>PYUH01004000.1:941623-1007901 GCA_016808085.1 Suaeda aralocaspica | reverse complement strand
TTATTATTATTATTATTATTATTATTATTATTATTATTATTATTATTATTATTATTATTATTATTATTATTATTATTATTATTATTTCTTTACTGTTGATCGATGCAATATTTATGTAACTAAAATGACAATTCATACATGCATATAGCTTAATTACTAAGTGACTATAGTGTAATTTAGAAGTGATTAAACATAGTCATTTTAATTACCTAAGCTTGACATATATATGTACACTTATATGACAATCAATTTTCAATTATTTATTTTTCTGTCATTGCTATATAAAGTTTATCGTCAATTAAGAGTGAACCTCGTTGATGTTTTTTGTATGGGTATATTTTTTTTTATCATTAATATATTTTTAAATGGTGCAAGGCTTTTTTTTATTTTGAAGGAAATTAAATGGATAATAGCTGGATTGAAGTACCAAATAATCATCCGGCTTATCGTGCTGGAGCCTTGAAATTTATTGAGCTAGCTAAAAAAGGGCTTGTAGACGGAAAATCTTTATGCCCTTGCAAGAGATGTTAAGTGAAAAAATGGTCACATATACAAGAAATAGAGCAGCATATTATGTTCAAAGTGTTTGACATGCAGTATATATAAGAACTGGACCTTTCATGGAAAAGGACATGTTCTTGAGCGTGTTTTGAGGGATCACCGAAGGCCTACTAAAAATACTACTGGGGAGATCCTACCCAAATAGCGCCACTTGGACGAGATGATATGAGGGGCTTATTAGGAGATGCATTTGGTGTTAATATCCCTGATGTTGTTGATCCTATAGATTCACACCAACCTAGTTCAATTGATCAATTGCCATGCTTTCAACATGAACCTACTTCTAATCATTCATCATTTCCAAAGCCCACTCCATCCTCTATTGATCTTCTTGATTAATAGAATCAAAGCCAAGTTTGAAAGACTATTAGAAGCTTCTAATAAGAGACTTTATAAAGGATGCACAACCTTTTCAAAACTGTCATTTCTTTTGCGCATCTTTCACATAAAATGTATGTTCCATATGCCTGAACAATCCTTTGACATGATTCTTGAATTATTAATTGAAGTATTTCCTCAAATTATGCAATTCCCATCTTCCTTTTACGAGAGCAAGAAAAAAATTAATCACTTGGGTCTTAGGTATGAAAGAATTGATGGATGCCAAAATAACTGCATTTTGTTTCGTGGTGAGTATTCCGAAAATAATGAATGTCGAAAATGTGATACTTCTAGATGGAAGTCAAAGAGCGATGCAAATAGCGATAATATCTACAAAACCAAAGGTGAGCCAGTGAAGGTGTTGTGATACTTTCCATTAATCCCAAGGCTAAGAAGATTATATATGTCACGTAAGACTGCTGAAGATATGACATGGAATTGAAAGCATCTCGAGGAGAGGAAGGATGGGAAGTTGAGGCATCCCTCGGATGGCTTAGCATGGAAAGATTTTGATAGTCGGTATACAACTTTTTTCCAAGGATCTTCGTAGCGTGAGGATAGGTCTTGCGGGCTAGTGATGGGTTCAATCCATATTGCTTAATGAATACCACACATAGTAAACAACAAGTAATTCTGGTGATCTATAACTTACCACAACGCCTATGTATGAAGCATGCTTCCTTTCTTCTTTCCTCCATAATTCCTGGAAAATCTAGCCCTGGTATTGATATTGACATCTTCCTACAACCCTTGATTGATGAGCAAAAACATTTATGGGAGGGTTTAAATGCTTTTAATGCTTATATGAAAAAATTTCAAACTTCGAGCAGCCTTAATGTGGACAATCAATGATTTTCCCGCTTAGGCAATGTTATGAGGGTGGAGTACTAAAGATTATTATGCTTTTCCTTCATGTGCCCATGATACACATTGTACTAAATTTGCTAAAAATTTGTGCTACATTGGACATCGTAAGTGGTGTCCATCTAATCACCCTTATCAATGTCAAGGACATTTGTTTGATGGGAATAAAGAGCATGGCCATGCTCCAATTTGTCAATCACGGATAGAAATTCGTACTCAACACGAAGGGGTTGGTTATGTTGACGGAGAAAAGGAAAGAGTGACGTGAATTTTAATGGGTTAGCAATAAAATTCACAAGTTGATGGATTGTAGTTTAGAATTACACAAAGAAATTTTGGAACTTTTGTGAAGATATTCTCAAACTCACGAATGCTTATGTATTTTAGAGGGATATGGAATTGATTCACCCACCAAAGGTTTCACAAGAACTAGGATTATGTTATGGAAATCACCAACCAAAGCAAGTGTAGTAACAACTACGGAAACTTTATCAATTCAATCAACAAAACTTAAATTCAATGAAAACAATTTTTATTCAAACAATCGATGACTAAACAATCAAAACTAAAAGGTATTTATAGGACTAAGTTTGGAACATAACCTCCAACTCATAGTCAAATTAATCCCACAAGATCTAGATAAACTAAGAAGAAAAACATTAGGAAAATAACCAAGAAATCCGACCATCCACTTGTGCGCCACCTCATCCAAGTTTATCCACTTGCACAACTAGATCTTTATCCTAACAACTTGCCTAGAAATCCTAACAAACTAGATTCAATCCTAAATAACTAGCTAACAACTTTAAAACAAGATAATCATCATAAAATACCACCAAAATCACGAAAATTCAATGCCACCCAAATCTAAAGAAGATCGTCAAAAATCTTGCCATTCTATAGCTTCTCTATTTGCGCAATCTTCAAGAAATGGAAACAATCTTCAAAAACCCTTTCAAGATTTAATCAATAAGAATTCTTACGGGAATGAAATCATAAATGAGTCAATTCTTTTAGGAAATCAAGCCTCGAGTAAAGTAGAACCAAGGGAATTATTTTAATTTCTTATATTATTTATTATTGTTTTAATGATTGTGTAAACAATCAATACTAAGTGAATCATTCTCTCTAAAAGAATGAAAAAATTCTTTTGTGAGACGAAATGAGAAAATGTTTTATGTTATGATTTTATGTTTTTCTAACTTAGATTTAGACATAATTTAATATAAAAGTCTTATCCCTCTACAGGAGAAATAGAATGGATGAATGTAACAACAATCAGCCAAATGTAGTAGTGAGGCAATTAGCTACTATAGTTGAACAATTAGATGCTAGAGGAATTAGAAATGGTAATGACCCTACTGGGAACTTTTCAAGAAGATTTCTCAAAGTAAGCTACCTACTTACCAAGGAGAGCACAATCCAACTATTTTAGAGGGATGGTTGAGAGAATTTAACAAGCTGTTTGGAACAATTGAATGTCTAGAAGAGCTTAAGGTGAACAATGAAGTTTACTATTGGAGAGGAGAAGCTGATCTTTGGTGGTCACAAAATGAAAAAGTGATTAGGGCTTTACTAGGGTTCAATTGGGATGTGTTTCACGATCAGATTTGTAATAAGTTTTATCCTGTGTTCATTCAGAAACAGAAAGTTGCTGACTTTCTAGAACTTAAGATGGGGAGTATGTCTATTAATGAGCATTACTCTAAGTTCATAGGATTGTCTAGGTTTGCTAAGGAGTCTATGTAAACAAAAAAGTTGAAGGCTAGTCGTTTTGAGAGAGGGTTACCCTTAGACATTCGGTTGCAGTTAGCCGGGAAAGTCTTTGAGTCTTTGGATGAACTATATGGTAGAGCTGCACATCTGTATGCTCTAGACAAGAAGAAGAAGAAGTAGGTGTTGAAGGAAGGTGAGACGAGGGAGAAAAGAAAGGATGGTGGTGGAAACTTCAACCAACAAGGGAGTCATGGTGGATTTAAAAAAACTTGTTTCAGCAATAACTTCGAGGGTAACAGGGGAAACATTGGGAAGCCTACTAATGCAAAATGGAATAGGCCTCAAATGGCTAACCAGGGAGGTTGTGTGTACTTCTGCAAGAAGAGTCCTAACAATCACCCAAGAAAGGACTGTGTTGGGAACCTAGTGATATGTCGTTTGTCTAATAAACTTGGACACCGTGAGTATGAATGCTTCTCCAAGAACAAGGGAAAGGAAAGACAAGGTTCTCAATTCAAAGGGAACTCAACTGGGGGTCAGCAGAAGGGTTTCCAAGGAAACATGGGAGGAAAGGCAATGCCTCAAGTCGGGAATAGAAATGGAAGAGGAAATGGAGGAGGTCAGACTAAGACCTCGAATACTAGAAAGCTGAATGTGATGGCTCGAAGTGAAGCTGATGCTAGTAAGGATGTAATTACTGGTACTATCTCTATTCACTTTCTTCCTGTTAAAGTTTGTTTGATTATGGTGCAACATATTCTTTTATATCCACTAAGATTTTGGAAAAGTTAATGCCTATGTTGGGAATATAAGATACAATAGAGTTTTGTTAAAGTTTTGTTTGATTGAGTTTGTTTTCGATGACTTGGAAGTAATTCTGGGGACAGATTGGTCGAGTGAGCATAAGGCTGAGTTTTTGTGTGAGCCACAGAAGATCTTGTTAGTTAATAAGGGTAAGAAAGTAAGCTATTGGAGGGCAGGAAGGCCAAAACACAACAAAATAGTGTCAGTGATGAGGTTTGTTAGGTTTGTGAAGAGAGGTTTTCCAATTTACCTTTGTAGTGTGAGGGATGCAAATCATGTGGAGATTGCTATGCCCAAGGATATCGAGGTAGTGAGAGACTTTCTGGACGTGTTGGGGGGTTAAAATCATTGAATAGCCAGAAGAGCCATATGAGCATTAAGAATTGCAAAAAAGTAACCCTCAGTTACCTGAAACTCAGAGCTCCAAGTGGAAGTCCTAACACTGACGGCATCAACATCCAACATACCATTGGATTTAGTATCCAGAGGATATTCCGGGAATGCCTCCAAAGCGAGTAATCGACTTCACCATAGACTTAGTTCCAGGAACAACACCTATTTCCAAAGCACCCTATAGGACGGCACCTGCGGAAATGAGTGAGTTGAAAGAGCAGTTACAGGAGTTGTTGGAGAAAGGTTACATTAGGCCTAGTGCTTCACCTTGGGGAGCACCAGTGCTGTTTGTAAAGAAGGAATATGGGAGTTTGAGGTTGTGTATTTACTATAGGGAGTTGAATAAGGTGATGATCAAGAATAAGTATCCTTCACTGAGGATTGAGGACTAGTTTGATTAATTAAAAGGAGCTACTATGTTTTCAAAGACTGATTTGAGGTTAGGATACCATCAATTGAGAATTGCTAATGAGGATATACCAAAAACGGCTTTTCGTACGAGGTATGGGCATTATGAGTTTACTGTTATGCCTTTTCGGTTAACCAATGTGCTAGCAATTTTCAAGGACTTAATGAATAGGATTGTTCAACAGTTCTTGTATAAGTTTTTGTTTATTTTCATTGATGACTTTTTGGTGTAGTCTAAGAGTAAAGAGGAGCATGTAGAACATTTGAGGACAATTTTGATGACATTGAGGGAGAATAAATAGTATGCTAAGTTCTCGAAATGTGAGTTTTGGTTGGTGAAAGTAGTATTCTTGGGACATTTCGTGTCAGAAGAGGGAGTTGAAGTAGATCCAGCCAAGATCGAAGCAGTAAAAGAGTGGTCTGCGCCTAAGAATGTGACGGAGGTACGGAGTTTCTTAGGATTGGCAGTGTATTATAAGAGGTTTGTGAAGGACTTTTTGAGAATCGCTAAACCAATGACGCCGTTAATGGAGAAAGACTATAAGTTTGTGTGGAGTGATAAGTGTGAAGAGGCATTTCAGACCTTAAAGGAGCGTTTGACTATAGCTCCAGTGTTGACCTTGACAGATGGAAGTGATTCTTATGATATGTATAGTGATGCTTCTAAAAATGGTTTGGGATGTGTGTTAATGCAAAATAGAAGGGTGATTGCGTATGCTTCAAGACAATTGATGCCATACGAGGCAAACTACCCTACTCACAATCTTGAGCTAGCGGCGATTGTGTTTACTTTGAAGATATGGAGGCATTACTTGTATGGAGTAAAGTGTAGGATCTACACGAACCACAAAATTTAAAGTAAATTTTCACTCAAAAATATTTAAACATGAGACAGAGGAGATGGCTTGAGTTGATCAAGGATTACGATTTAGATATCCAATACCATGAAGGGAGGCCATTGTGGTAGCGGATGCTTTAAGCCGTAAAACGAAGCATGGAGTGAATACTTTAGTGGTCACTAACGAAATATGGAGAGATATGGAGAGAATGAAGTTGGATATAGTGAAGGAGGGAGAGTTTAAAGGAATACTTTGTAATCTTAGTATCCAACCAACAGTATTTGAGGAAATTAAGAAGAACCAGGAGGGAGATGTGAAATTGGACAAAATAAAGGAAAAATTGAAAGCATGAAAGGCTATGGGCTTCAAGGTCCATGAGGATGGGAGCTTAAGGTATAAAGGAAGGTTGTGTGTACCACAGAATTGTGAAGATTTGAAATGGAGAATCATGGAGGAAGGTCATAATAACCCGTATTCAGTGTATCCTGGAGGCGATAAGATATATAAGGATTTGAAGAAGGTGTATTGGTGGTCTAGGATGAAAAGGGAAGTGCCTGAATTTGTGAGCAAGTGTCTTTTGAGTATAAAAGACCACAAGCAGTAGTCCAACCACTTGAAATACCTGGATGGAAATGGGGTTGCATATCAGTGGACTTTGTAACTTGCTTACCCAAGCGGAGGAATCAAAATGATATCATATGGGTTGTGGTGGATAGGCTTACTAAGTCAGTAGTGTTTATACCAATGAAGGAGACTTGGAGGATGGAACAACTTGCAAAGGATTACATACAACATGTTGTGAGGCTATATGGAGTTCCAAAGGATATCGTGTCAGATAGGGATTCTAGGTTTCTTTCGAAATTCGGGAAAAGTGTCCAGGAGAACTTTGGTACAACGTTGAAAATGAGTACAACTTTCCATCCAGCAACTGATGGACAAACAGAGAGAACCATAAAAACATTCGAGGACATGCTAAGAGCTTGTATCATGGACTTTCAAGGGAATTGGGAGGATCAATTAGATCTTATTGATTTTTCATATAACAATAGCAACCATGCAAGTATTGGCATGGCACCTTTTGAGGCCTTGTATGGAAGGAAGCGCAGAAGTCCCTTATGTCAGAATGACATAAGTGAGACAGTGATTCTAGGACCTCAATTGATTGAAGAAACCACCGATAAGGTAAGGGTAATACAAGCAAAGATTCAAGCGGCACAAGATAGACAAAAGTCTTATGCAGACCAACAACGCCACGAAGCTGTATTTGAAGTTGGTGATAAGGTGTTACTTAAGGTATCACCAATGAAAGGTATACTGAGGTTTGGAAAGAAGGGGAAATTAAGCCCGAAATATATAAGACCCTTTGAGATCCTGCAAAGAGTTGGAAAAGTTTCATATAAGCTAGCATTACCAATGGAGTTGGGCAAAGTTCACAATGTCTTTCATATGTCTCAACTAACAAAATATATTTCGGATGAGTCACATGTGTTACAACCTGAAACAATGAGTTAGACTAGAGCTTCACCTATGAGGAGAAGAAGCCAATTAAGATCCTGGATAGTAAGGTGTGAGATACTCGTAGGAAAAGTGTAAAAATAGTGAAGGTGTTGTGGTATAACCAAGAAACCAAAGAGGCTACTTGGGAGGCTGAAGATATGATGAGAGAAAAGTATCCAGAGTTATTTCAGGTTAGTAGGTAGAGTTACCGGGATGTAACTCGATTCTTAAGGGGGGTAGGGTGCGATCTAATTTCGCACGTTTTTACCCTTAATTTTGCAAGTTTTTACGGGTAAAGTTTTGTATCTGTTCACTAAAAAGTTGTCAAGCAAAAGTTAAGTAAATGTCTAAAGTCTATAACAAGGGTAGTATTATGATGAAAAATCTTGAAGTAAATGTAATCTCTATTCAAATTCCATACAATAATTTACATAAAGTTTCGGGACGAAACTTCTTTTAAGGGGGGTAGACTGTAACACCCCATATTTTCACGTATTTTAAGGAGTTATTTTCGTATTTTATACGTATGTTTTCAATATTTTTATTGAGAAATTGTGTTCAATAAGAATATTAAACAAAGGAAATTAAAATAAATTTTAATTAAAATAATTATTTTGTGTTTATAAATATTATTTTATGTTTTATTAAGTATTTTGAAAAGTTTCTAAAAATAGAATTTTTAGAGTTTCCTAAATTGTTTTAAAACAAGGGCACAAAAGTAATTTCAAGCATTAAGGGTATTTATGGAATTGCACCAAATCCTACTTTGGGGCCTATAAATACCCCTTAAAACCCCAATTTTCAGATTTATTTTGCAACTTGTTGATTTAGAATTCCAAAAATTTAGAGAGAGAAAGAGAGCAAGAAAGAAAAAAAAATCGAAAAAAAAAGAGTTTGGATTTTTCCGAAGAAAAAAAAATTCTGTTGCCTTTTGCCGCAGCCTCGCCAGAGCCCCACCACCTGCTGCCGTGAGCTGCTGCCTACAGTAGGTCACCACCGTGTGCCACCCTCTACTTCCCCTTTGGTATATTTTCGAAACTTGTGTAAAAATAATATTTTTTTTTTCTTCTTTTCTTTTTAATTCAATCTTGCAAATTCATGATTAGATTTATGATTAATCATGTTTTAATAGTTTCAATCATATCTTTATGAAGTTATGATTTATTTTAAAGCATGAATTTATTTGTTCTTCAGGAAATTTTAAATTAGGGTTTATAAAATAATGAAATTCTTGATTTTATGGTTTTTAATGATTTAAACTTCAATATTATGATCATGAATTATTGTGGGGTGAATTTATGATGATTTTAAGAAGTTTAGATTGATTTTTAAAGACTTTAAACATAAATAATATTGCTGTCCAAATTTTGTAATCATGAAAATCAATAGAATAAATATTATGAACATGTTTTGTTTTATGAAAAATTATTCTAAAGCATAGATTTGTTTCATAATGTTGTTGGTGGATTGTAAAAGAGTTTTATGATGAATTCATGATGTTTTTATGAGTTGTTAATGAGTTTTAGATGAATAAATAAAGCTGTAAATTTTTATTAACACATATTTATGCCCAATAAAAATAGTAACATGTAATATAGTAAGTTATAATTATTTTTAATGCATCTAAGTATTTTATAATTATCTAAGGACATGACTATGGTGTTTTATGATCAAAATATGATATTTAGAAAGTTTTAAGAGTGTGTTTGAGGAAGTATACAAAGCTGCCATTTTTGGAAAATTACCGAAGATCAAGTGTTTTGCAATAGAAAAATTGAAGTAAAGTATGGAATTGAATAGAGACCATATAGATAATTTTTTGGACAAGTTTCTAATGTAGAAAGTTAGTTTAGAGTTGTTGTAGAACTTAGTCAACAAGGTTTTAATTTAGTTTCGGTTATCTCTATGTAGGAAACTTCATTTTAGTCGACTTTTAGAAGTTGTGGCGGATCACCACTACAACACAAGATACGTAAGTACTAAAGACAAACATAGAAATTGGAATTCATGCTTGGTTGATCTTCTATGGTAAGTTGTTGTGCTTGATTGGATTGTGAAATTGACATGCATGATTTTATATTATTTTGACATTCCATATTTTAGTAGTATAAATTCTTCAAGATTAAATTGGAATGTTATGATCAGTTTAAAATTGGCCAATAGCTTATTGAAGAAGAAAAGGAAGTTATTTACGTTGGTTGGTGACTTAATCAACAAGAAAATTAGTTTGTGTGGTCGAGGAGAAAGTAAATAGTTAGCCACTTACAGCTAAAGTGTGGTAAAGGAAGTTTAGTTTAATTAAAGGACACACATCAGATTATTTTTAGAATCACTCTAAATCAATGATGATTAATATGGATTGTGTGATGGTATGTATGCTTTTATGTGTTGATGTGTGTGAGTCATAACATTGTTAAACCGGTTAATCACGTAAATTGTAAGAGGATTCAGACCAAAAATCTTAGAACGTATATACCTTGAGTATGAACAATGAGGGGAGTCGTATGAAACAGAGATCTATGACTTCTAATTGGAGCACAAGACGCTGTACTCTTTTATATTTTTAATGCGTTGGAATTCTGTCACTCTATGTAACATAGGTATACCCTCTTGGAGTTTCTCTCAAGTTGGTTTCCAATAGGGCGATTTTAAAGGAAAGGAAACCCGTTCGATGCAAAATCCAAAGTTTAAGTATAACAATTAAATTGTTTATGTTCATTCTATGCACAGGTTAAGAGTTGTCAACCACTAGTACAAAAAAAGCTATTTGTTGCGGTCAAAACCCGCGTATTTGCTCCAGTTTTTGACCGCAGCAAATGTCATAGCAGCAAATAAGCATTTTCTTATTTACTGCGGTTTTGTAGTAGACCGCAGCAAATAATAGTTTTTTTTTTGGAGGGAAATGGACTATTTGTTGTGGTTCTTTGGAAAAAGCGCAGCAAATAGTCCATTTCCCTCCAAAAAAAAAAAGCTATTATTTGCTGCGGTTGTTGAAGAACCGCAGCAAATAAGTTCCCAAGAAAATAAAAATAAAATATTTTTTTTTTGCAATTTTAAACCTTAATTAACAAGTAAACAATTACAAATACATAAAAGGTTGTAATTTCAATCGAAATAATCACAGCAGAAGAACATCAAATTAAATTACAATTCCAGCAACAACATCAAACTCAATTACAGTTGCATCAATACTATTAAATAAACTGAAAATCAAACTAATAGCAGCACCAACCAAAAAATAACATATAAACTAATATATACAAATTGTGAAAGTGTGAATAAACTTTAAAGAACATGAGCATAGCAGCAGCTGTAAAAATGGAATTGTAGCTGCAGCATCAATAACAATGTAAGAACAACGACAGCAGCAGCAACAATGGTCTTAAGAACAGTGGCGGGAGAAGCAGAAGAACAACAACAACAGCAACGTTGCTGGATTTTTTATCAAGTTTTTTAATCTGATGACAACATAAGATTACAATATTAAGACACTAAACCCCATCTCACAGATTATCACAACTTCCAATTAATTATCAATCCAATTAATTATGAACAATACTAATAAAAATCACAACTTCCTCATTCTCTCAAAGTAATTAATCCACTACTCAATATATCTCCCTACCCTAAACTAATTTAGCCTAACATATTAAGAATTGGAATAGCAGTAATAAGAATACTTATTGAAACCATCAAAGCATCAAAATAAAGAAGACGAAGAAGATTACTAACTCACTAATCTCCTGCCTAACTAATTAGAATTCTAATTCAACTAACCAAATTCAACAATAAACAAATCAAACTGAAAAACAGCAAATCGTAATTAAACAATTGAAAGCAGCAAATCATAAACAATTGAAAACAGCAAATCAAACTCCCACAGCAATTCGTAATTTAATAATTGAAAGAAACCATGGCGAACTGAAAAAAATAGAAAACAACAATTCGTAACATGAAGTTCGAAAACAGACCAAGTTCGAAAAGAAAACAGAAAAAAATAGAAAACAGACTAAGTGAAATCGACATTAATTAAATCGACATAAACAAAACAGACCAAGTTCGAAAAGAAAACAGAAAAAAAAATTGAAATCGAACCTTACCGGAGCAGACCAAGTTCACCGAAGCAGACCAAGTTCGCCGGAAGAAATTGAGATGCAGCACAACGAATTGAAGGGGTGAGAAGAAGAAGTTTTAGTGAGGTGAGGGAGAAGAAGAAGTTTGTGTGAGGTGAGGGAGAAGTATGCGTGCAAATTAAAGCAGAACATACAATTAATGGCCTGTAGCTTAGTTTGTTAGGTTTTTTAAAAAAACCTTTTGCTGCGTCACAACTAACCGCAACAAATACTTCAAAAACCGCAGCAATTGAGTTTTTGCTGCGTTTTTTACTGACCGCAGCAAATGATTCACTTCTGGGTTTTCCCTCCAAAGTTATTCGCTGCGGTTTTTTTTTTCCACACAAACCGCAGCAAAAAGGGCGTAGTATTTAGCGATTTTTCCACTAGTGAACACAAGCAGGACAGTGGCAAGCAGCACATCAAAGTGTAGCAGTAAAAGGAAATTCTGTTTTGTCTTATATTGGGTTGTCTGATGCAAGTTTAGTTATTCATCCTTTGAGGTGCATAGAGGCATCTGTGTACCTTTTTTTGTGGTTTATTAACAGAACCTTACAAAATCAAACAAATCATCAATCGATTCATTAGCAGAGTTTTTGCAGAGTTCATATTGGCTTGCAGCCTGTGCCTGTTATACTGACATTATAAATTTTTAAGAATTTAACCAACTAATAAGGATTTGCTGAGACAACTTTCACAAAAAATGATCACAAAAAAAAAAAAAAAAAAAGGAAAATTCTCTAGGCGACAAAACACTAAGTATTATAAACTAATAGCCAAGGGCCCAAGACTATTTTTTTCAAATGCAATCATACAATTTATTTTTTTGTAACTTAATAGCTTCGTGTTCGCACAATATTCACTCAGGGCTAAAGACAGAAGGAGTTTGATTACTACAGAAGGCTATTAGCCCTTAAAAGGAGATATTAATGAAGTATTTTGAAGAAAAGAAATTACCATGGGGCATGCCTATCACATGTAAACAGTTTCAAGAAAGGATGGTGGTGCAGTAGAGGGATATCTTAAAGTTACAGATGTTTCTAAAAAACTCATTAGATTTCCAATTTGGTCCACTTCCTTATCTTTAGGTAAATTCATGAACACAAGTCCTGGATGTTTTCATTTTTTTTAAACCATGTCCCTGATTGTACTAGCAGTAGCCTCCTTCTAGTTGTTGCTTATTCTCCAAATTTTATGCAGTGCAACCTTTTGTTTTTGTTTGATTGACAAATATGCCCATGAATTGGCATTCAAAAGATGGTATTGACTAATTGGTACACGGGAGTGGTGTACTTTGGAGTTAACTAAATAGATCTAGGGCTCCTCGTACCGTAAATTAGCTAACACTGGTCAAATGACTAGAATGCATCCTTTGCCGATTTTTGAGAACAAATCTGCTTGACTTCACTTCTTACATCCAATCCTTTCTTAAACCGTGTATAGTTGCCTTATTGTTCATAATTGTTAAACTTGCTACATAAGTTACATAGTAAATATAGATTTAAACCTTTTCCCTAGTGCCTTTCGTGAGATAGTTAAAGGATACGTTTCAGTTTGCACATCAATTTTGAAACAATAAAGAATTTTCCGTTAATTATCCCCAATAATTACCAAAAAAAATAATCGAAGTTTTGACTGACAGAGAGAATTGGGTTAAAACACACACACACACAATCACGAAGTCTTGTGAACACATGCAATGGTACCAATCTAGAGTTCTAGCACTTAGAGATTAGGTTAATGTCAATTGGAATGCAAATATGTCTTACCCATTTATGTGAAGAAGTGATCTAGCAGTTGATCTATAAATGTGCTCTGTGAGGTCTGGCACAGAATCAACCCGAAACGGAAGTCTTATATCCACTATAAGTTATATAGACCTGGCTAGAAAAATTAGATGGGCATGATTTATGAATAAAACAAATACAAAATTCTAATAGGAAAAAACAAAAGGGAAAGCTTTGGTGACATACACATATTATGACACGTTGATACATGATCAATAGATTAACATTGAACAATTTCATGCTTCTTATATGTGTGAAGATCAATTTCAGTTCAAGAAGCTTATGGAACAGAAAAGGTACATACCAGATACACAAAAAAATCTTCAACGATAGCTGGTTTATTTTGCAAAAGCATGGACTGGAGATGAGGTTTTGATCTATGCAATATGCGAGCAACAAGAGATACAGTGTCAGCGGCAGCACATGTTTCCTGCACACAATTATATTAGGCAACAGAGATACAAACTGAAGAGAAACAATTCAAAGATACAACACGACAAATGCATCGGAAATATGTATTATTTGCACGCCAAATACAGTCAAAATAGTTAATGTATCATTGCATCAATTGTATCATTTGATCAGAAGATCCAAATATTTTATAGCACCTCAAAAAAGAGGGACAAATACCTCCATCATGAACACTTATCATGTGCACATTGAAGTATTGAACACATTAAAAATAGCCAAGTCACTAGCATGAATAAGATGATAAAGAGCAACGTAAAACAATAAAATAAAAATCTTTTGAAGAGATTTATGAGGATGTACATAGTTAATCAAAATCAATAAGGACTGTTATTTCATCAAAGGGTTCTAAAAATGACTGATAATGTTGAGAATGAGACCCTTTACAATTTTTTATTTTATTTATTATTATTATAATTATTATTTTATTATTTTTTTTTTGAAAAAAAAAAGGTAATACAAAGTTCTTCAACTTCTACTTCTAAGCAAAGGTAAAGAGTGCAAACAATAGCACCAAGAGGTAAGAGGTTAGGGACATTTCATTGATGGCCAAAAAACAGTTAGCTACTTAATAAAACCTAGAAGCAATATCTCATTTGTGTCTCATACAATTGTATAAGAAAACAGCTTATTAGCGAGGGAATTTTTGCGACGGAATTTTAATCCGTCGCAAATTACCGAATTTGCGACGGAATTAATTTCCATTGCAAATTTGCGACGGAATTAGTACGATTGCGACGAAATTTTCAGTCGGAAGTTTCCTACAAAACTACTTACAAAATTTAATGAAATAGGCAAGTAAACAGGCATTTTGAAGGTGTTTTGAGTCATTTTTTAGTTGTCTATGTGTATTCGTCTATTAGTATGTTTGTTTCAATCAAGTTCATGTTGTAGGAAACATATCAGAACCAGGTTGAGGATTCCTCCAATGCGGAAACTCCAAAGACGCCAAATGAGATGTATTGGGAGGCAGCAGGTGGGCGCAGCAAGAAAGGTCGCGTCAAAGGTCTTGGTAGTGGTGCTGAGCTTTACTACGGGTCGTTCAGGCGATGTGGATCGTCACAACAGTACACTCCCTCTGTCGTTTCACAAATGCAAGAACATTTTGACAAGAGGGTAGAGAATGTGACAACCCAGATGCAAGAGTTCCAGCAGGAAATCAGGACCCAGATTCGTGATGAGTTAAGGCAGGAGGTTCGAGAGGAGGTCAGGAATGAGATGCAAGTAGAGATGGCCGCAATGGAGCAGAGAAACAAAGAGCATGTGGAGGAGCTGATGAGTCGGATTCAGGGATTCGGCACTAACTGTTGTTCTCCGTTCTAGAGTCGTCGTAGAGACCCCAGAGATGACTCGGGTAGTGGCGCAGGTGAAGGCACTCCAGTTTAGTTACCTAGCTTACTTGTGTTTCATGATATATGATATATAGTTTAGTTCTATGCAATTATTATTATTGTTAAACTTGTTATGGTAGTATTTAATGGCGGTTGTAAGACACAAATTAATTTATTTATGTTTTAAATAGTTTGCGATGGAATTTATCGTCGCAACAGAATGGAAATGGTTATGGTCTACATACAGATTTGCAGGTATAAATTAGGGTTTGAAGTAGTCTTTTTAAAAAGAAATTGCAAAATTCCGACGGAAATATTGATCGCAAATTGTCATATAAGAATTTCGTAAAACTATTGCGACGGAATTTATCGTCGCAAAAAAAATGGAAAATTAAATGGTTGCAAATTGAGCACTAGTTTGCGAGGGAATTTTCCGTCGCAAAGTAGGGAATTTCCGACGGAATTTGCAACATTTGCGACGGAATTTTCCATCACATTTGCGATGGAAAATTCCCTCGCAAATCTGAATTTTGCGATGGAAAATTCCCTCGCAAATTTGCGATGGAAAATTCTGTCGCAAATCTGAATTTTGCGATGGAAAATTCCCTCGCAAATTTGCGATGGAATTTTCCGTCGCAAATTTAGTTTTGCGAGGGAAAATTCCGTCGCAAAAGTTTTACGATGGAAATTCCATTGGAAAACCCAAAATTTTGCGACGAAGGAATTAGCGACGACGGGTTTCCGACGGAATTCTGTCGCAAAGCTTTTTTCCGACGGAATTTCAGGTTTTTGCGACGGAATTTTTCCAGATGAAACCTTTTAAAAACTTTTTTTTGCCAGAAGAAACCTTTTAAAAATTTTTTTGCCTAAAGAAACCTTAAACTAAATTTTTTTTGCCAGAAGAAACCTTTGAGCCGGAATCCGGTGTTGACTAACGAATTCCGGCGTTGACCCACTTATTCCTTTCTTGTTGCACTCTCAAATCGTTATATGCACTCTCACATTTATTTCCATCTAACTTCTGAAATTTAAAAAAAAAAAAATCGAACTTCTGAAATTTCTCAACAACCACTCCTTATAAGTTATCATCACTCTTCTGAGATTTAGGGTTACTCTCAATTTTCTGTGTAAATACAATTGGGGAAGATGAAGCTTTTCTTATGGCAGAAGCAACTGCTGAAGCAGATGGGACCCACTCACCCCCACCTTCACCTTCTTCCTCTAAAATGGGGTTATCTAAATATCTAAAAGTTGTAGAAAAATTTGAACTTGAAGAAGAAGAGTTTGCTAAAAAAGGGGATTTTGATAAATAACATTTGGAGCAACAATTTTGGGGTTTTTGATTTTGATTATGATTATTTGGGTTGTTGAAATTAGGGCAAAGGATTGATGGGTTTGAGAAAGAATTTTGTGGGGTGATTGCAGAAAGAAAGAATAACGATTTGAGAGTGCAACAAGAAAGGAATAAGTGGGTCAACGCCGGAATTCGTTAGTCAACACCGGATTCCGGCTCAAAGGTTTCTTCTGGCAAAAAAAATTTAGTTTAAGGTTTCTTTTGGCAAAAAAAACTTTAAAAGATTTCTTCTAGCAAAAAAAAATTTTTAAAAGGTTTCATCTGACAATTTTCCCATTTTTTTTATCTACTTTTCTCATGAAAAATATGAGAATTTGTCGATCAATGTAGATATTAAACTGGGTTCGTTTTTCACAACTTGGTCGGAAAATCAAACTAATCTGCCTGTTATGACTAAATTAAAAACTGCAACCAATTGGATTGGGATCTTTGACTGATATTTTGGTCGAGTCTTTTAGATATACAGGGACATCATTACACAAAATTTGAGACGTTTTCGAGGTGTTTTGATTGGGTTTTAAGTCTTCGCAATATTAGCAGATTTCTGGACTGGTTTTGTTATTTTTCTACCTACATAATAATGGTGAATCAAGCTAAATTTGTAACTTTGTTGGAGGAGCTTCAGAAGCTTAATGCTAGAATGGATAAATAAGAGGACGTTAATGCAACACTTCAACAAGAACTTATAAACCGTGACGCCACTCCCTACACACGCAATAAGAGGAAGGGGGACGACCTCAAGCTCGCTGATTTACCCTCCTTTGATGGTGAGATCAATACCGAGACGTACCTTGATAGGAGAGTAAATTGGAACACCTATTTTCACACCAGCAAACTGAGGATGAGAAGCATTTTTCATATGCCACTTTGAAGTTAATCAAGTATGCTTCTCTATGGTTTGATTCTTTTCAATCACTGCGCGAGTCAGAAGGAAAAGTGCCAATCTCGACATGGACTGAACTTAAGGCAGATATAAAGAAGCGGTTTGCGCTAATAAATCACAAGCAAGACTTATTATTACGCTTAAATTCCTTAACTCCAAGTTATCTTACTATTGAAAACTATATAAAAGAATTTGAACGCTTATACATTGCTTGCGGTTGTCGAGATCAAGAAGAGCAGAATATTGCTAAGTTTGTGTTGGGTTTGAACCCAATGCTACGTAATCAAGTTGATTTACAACCTTTGACTAATTTTGATGATGCTTGTTCTTTAGCAACTAAGTTGGAGAAGCAACATAAAGGTATGAATTTTGGCACCTACAGGCCAGCAAACACCGAGTCCAAAACTCGTCAATTAAGCGAAGATAATCAGCACGAATCAACTCCATGCAAAGATGTAATTGCTGCATTAAAAACTAAGATAAATGTTGGTAGTTCTGGACCCCAATACAGCAAGAAAACCGTATGTTTCAAGTGCTAGGGACTTGGACATGTAGCAAAACAATGCCCTAATCACACCATGATCACAAGAGAGGAGTATTACGCGTTTTTGGTGAAGAATTTAGAAAAGGTAGAACATCAACAGCAACCACAGCATACTGAGGATGTGACCAACCCTTCGTTTTGGAAACAACAAATACCATGTGCTCCAAAAACTGACCGAAGTTTGCTAATCTTGTGAAGGTACCTTTTGTCCGAAATGCATGATTAGGAAGATGAGCAGCATTCTAACTTGTTTTGGTTGAATTATCATGTTAATGGACGACGTTGTGGTTTTGTGATTGATAGTGGGAGTTGTATGAATGCTTTTGCTCGTTCGTTGGTTAATGAGCTGCAATTACCTACTTGGAAACACCCGACTCCTTACAAGTTGCATTGGTTGAATGATGAAAGAGGCCTATGGGTGTACTGTGTAAGCAGGCTTTAGTGAATTTTCATGTGGGAAATTACGAAGATCGATTGTGGTTTGATGCTCTACCAATGATAGCTTCAACATTGTTGTTAGGGAGGCCATGGCAAAGTGATCGAAGAGTAATACATAATGGAAGAACTAATGAGAATTCGTTTCAAGTGGATGGTGAGTGTTTCCTCTTGCAACCATTGCCCCCTCGAAGACAAGTGACCGCGAAATCAAAGGGGAGACAAGAAGTTGCCCATACTTGTGTAAGTTCATGCCATACGGAGGTCCTTGAAACCGCCATGACAAAAAGGGAAAGGAGGGATCAACTGCTACAACTAAGGCAAGGAACTATGTTTCAGGTTGGTGAAAAGGTGTGGCTTTCACTCACCACTCAAAGGATACATATTAATAACAAATATGGAGAACCAGTGGATGAACCACCCTTCGACATTGTTGAGAAAGTTGGCTATGAGACATTCAAAGTATTGTTGGGTGATAGTCTGTGCAGTGTGCTACATTGCCATCATGTGACTTGATGCCTTGTTTTAAAGACCGAAGTTGAGGACAAGATTTTTTTTTCGAGAGGAGGAGTTTGATGTGAATCCACATAGCAATCTCACTTTTCTCGGAATATATTTAGATTTAGTAATTAGCTTATTTTCGCATAGTTATTTTTATTTTGTCTATAGGGTTTTTCCCACGCACTATGAGGGGTTTTTCCTTATTTTTGGCTTCTTTTAATTTTGTTATTAGGAAAAACAGAATTAAATAATTGTTAGTTTACTTCACTTAGCTTTGTTTAAGATTTAATCCTAAACTTAATCTCCAAGTAAAAGGATAAAATATATCATGTTTAATTTATGGTTTTATGTAGTATGGCTATTCCTTAAAGGCTATATATATACGTAAAACTTTCATTGGTTAAAGGTGTGTTATGATTATTGAAACTTCAGAATTCTTTGTGAGAGAATTTGAGGAGTGAATCCATTATTGAGCAGAGAATGTACCTTTCTAGTTGTTACTAATCCTTGGTTTAGAAATTAATAACTCCATATCTATTTAATTTAGCTCGTTCTTCACAAATTTGTGTGAAATTGAAACTACAACCCATCAAAGACCTGATTTTTATTGAAAACCCATTAAAATCCGCATCACTAGTTGAAAGCACGCGTGCTACGTGCACGGTGTTCCAAATGCTTTATCCGTAGTTGCTTGTTGTAAATTATGTCAAGTGAGTTAAAATTATTGGATAATAAAGTGGTGTAAAGTGCACCTTAAGGCCACATATATACACAAGGTATTAATTTCCTTATATAAGTAATAAGGTGTACATTATTATTGTATCCCAAATTCCCAATAGGCTTTTATATCATAAATAATTAATTTTTTTTTTTTTTTTTTGTTCTTTAAGACATTTTTTATGTTGAAATTTGTGAACAAATAACTTTTGTTGTTGTTGTTTTTTTTTTGTGAATTAAGAACTTATATGATAAAAATGTTAATATTAACAACTTAAACACATAATCCGGTACAAATGTCAAGCTTCGGACTTTGTGCATGTCGGTCACTTACAAAAGTTTGTTACTCCTTTTTTCACAATCACCTCATTTACCCACTCTTTACACTATCTTCTCTCCTTTGTAAAATGATGCTTTTACCTCATTGTATGGCTTTTTTTTAATCTATGAAATTCATTTTATACCTATTTCTTTTCTTATGTCACTAGTTTTAATTTATGCAATTAATTTAAAAATAGTAATAAAATTGATTCATTTGATGCTTTGTTGAGTAATTTATTGCTTGATGAGCTAACTATGCTTTGAGTTCTTCAACTTCATGGAATTTTGACTATTATTAGTCGCACCAAAAAAAAAAAAGATCCTCGGTTTGAATATGAAGGTGGAGCAAGGTGATGACATAATTTGTAGCAACAAAAAGAATGAAAGATTTTGTCTTTTAAATTTCCTTGAAAATAATCTTAAGTGCAAATTTTTTTGTTCAAGCAGTGAGAGGAAATTAAAGTGCATGGAGCAATAAAACACTTAGATTCAAAGGAGGAAAGAGGGAAAAGAAAGAGTACGTTAAATGGTGGGTGAGAGTGAACGAGGGGTAAAACTAATGTGAGTGAATACCACACACGATTTCAATGCCGGAATATTGACTTTGGTACTGAATTATGAGATTAAGGTCCCAATTTGAATATATTTGAGTTACATAAGGTTTTAATTCACAAAAAAAGTTTACATATGGTAACTGACAAAAAGTCGTAGATACTTAAATCCTACGACAAACAATAAAACTTGAGAAAGTGGTATATGAACTTGCCTAAAAGGGTAGTAGACTATACAAAATTACCTAAATTATATTCACATATGCCTACTTACATATGATTATTTCTAGTATCTATATTGCATTACTTTTACATATCTAAGGTGCAAGTGATAATGCCGTTGTATCACACAACCCTTTTAAAAGGGTTATGCGACGAAGATGCTACATTTTTAAAGTAGATTATTGCCCTGTAATGGTCAAACATTATTAGCAAATATTTAACAATAATATTTATCATTCAATCCTAATAATAGCATATTCCAGTAATTGTTCGATTACTAATTATATCGGTAAAACAACTTTAAATTGTCGAAATAAAAATTCACTCCCAGTGGTATAATTATACAAAATGTATGAAAATCAACCGAGGAGTCGAGAGTACTAAGTTATTTCTAATTTCTCACTTCATCAATAGCTCAATAAGCATACCTTAAGCAATGTAACTTATCAATCAAGTACTCCATGTTTGTGATAAAAAAATAATGCCGTCGCATCAACTTAAAAAACTATGTACTTCATAGATATCAAAATATGTCAAATAAATGACAAATGACACAGCAGTCAAAGACAAGAGAAGAGTTGACAAATGAGTTCTTATGTAACAGAACAACTATTAAACAAGATTCATATTAACTTGAAAGATTAATATACAACGCTTTATCATCAACAATGAAAGGGATTTGTATAATTATGACTAAATAGGTCATGTGAATCAAAATTAAAGCCATAGCTTGTAGGGAACTGAATCAAAGTCCTGACTACAATTTGCCAGCTGGCTATATTATTTGATAACATTAGCAAAATCTTTTAAACTTGACTATATAAAAATATGTTACTTCCATTTCTAAGTGGATAATCCTGAACGAGGCTGATAATTCAGAGGAACCAAAGCGACCTTTCAACGACACAAATAATGAAACTGAAGATTGAGAAATCAGATATAAAAAATTATAAACAGGAATCAGATATAAAGGTATAAAATATAGCCAACCATATGAATACTAATCTATTGAACTTTGTCAGCATATACTGCTATTGCGGGGAGGCCATTGAAGGACAACCACAGTTCTAAACCATCAACACCCCTCTTATTTCCAAGGAAAACAATGGTCAAAGGATGTTGCAACAAGGAGAAAACACTAGTAATCCATTATGAACCATATCCAAATGAGCGGGAGATTGTAAGGGTGAAGAGAACGTGTGTAAAGCGTTCCTTTAATCTCAGCTTAATAATGTAGCAATGAGTTTTAAAATAGTCAAAAAATAGAATTAAAAAATTTTGAAGAATAGATATTAAAATTGTTGTGTATTGAACACAAATAATCACCAAAAAAGAACATTCTAACACATACCTTAAATCGAAAACCAGTAGATGAGAACTTATATGACTTAGCTGACTCTACAAATATAGGGAAAAACTCAATCGCAAACCAAAGTTCCAGATCAGGGGGTCTGAGATATCAGTATTAATTTAAAAGGCAAAATAAAGAAGGGTAAATAGGAGAGGTGCAAATTGAACCCCAATAGCAATAAGTTCATAATTTAGAACATGACACTAGTAGAAAAATTGGATTTTGCTGCGCCACATTTGCTGCGGTTCTTTGAGATTTGTAAAGAACCGCAGCAAATAGTTGTTGATGATACACAAGAAAAATTATTTGCTGCGGTTGATTTATTTGTTGCGGTTCTTTTCCTTATTTGCTACAGTTATAACCGCAGCAAATGAATCAACCCAACACAATTGGTCGAAGCCCAACCCAAAGGAAGGGGCTATAAATACAAAAGCCCTCCAAAAAATCACTCATTGTTTCCTTCTTTCTAACCCTAACCCTATCCCTCTTATCTCCCTAACTCGTATTCTCTTCTCTCTCATCTCCCTCTTCTGAGCTTCCCTCTTCCTCCAAAAATCTCTCTCTTCATTTTTTCCTCTCGATCTTCATTTTTTCTCTCCTTCTTCTTGTTTAATTTTTCAGTATGAATTTTTATTTTGTGTTTTACAGTGGTTTTGGAGACGATTTTTGGTGCTGATTTACGGTGGCGATTTTGGTGCTAATTTACTGTGCTCAGCTTCAACCTCTATTAGTTGTCCTCCTTGTTCTTGTAACTGCAATTCTTCACCTCTCATCACAATTCCCGAAGGTATTTTCTTCAGATCTGAAACTTTCGCACTCCTTTTTCAATTTCCTTTTATTTTTCGTATTATTTTGTTGTAATTAGGCTTTGATTTCTGTGATTTGGTTTGTATTTAAGGTTTTGTGATGTCCTAATTTTTTCTAAGATTGTTGAATTCGAATTGTAAATTATGGAAGTAAATGAATTTGATTTCTGTGATTTGGTGTGTATTTTGTCGATTTTGTTATTCTTTTTGGTGTTGATTTTGTTGCTTGAGGAGGCTGGCTTGGAGAGCTGGGCCTTCGATGTTCTTGGTTGGGGGTTTTGTTATTCTTTTTGGTATGCAATATTTTTGGTGTTGATTTTGATGTTACTGCATTTTTTAGAACTTTTGTTTATCATTTGTTACATATCTGTTTAAAACTTTTCCCCAGTGTGATGTATTAAAACTTTTGCTTACAGTTGTTTTTATTTCGAGTTTTTTGTGACGTGTTGTTATTTTATTTGTGTTATGAATATTTGTGAAATTTTTTAGGTTTTGTTCCTCAGATCTGCTGTGTTTTGTGACATTGTTAATCTGACATATAAACATTTAATTGATAAATCAAACCAAAATTAACAAATTAATCGTCTCATAATGATTTAAAAAAAATGAGTAATTACTTTTCCATCTTCAGGAAGAGCAAGAGCAGTAGCAAGAAGAGAGTATCAAATTCCTTAATTTTTTAAAACAAAACCCATTAATTCATCGACTTTTTTAAATAAACCCATTTTAATTTGGTTAGTTCAGCTTGCTCTGAATTCAGCTATGCCTGCTGCTGTGTGGTTGCATAGTTGCTGATTTTGAGGAGGCTGTGTTTAGTTGTGACTGTTTGGCTGTGTTTAGTGGTGTAGTTCAGGTCTGCAGGAGAGTGTTTGTCTGGAGCATTATTTGTGGTTTTGGCTGAGTTGTATTCTGGTCAACATTCTTGGCTGATGTTTTTTAGGCTTGTAGAGTTGGGTGGAGTGTTAGTTTTGCTTGCTGCTGATTGGTGAGGAGGTTGCAGATGTGAGTTGTTGGGGTTGTGTGCAGAATATTCTTGTATGCACAGTCAGTTTGTGACACATCTTTCAACTTAGCTTGGTTTATATTTTGGTTTGGTTAGCTGTTGGTTGGCTTGGTTTTTATTTTTGTTGTTTGATTTGTGAATTTGTGATTGATTTTTCTGGGTTTTATTTATATGATTGTGTTCTTAATTGGGTTTGTTGAATTTATATGATTGTGTTCTTAATTGGATTTGTTGAATTGGGTTGAATTAGATCAAACTTTATGAATTTGACTATTGAATTAATTTAGCATGATTAAATGTAGCTAATATGTTTTTGCATGCAATTTGATATTGCATAATTGGATTTAGTTGAATGATAGAATGATATGATTTAATTGTCGATGGCCTATGTTAATTACTATTATAATTATGTGAGTGAATGTGTGATTGAGTACAAGTGAGACAGTGAGTGAGTCAGTGACAGTGGGAATTGTTGAATGATGATCGAGTCCCTTATAGCCCGACAATTGTTTGAGACAATTGAATCCTTTTTAATAAGACACTAACTAATCCCTTATGGTGATCTAGGGTTCTTACTTGATTCCCTTATGGTGAGACAATTGAGTCTCTTATGGTGATAAAAAATGAGTCCTTTTTCATAAGACACTAACTATCTCCAAATGATGAAGGGACTCAAGTGATGACCATGGTTGTTTGAGTTGCTCCAAGTTGTTGATTGTCAACTACTTGTTGTAGTAGCCAAATTAAACAACTATGGTCAACATCATTGAGGTTTGAGTTGCTCCAGGCTTAAAAACCTGTTGAAGTAGCCTAACTCGAATGGTGGGTGATCGTAACCACTTCCCTGATGGAGATTATGTATATAAACATAAACATATATATTATGTTTACAAATGAGTGGGAGTTCGACTGGTTGAAGATTTGACTGTTGCACGCCGCTTTGTAATGAAAAAGATAATGATTGGCATGTTGAACATTATTGACCAGCTTCCTATTCAAGTGTGAACTTCTCTAACCTTCTGACACTTTGCAACATATACTGATATGATAATATCATTTTCCCTTTTAGATAGCCTTATAATGGAGATTCATTTATTTAGGTGCTTGTTGAAACTGCTCGTGATTTAGTTGTGTGGAAGGAATTTGCTGCAGAAGCTTCTCGCTGTAAAAGTTATCCTGAACTTGGAAGATTGCTCTTAAAACTTAGGAAAGTAAGTTCCTGATCCTGTCAATCAATTAGCCCTTGTATTCTATATGTTTTTTATTTGTTCTATCTTTTCCCCAAATCATAAAATTACAACAAGTTGGGTAATAATGCATGACCGTTATAAACAGACAAACTTTGCCAAATTACAAAGAAAGCTTCTTTGCAAAGCTACACAAAGAATCAGTTTGTGAAACATCATTATCTCATTGCTTAGCTAGCTAGCAGAATATTGCTAATTTGCTGAGATCTATGCACAGTGAGGTTTATGGAATTACAATTAGGAAGGGGTTGATCACCATAGTTTTCCTTATTTATGGTTAATATCATGAAAAGTTGTAGTGGTTCTTGCATGAAAATATTGGGTGCATCTGGTAAAAATAGTTGAAGTAATATTTTTTTTATAAGTGTAAGTTCCAACCTTTGTATCTGTAAGCAGGTTATTGACAATAACCATATGGACAATAACTTCTATTGGACTATGCAGACCTGCAAACTGTAACTTGCAGGTTGTAATTGCAGTTGCTAATCCTCAAGTTTCTATTGGGTCATGTGAGTTGTTTCTGGATCGGCATGGGTAGGGCTGAAAAGCAGTGAGCCAGTGACGTTCTTTTCTTTCTTCTTCTGTTGCTCATAGGTTTATGCTGCCACATGCCAAAGGTCCAACCCTCTAATTGATAGAAGTGTAATTATATTGAAAATTTTTTCTTTCTGCTATAATTTTTTTATGATAGAAGTGTAATTATATTGAAAATTTTTTCTTTCTGCTGTAATTTTTTTATGATAGAAGTGTAATTATATTGAAAATAATTGATTCTATGTATGTATAACATTTCAGCTTCTAATTTTGCTTTAAAATGCAAAAAAAAAAAAAAAATTTTTTTTTGTGTGCTTATTTGTTGCGGTTATTCACAAAACCACAAACCGCAGCAAATAAGTGTTTTTTTTTGGTGGGAAACTGCACTATTTGTTGCGGTTTTACAAAGAACCGTAGCAAATAGTGCAGTTTCCCACCAAAAATAACACTTATTTGCTGCAGTTTTGTGAATAACCGCAACAAATAACATGTTGGTTTATTGCCGCTGCTCCAAGTGTTGTGGTTAAAAACCGCAGCAAATACCCCTAGAAAAACCGCAGCAAAAATGGATTTTTGTACTAGTGTGATCAAACCAAAAGTTACTGTTAACTGACCTTATCATAGGAAAAAATCATGGTCGCTGTGACACATGAAACAAACTAAACTACGACCACATCTGCTCAAAAAGAAAACATGTCTCGTATAGAACATGAAGGACTAGATATTTGAATATGTCTTATACAAGTTCTTCTGAAACTTTTTATGCATAATTCACGAAATTTGTAACACCCTGGAATTTCCTAACTTCCTCCTTTAGATTTCCGGAAATATAATATAAATAAAATAGAAAACAATAATAAATATACTTCCACTTAGCTAGGAAAAACTGAATAGGGTATCGCGCACCTCTCAAAAATAACCGAACAACACTAACTAATATAGCTCGGGAAGTAGGGATCGAATTCTCAGGGAAGCTATTATATCATATTAGTTCTAAAATGTCTAAAATGTGTAAGGGACCTTTGTGGAAAATTCGGTAAAAGTCTACTAAACTAAGGAAGCAAATAACTAAAACAAAGGAAAATGACGGGAAAAAATGAATTAAACTCTATTAATGGAAACATAGGGCAATCGGTTCACTATGATCAATCAACAAACTCATTAAACACTCACTAATCAATTCATTGCCATTCATTGAACTAGGGCTCACTAATTCTCTCGAACCTAGACTCCCACAGAACTCCTTTACTGGCTCTTGCTCGCATAAATTCATTTTTGCCTATTATTTAGTGGTGTAATTGTGGTAATCTTACCTCTCGGTCTCGATTTCGACAACAACCTGACTTACAACTAAATCTGGCTGCAATTTAATTGCAATCAATAGAAATCAATAATAGGAATTCAATTAAAAGCTAAGAACTAATTAATGAACATAAAATAAATTCACAACATGATAATGGATCCCATAATCCTAGAGAAAAAGACTACTCACACATAATTAAGGGAGATAAAACAAAAACAAAATTAAATAGCATGATCATAATTAAAGACTAATTAAAACTAGAATTAAACTAAATTAATTACTAATAAGACTAAATTAAGAATCAAAATAACAATACTAATTTAATTTAAAATAAAAACTAAGAAACTAAAGAGATTCATGAATTAAAAAGAATTGGAAAGCATAAGGAAAAAGATTACCAATATAATGAATGGATTGCATTAATTGGAATTGAATCTTCAAGAACAAATTAAGTGTATCTGAAATTCTAGAGAGAAAATAGCTTTTAGGGTTTCTAAGTCTAAAAATATGCCAAAAACTAGTTAGGGTCGTGCCCCCCCTATACATTAAGTTTTATAGTATTTAGGTTTAATTAAAATAAACCCACAAGCTAAAATCGCGCGGAAGAAATCAACGGAGCACAAATCGCGCCAGCTACGCCTGCAGCGACCAAACCTGGTTCCTTCCTTGCGCCCGCAGGTCTTCAATTTTGGGACTTCTGATTTCTCTGATCTATGTTGAGGGCGCATAAGGGAATGAAGCTTACAAGGCTGCGCCCGCATAAAGCTTATACAACTAAATTTTGACAATCTTCCTTAATTCTTCGCTCAATTCTTCGAATCTCATTCGTAGCTTCTCGTAACTTATCACGCATTATGAGGCAAGTGCATTTTGACTCGTTCTAGCTTCTAATGACTTCATAACTATCTATTACGCTCCTGTAACATATGAAACAAATCCAAAACCATGCGTAATAACCGAAAAAGTATAAAATAACTGTAAAAGGTTCAAAAGTTAACTAAAGATGCTAAAACCGTTCCAAAACATAACTTAGGATTGAAAGACGATATTTAATCAAAACAAAGCCACAAAATTACCTATTTAGCACAAGAATCAACCGAAAATGAAAGGAAAACACAACATAAAACACATATATCAAAAACCAAAGTATTGTTGCCACTGTGATAACGACTAAGGCTTTTATCAAAGTGCTAAAGCGGAAGTCTTTTATTTCAAAACCAAAACAAACTCAAAGAACTCTCAATCCAAAATGAAAACCAAAATAAATCTATATTACAATTTGTAACCGCATTAACGACCCTTCAAAATAAAATAAACGTTAAACTTCAAAAATCCAAAATTCAACAAACAAAAAATAAATAGCAAGTCCACACAAGCTAAGAAAACTACAATGCAAGCGCTCAACACCCAACCAAACATGATTGACTATACCCACCTGTACCTGCAGCTTTCTCTTTATTCTAGATAACTACTCGTCATCGAAATGGGTTGTTGTAGGGCCAAGTCAAAGACAAAGCCATGCACACAAACACACACAGTCAGCAAAGCCGAGTACATAAATACTAGAGATTATGCATAACATGATTAACAATAAAAGGAAAGAAAAGAATAAACATGCATACTTCTGACCATTGTCATCACTGCATACCTGTGCATAGACTTAGCTCTTCTAAATTATTTATTATATTTAGATCTTTGGATTCGCATCAAATGGGTTTCCTATCCTTACCCATCGGCCTAATGGGCATCGAACTGGTTTCCTTTCATTAACCATCGCCCTACGTCAAATGAAGTGACAGAATTCCAACGCATTTAAAATATAAAAGAGTACAACGTCTTTTACCCCGATTAGAAGTTACAATAAACACCCTTAACTCCCCCCATTGTTCATACTCAAGGTATATACGTTCCAAGAGCTTTGGTGTGAATCATTTTTCACTTTACGTGATTAATACGTTTAACAAAAGTTATGAATCACATTCAATATCACATAGAAGCATGCATAGTAAGAAGCAACAACATATTAATTATCTTCATTTCTTATGTGATTCTAAAATAAATTTTGTGTGTCCTTCATTTAAATAAACCTTCCTTTAACACACATTAAATGTTAGTGGCTAACTATTTGCTTCTATTAAACATGTGAATAAATATTCACTAACTACCTTTCTTGTTGATCAAGTAATTAATCAACTAAACTGTCTTTCCTTTCTTCTTTATTAACTACTAATCAAACTTCAGAAATAATTTAACATTGTAATTTCTCATGATGTAATAACAATACTATGAATGCAGAATGTCAACTTTATATATATAAAACATACTTTTCATACAATCATGCTAACAAAACTTCTTATGCAAGTCATCTCAAGTCAACCAAGCATCAACCATTAAAAGTCTATACCGCATAGCATGGAGAAAAATCACAACTCTAGCATAAACTCTACTTATATAGATGCCTTTATTACTTACGTACCTTGTGTTATAACGATGATCCGCCACTACTTCTAGAAATCACTCAACTCGAATTCTCCTACATAGGAAAAATCGAAACTAAATTAAAACCACGTTGACTAACTTCTACAACAACTCTAAACTTGTCCAAAACCCTCCCTATATGGTCTCTTTTGAATTCCATACTTTATTTTTAATTTTCCTTTACAACAAACTTAGTTTTCGATAATATTCCAAAAATGCATGGTAGCTTTGTAAAGTTGCTTAAAAACTCTTTAAAACCCTTCTAAATATTATATTTGGATCCTAAAACATTAGTTTTATGTCTTAAGATCGTCATATAATATTTAGGTGTGTTAAATACAATTATGACTTATTATTTCATGTGTTACTATTTTTATTATGCATGAACACATGTTAATAAACATTCACAGCCAGAGGCGAATCTAGAGGAGTAGTAGGGGGTGACATGTGCTACCCCTGTTTTTTTTTTTAATAAAAAGAAATCAACTTTAACTAAAAAAAAGGAAAAAACGTGTTTTACGCGTGAGAAGCTTTGTAGGGGTTGAAGACCGCAAGACCCAAACAACCAAATCAACAATTCACCCCAAAACCCTTATTTTCTCTCTCTTCTTTCAATCACCCCTCTCTTCTCTCTCTTTAGAATCCGCTCCAGTCCCGAACCCCCGACAGCCTGACGCCCACCGGCTTCGCCAGTTCGCCCTTCGACTTGGCCTTTTTCACCGCTTCCGGTCTTCTTCGTCACCCCTTTCGCCTGAACGAGTTACCGCGTGCCATCTTCGGCCTTCCACCTTCTTCGTCAGCGCGGCACTGCCTTCGGGCTTCTTGGCAGTTCTTGCTTCTTCAGTTGTTCGTCAATCGTCATCCACTGGGTATGAGTCATAGGCTCGATCTTAAAATCGGATTTTTTTTTCCTTTTTCAATTTAGTTTAATTAAAATCTGATTTGTTTTTTTAATTTCATATTTTCACTTATTTTTTTTGTAATTAATTTAGATTAGATATTTGATATTTAAATCTTTTTTGTTTAGTCTATTTTTTTTAATTCTAATTTCTTTATTTCAGATCAGTTCACCTGAACATCTATTTGAGCGTTTGACTACGAGTCAATGAGTGAGTTTGATCGGTTTTTCTTTTTTCTTTTTTTTTTTTGTGCCTGATTTGTATTGACTAATGTTAATTAATCTAATTTTTTGTTACTTATTTTGTTAATTGTTCTGATTTATTTAATCTATTTATTTTTTTTTTCTAATTTATAGTGACCGATTTATTATTTATATTTGTTATGTTTAATGTGATTGATTTAGTGATTTATCATCTATATTTTGTTAATCTAATTTTTTTTTCTGACTTTATTTAATGTGACTGATATATAAATTGGTGTTGATTTTATTTTATCTGATTTTTTTTTCTGATTTATATTGAATAATTTATATTTAAGCTTAAATTTGGGTTTAATGTGATTATGTTAATTAATAGTTACTTTATTAACTTAAATTTTTATTTGTCATTAGATTAACTCTAATGTAAGTTTAGTTTGTAACTTTAAAATTATGAACCAAATTGATAAATCTGATTTGTTTGTTAAACCGAATCGATTGATCCGTGATGAGGCTATCGCACACCTATCAAAAATAAACCAAACAACACTAACTAATGTAGCTAGGGAAGTAAGGATCGAATCCACAGGGAAGCAATTGAACTCTATTAGTTCTAAAAAGCTTAAACCGTACAAAGGGCCTTGGTCGAGAAATGTTGACTAACTAACTGACTACTGACTAATTACTAACTAATTACGGGAAATGACGAAGATTAAAACCAATAAATTAAGCCTAGGGTCATTCGGGTCACCAAGAACAACTAATGGATTCACTAACAAAGACGTTCAATCTCACAATTATCGTCAAATTAGGGCTCACTAATTCTCTCGAATCTAGACTCCCTCGAAACTCATCTAGCGGCTCTCGCTCATGCCTAGACTAATTCCGCCTATTATTCAGTGGTCTTATTGTGGTATTTTTACCTCTCGGCATCAAATTCAACAATTACCAAAATTACAACTAAATCTGCGCACAATTCAATTGTAAACGAAAAACCCAATAATAGGAAATTGACTACTAATTGCGGAATTGAAACAACCTAATTTAGTTAGTCCATTAATTAATCAAGGTTTCCCTAACCCTAGAAATTCTACTACTCACTCATGATTATGAAAATTCAAACAAACATAATTATAAAATTCATAATTGAATTCATAAAGTAATTGACAATTAAACTAATTAACATCAACAATTAACTAAATTAATTAGACTAAAGAGATTAAAAAGCATAAATTAAACTAAAATAAAGAACAAAAGTAGAAGAATTACCAAATTGAAGAACAAATTGAAGACTTGAATTGAATTGAAATTTATTGTCAAGAACAAAAACCCTAATTCCCAAATTAATTTGAGAGAGAAAAAGTGCTTAATAATAAATCCTAAGAGAGTAATTCTAAATTATGAAAAGCATAAGTTATTCTGCCTAGAAAGTCGTGCCTATTGTATCCAAAGTTGGGCTTACAAAGCCTAACTACGAAGAAAATAAAAGAGAATTAAAAACTCCGGAAAATCGGCTGATGCGGGCGCATAGGAGATTCATGCGCCCGCATCAACCTCCCAGAACGCCTCCTTGTTTGCAATCTTAGTTAAATGCGCCCGCATGTTATATTTGTGCGCCCGCATCACTACCTCAGAAGCTTATTTTATTTTCTTTTCTTCTTATTTCTTCATGAGTTCTTTAAGACTTGTTTTCATACTTCTTGACACGCATTTCCATGCATCTTCATTCTTATCCCGTCCAAGCTTTCCGGCTTCGTTCCGAGCCTTCGTTTCCGTGCCAAAAATTACAAAACGCACCAAAACCGAGCATAACAACCGCAAATGATAAAAATCAAACTAAAAAGCTCTAAAATTGCCGGAAATCAATCAAACTTGGCGAGACACTTCAAATTAGCTAAATAACATCAAATGAGCTAAAATCAAGCCAGAATAACAACCACTAGGCATAAAATTGACTCGAAACAAGGGGTAAAACACTATAAAAACCGCACATATCAATCCAAACATCGAAAATTTTGGAGTACCGCACCTATTTAAAATTCCTGGATCCGCCCCAGTTTACAGCAATACATCTATATAATATATTAAAAAGCGTTTTGAAGCATGACTACATGCCACGTAGCACTCCCTCACCTCATTTGTAAGTTGTCATCAAAATCATCATGTATTAAAAGAAATATGAGTTGTTTGAGATTTGAACTCATGATCTCAAACTCATACATTAATAAGTTAACTGTTGAGATCTGACATATTATATGTCTCTTTTATTGCAATAAATAAATAAATGACACGGAATGAATCTATTGAGATAGAATCAAATCAAGTTTATATGAATTAATTGTTACATGTGCACTAAACTGTACACCCGGGGCATCTCCCGGGCCCAACATCTAGTTTTAGTTTAAAACTCATCAAAACCTTATTAAAACTTCGTAATTCAGGCGCAAAACACATTTAAAATCTTATACTATCATCATGCATATAATCTATGCATTAAAACAATTTTTATACTCAAAAACATGTTCCTAATATTTTTACTCTTAGTTTTCACGATTTTGAATATTTAACAGCAATATTAATTAACTTTAAAACCTTTAAAAATAAATCTAAACCTCATAAATTCATCACAAATTAATACGTACTACAACATTCTATGATCATAATATGAAAGTTTAGAGTGTTAAAAACCATAAATCTAAAAATTTCATAACTTTATAAACCCTAATTTTCATAATTTCATGAACAACTTTATAAACATGAATTTCAAATCCTAAAACACGATCATAACTTATAAAACATGATTAAAACTATAACACCTGCTTAAACATAATTATAAACATGAACTTATACAACATTGAATTAAAAAGAAAAGAGGAGGATACTTTTTTTTTTATTTATAAAGGGGTGTTCGAAAAATACCAAAGGAAGGAGATGAGGTAGCTGGCGGTGGCAGGGCTCCGATGGGGAGGGAGTGGGGCGAGCGAGTAAAGAAGCTCGAATTTTTTTCTTTTCTTTTTTGAAAATTTCAAAACCCTTTTTTTTCTCTTTTTTTTTTGAAATTTTAAATCACAAATTGAACTTTTAAATCTTAAAATTCTGGTTTTCAGGGGTATTTATAGGCTTAAATTAGGTTTTGGTGAAATTACATAAAAACCCTTAATGTTTGAAACTACTTTTGTGCCCTTGTTTTATAACAATTAAGGAAACTTTGAAAATTTTAAAATTAGAAACTTCTTAAAATATTTAATAAAATTTAAAGTGACATAAAATATAACTTATAAACATTAGAAAACATAAAAATTATTATTTTAAATAACAATAAATTAAATTTTCTTTCTTTAACATATTTACGTAGCTTAATTTTTCAATAAAAATAATAAAAATATTCACATAAAATATAAAATTAAATTCTTAAAATACGTGAAAATATGGGGTATTACAATTTATGAGCGTTATAAACAAGTACTATACGACGCAAGATAAGACAGAACATAATCAGTTAAAAAATAATCAGTGTTGCCTACATTGAGTGGAATACTCGAGAATGATTGGTAAATCGGACAATCGGATGCAATTCAAGTATATAAGATGTCTGGGAGGTAATATCAACCTTAGTCGTGTCATCTGAGCAATCATGGTATCTGAGCAATCATGGTACCTAGGTAACCATACAATATTAGGGGCAACTTTGAATTGTAAGTATATATTTCTATTCAACTACTCCTATGCTCCACCTACTTCATGAGGCTAAGCTAATTAAGCAAAGCATTTATATGTAGTATTAATTCAACTTAAATGCTAATACTAATTCAGCTAACTAACATCACAAATTACTAAAAAATAATTTAGCTTAATTAACTATAGCATGCAGCTATACTCTTAACAATTAAGTTTGGCATCGAATGGAGCAACATTTCAGCACCATAGAAATTAAATTTAAGAAAAGCGCATTCAAAAATCGAAAATCGGAAACTCAAATCTAAAGAAAGAGACAAATTGCTCTCTAATTCTTCTTTTGAATGACTTTTCTTGAACAGGGGATTAACAAAACCCAATCAACAATTAATTGATTCAACCAAAAAGGCTCACAAATTATAAAATAAAGGATAAAAGTTGAATGAAAAATACCCATTATGAAATGTTATCACAGGGGCGACCAAAGTTGACACCGTAACCATTGCAATAAAAAACTATGACAAAAACAAACTAGATGTCAGAACGAAATCAAATGTAACAAAAATTATAATGGATTCCATAAAAATTGTGATAAATGGACAAAAAGAATCTTCAAGATGAAGATGGAGGGGGAGCAAGAATTTTGAAGTGAGGTGTTGAAGCTCAAACCAAAAGATCATTGGAGGAAGAAAGCAAATAAGAAAACCCTAAAAGCATAACGAAGTTGGAACTCATAACTTTATAAAAACATGGAAGAAAATCAATTATCAAATAATGAAATTAAAGATTGAAAAGTGCAAAGCTATTACCTTTTAGGTGAGGTGAACACAACCATAGTAAGATTTGAAATTATGAGTAAACAAAATCCAAGTTAACAATTGTATCAACATATAGAAATGGCTTTATTTTGGATTCACGTGACAATCAAACCATTGTTGAGTAAAAATTATTGTTTAGAAAAATAAAAGGGGGGGAAAGTAAAGGGGCACAAAGGAGGGAAGATAGGAAAGGGTTGCAAGGAAGCTCAGCTGTGTGAGGAATTCATAAAAGGATAAAGACTACGAACATGAAAGCAAATGGAAGGATCCAAGATTCAAACAACTAATCCCAAAAAACCCAATGGCAGATGCTCAAACATAAAAAACAGGTGACAATTTTCAAAACTAAGATCAAAATCATGAAACCGAAAACCCTATATAAGAGTTATTGAGAGACAACATATTGTACCACTATCAACACATAATAAACAAGCAAATAATTCATTGAAACAAGAATTAATCTTTTAATATATATACTTATCAAGCTAATCAAACAAAGAAAAATTAAACTGAAAAAAATAAAAAGGGTCACAAAAATCTAACTACTCGTAATAAACAGTACAAACACTAACCTTTCGTTGATGAATTTGGAAATAAAAAGGTCACAAAAAGCTAACTACTCGTAATTAAAGGACTACAAGGAACTAAACTACTGAAAAGGAAGAAATAGTGAGTATTTAAGTGTAATACCCTAGAAATTCCTAACTAATTCCGGAAAACATATAATTAAATACTACTTCTAATTTAGGAAAAACCAATGTATTAACGCCACAGTGATAACGGCTAAAGCTATTATCAAAGTATCACAACAAAACAAATGTCATAAACGAATAATAATAAAACGGCTTAACCAAAACCAACAAACGAAGAACTTAATAGCAACCAGGAGCACTCTTCACTCAATCCAGCATGACTGACTATGCCCACTGTAAATGAAAGAGACAGTCGTATACCTATCAAAAATAAATCTACTACTCTAAATAATGTAGATAGGGAGGTATGGATCGAATCCATAGGGAAGCACTGAATTTCTATTAATTTTAAAAAGCTATTTTTTTTATAAAGGGCGTATGAATAGATTTGTAACTATTAACCTAATTACTACTGAAACGGAAATTGAATACTGGATTGAATCAATAAACTAAGCCTAGGACATCGGTTCACCATATATTAATCAATAAACTAAATAACAATTAGTTCAAGAATCAATAACAAATCAATAATTTCCGGAATTAAGGCTCACTAATTCTCTCGAATTAGACTCTTTCAAAACTTCTCTAATGGCTCTCGCTCACTTAGACTCGTTTTGCCAATTATCTATGTGATCTAATTGTGGTAATTTTACCTCTCGGATCGGCATCAATTTCGACAATATCAAACTAACAATCAAACCTGGCCCAAATTTAATTGAAAGCAATATAAACTGATAATAGGAATTCTGGAATACCAAAAATCATATTAATCAATCATCAAATAAAGCATTGAAACTAATTCATGGATCCCCTAGCCTTAGAAAGAAAATTACTTACACATAATTAAAAATATGAATAACGAACAAATCAACAATAGGAACTAAAACTAACTACATAATTAATAACTAGTAAACTAATCAAAATAAACTAAACAAAACAAGAACATAAAACTAGGTCAGGAAAAATAAATCTAAAACAAGCAATTGAAACTAAAAACAATAACTAAAACAAAAACATAAACTAGAAACATGAATTTAAATAATAACAGAGGAAGAGTTGAAAGTAAACCTAAATTATATTAATTAAATGATTGAGAGTATTTAGCAACTTAGATAGAGAAAACTAAACTTAGGAAATTAGAAAGTATGATAATAATGGATTACAAGTGATTAGGAGTAAAAAGATATATATACTAAAGCCCAAAACAAGAGAAACCATGTGAGAAAGGCCCTCAGAGCAGCCCGCCCGGGTGACCCACCCTTGCGCACAGCGCTCGACCCGGCCAAACTGCCACAGGGGGGGGGGCGGTGGGGTGGGGGTCATTCTTCGTTTTTTTTTTTTTCCTGCTTGTTTTGTTCTAATCACTTCTTTAATGCTTCTTTAATAATTCCTAATCTTTCACAAGACTTCCTAAATGACTTTAAATTCTCCACTAAATCTTTAAATGCTTCAAGTAGCTTGGAACATAACGATTAATCATCAATTCCTGCAAAATATCGTAAAGAACACAAAAGGCACTCGCAATAGCAAAAGTTATTAGAAACAGCTCAAAAGAGCCACGTTAGAGATAAAAATCACTCGAGATTGAGGGTAAAACATGCATAAAATATTAACTTATAAAACTCCCCCAAGCTAAACCTTTGCTTGTCCTCAAGCAAACAACTAAAAAACAATGACTTCACCCCTTTAACTTTACAAAACACAATCAACTGAAGCTATTCCGAGTATGTAAGTTCCTCAACCAACGCATCAAAATTCCTTGATCGCCATCCACTTAAATCAAAATCATAAAGCCAACCATGCAAGAAATAGAAGTCAATGACTAGAGTAGCTCACAAGGTGTCACTCCACACATTTTGTTCAGCATAAAACAATGGAGCTCACCCTCACCTCTCAACCAAAATCAATATGTAATGCAAATGCAAAGAAGTGTTTAAATGCAATTTTGAGAACCCATACACACATCTCACACCTCATGCATGTCTTAAAGGGTATCCGTTCAACCTAATGCAATGTCGACTTGAAATGCAAGTAATACTCACTAGCTTTGGCAATTAACTCACTTCACAAGAACTAAAAACATGTATATGCCTATCAAAAAGGCCTTTATTAAGCTTGTAATGTGGCTAGGGTAATGGGTGGGATAAATTTGGAAAAATGTGGTGGAAATGTGAGCTACATGCATATGAAATTGAAGAACATCAACAACAACTCTAACATTCAACTCCATCAAACCAAATCTTTTGAAATTCACATCACACCATTATAAATCAACAAGACCAAGTATCCAAGCTTACTTTCTTTCTTTTCTTCTTTTGATTTTCAACATTTTCACATTTTCATTTTGTTTTTTTCATTCTTTTTCAACACTTTCAATTTTTTCAACTTTTTCACTAGTACAAAAAATGCATTTTGCTGCGGTTTTTTCCCGGGTATTTGCTGCGGTTTTGAACCGCAGCACTTATAGCAGCAGCAAATGTTGGAATTTTGTTTGCTGCGGTTTAACCGCAGCAAAAAATAGCCTTATTTGCTGCAATTATTCAATAAACCGCAGCATATAACCGCAACAAATGTCCTGTTTCCCTCCAATTTCGGGTGAGTTATTTGCTGCGGTTTATTGAATAACCGCAGCAAATAAGGCTTTTTTTTTGGTTAATTTTCTGAAATTATTTTACGCTCCTAATTCCTAATATCATCCACACACCCTGCAAATCATATTCAGCAGCTAGTACCCAATTTATCGAAACCAAATTCAGTTCAATTAATATAAATAAATCGATTGTTATTACAAATTGCCAATACACATTATGTTATCTTAATGTAATAACCATATAACCGCCAACATCATTATTATTGTTCTTGATTAAGGAAAATAGCTAAAAGTTCAATAAATAACTAAGTCAAGTAAATGTACGACATATTCCTAGCTTCTTCATCAACAATGTGTGTACAAGAATGTCGCAACCTTGTCTCGAACCTCGCTTATTTGTGCTTTGCTGAAAGGTCTTTCTCGAACCGATGTAGCTTTTTTCAATACCTAATCAATAATAATTAAAAACCAGTTTAAATTGTTAAATAGCATCTGCACAGTTTTCATGTCATAAGATAGCTTAAATAGCAACAAGAGAGGATCAGTTGAGTAACATGCATGTGTTAGGTCAAAAATTAGGCAAAATCCAAATGAATTTTTCACAAGCTTGACATGCAGTATTCTATAGAAGTAGGAAAGCCATCAGAACCAAGTCAACAATATAATAAGAATATAGGCAGGTTGTAGTTGGGGCTGCAGTTGGGAGTTTGGTTGGTAAACCTGGTGTCTAAAGCTGAAACCCGAACAATATAGGCAGGTTGACCTGCAGTTTCTTTCAGGTGTGCAGTCTGTGATTGGACTGGATAAACCATGCTATCGACCTGTAAGTTTGTGGTTGGTTGGTTTGGTTTTGTTGTTGGTTTGGGGCTGGTGTGGGGGTCATCGTTTCAGTTTTAAATAGGCAGTTTTGTGTAATATAGTTTGGACTTAAAAGGCAGAAATGCAGGTCTGTGGGGCTGATATAGTTGCAGGTCTGTGGGGCTGATATAGTTTGGACCACCAGCAAATAAAACACTCCAAAACAGTCATAAACAGACCAAAACAAACCACCAATAGACGAAATAGTCCTAACCAGACCAAAACAAATTAGCAATCGAAACACTCCTAAACTGAAAAGCATTCAAAACAATCCAAAATAGACGAGACTCCTAAACAGTCCAAACACAAAGAAACCAATATCAGCCAAGTTACCTAAGCTTTGGCTAAAACAGGCCAAATCAACCGACAAAACCAACAACACAAACCCATAACAGCATTCAAAACTAAGAAAACAAACCCAAAGCAGCATGTTGCCTTTCAGAAATAATTGCAATAGTTACCTCCTCAAGACCATCTGACTCATTAAAGCTTGAGATGATGTCATGCATGTAACGCATTACGTAGTACCCACAATCAGTACCGTTTTTCTGTTGCGCGCACTTTGAAGTACATAGGACATTGAAAAAAAAATCAATAAAAAATTTGCATGACAAAGTAGCAACCACCACAAAAGTATAGGATTTGGATGTCCGTACCTCAACTGATATCAACTTCGGAATCATTGTGCTTGTGCCTATCCTCTTCATGACACTATACGGAGGAAAAAAACTTAAGCGAAGGTAAGGAGCCGTTATATCTTCAATTTCTAGTATAAAAGATTTTTGGTTGACGTTATAATTTACCTTTTCACCCACGTCATAATCAACAATCTACGTGGCGACTGAGGACGGCAAGAATCAAATTGATACACCTTGTATGTCAAAGGTGATATCAACAAAAGCACCCAATGTGAACTGCGCCGAACAAGAGAGAGCACAACAATTGGAAATCGAAACTAAAAATGGGAAAGTGAAATTAACAATGGGAAAGTGAAACAAGAGAGGGAACAATAAGGGTGGGGGGAGAAACAATGGGAAAGTGAAACAGACTTACTCCTCTAGTGACGGAGCGATAATGAACTTCCTTTTCTCTCAAATTGCTTCTTTGATGGCGGTTTCAAGGTACGCTTTCACATCCCCTTTGCTCTTTAGACATCGATCCTCATAAATCTCTTGAGGACACAACCACCCCACCTTGTTCATGGTGTTGGTTCCGGCCAAGTCTAAGTAAACACAACTAATTAAGGTGGAAAAAAAGGGAAAACATTAGTGTACAAGTTGCCGCATGTCATAAACATTCATTGAAACAAAATCAATAGAATTAATGAGGCAGCTTATGGAAATAGAACAAACATGAATTATGTAAAAATGGACTTCAATTAGTTTTGTAAGTAAAAAGCATGGAATTTAAAATTAAAAAGTTAAGGAGAACTATTAACCTCATGAACGCTTGCAACACTGACAAAGACAACATCTCCCCAACGAGGAAATCATAAACACTAGCTTTCGTTACACATGTCTAAGCATCCTCAAAGTAGTGCAATTGATCCTTGCTCAGCCACACCTTTAAGGGATTCTCTTCCGGCTCATCTTTGGTGCATTCATGTAGCCACTTACACGCGGGTGACACATTTTTGTACACCTCATCTTCATCTTCCTTGTTTGAACCTTTCGAGGAAATCTTGTTGTTCGGGCCATCCTTTTGTTCTTTTGCGGAATCTCTGTTGTCGTGTTGTTGTTCTTGTTCTCTTTCAGCTCTCCCCTTTATTCACATTAAGATATATATGAGAAGGAGAATAAAAAGTTTAAACCGATAATTGGACAATTACTATTAATCAATTATATTTAAGGGTTTAAATCACCTCTTCTGGAAACCGCACCCATTTCCGAGGCCACGTTACAAAACTCCCTCGTGCTTCTCCCAAAGTATTCGATCCCCACTCTGGCCGCGGAAGGGGAAGTATTACATCTTCCCATCCGTCTACAATAAAATCAAGCAACACGTTAAATTGGCTGCATCAATAGCTTGGAGATGCGACACTTGGGCCTGGACAGTTAGTTGAAGATGGCCAAATGCAACCACCAGTAAACCACCATTTCCACCTCGTGGATCCCGGAGAAGCATTGTGCATGGTGTTTCCTCCTACAAAATATTTAAAGTTGAAGGCCATATGATCAAAAAATGAAGTTAAAAGTATTAAAAAATGAAGTTTAAAGTATTTTGACTGGTTAGTAAACATTACCTCCACATCTGGAATGGGAGGCTCACTTGAAGCTGGGGAAGTTTGTTTTCGCCGGCTTGACTTGTCATGAACTTCATCTTCATTAGGTGAATCTGCATCATGAATTCCCACCTTCTCACATAGAGCTTTGAACTTTTCTTTGACCAACTCCTCCACCATTTTTTCCATTTCTGGACTGATCTTCGTTTTTGAAGAACTACTTCCTGACTTGTCTTGTCCAAATGCCTTTCGCTTACCTAAACGTACACCTCCCAAACCTTTCACACGTCCTGCGTGGTCCGGGGGAAGTCCTGCTACAGGGGAAGGATTCTGACCTTGAGATTCACCCTCGTTGTTCGTTCCAAGCTGTGTTATAGATACAGAAAAAAAGGTGTAATTCAGTTATTCATTATTTCATTCAAAAAGTAGAATAATAAGGCTAAGTCCCACTCTTTAACTATTAGGACCTGTCGTCCTATCTCCCAGAGGTTTATCAAAGCAAGCGGCAGCCTATTATATTAAGTAAACCCAACCACAAGATGAAAAGGCTTTTTGGACCCCATTATGGCACACAAAAAAGTTGGAGAACCACATAAAAAGGATTAGCAAAAAGGCAGACGCAGCAACCGCATGTAGCAACGAGCAGCTGCAATCACGGGTAACAATGCAAAAGGATGAAGACAAGAGCAGTCACAACAACAAGGCAAAAGAAGGCAATGAATGAAAGTTAAGACAGAATAAGAGAGAATAAGTATAAGAACAACACTTTAGTAATGTATCATCAGCTAGATTAAGCAATGCGATTTAACTGAACCGAAACAAACAAAAATTAAAAGAACATTAAATTCAATTCAACTACATGAAATCAAGCAAAGAAAATACAACTAGAATAAATAAAAAAAGTAGAACAAAAATTGCAATTCAGCTAAACCTAAACAAGCAAATAAAACTTAACAATTGTCTAATACAAAGTAGTAAATAATACATGCATTGCAATAAAGCTAAGGTATTTTTCGAACGGATGATATGGCATGCAATGTATAATTTTCTCAATTTGGGCACTTTTCCACTCACTCACCATGTAATTCAGTCACTCACTTACCAACAGGAATCGAAAACACTACAGCAGCAATCGAAGACAAACCAACAATCGGAACACTTACATAAATCTTTGAATGTTCTTGTTGGGTGTGATCATCGATTACATAAATCCAAACACATTTCTCTCTTACATTAAGCTATTGAAAATCCTGTCATGATAAAATGAAAAATTGACTATAGTATGACAACATATAATACACTAATTGACCAAGGTACTCCATAACTACCTCTAGGTACCATCGTACAACTCCACTTTTAGCCCTTTCATTGAAAGACAAACAAACATTTTAACGATTAAATATGCTCAAATCGAAAAGTTATGCACTTGGAATTCTGGGAATTAGAACAAGCAAAAACTAATGCACAACTAGAAGCCAAATGAAAATTTGAAGTAATGAATTATATATTTTTACTTCGTCTTTAAATGTTCTTCATTCTTTGAAGTTTAAACCCCAAGTTTTCATGTACAAACTGAAACACACAATAATTCATAGATTCACACTCTCACACACTCACAGATTCAAAGATCCAATCAATTAACAAACCCAATAACCACCAAACCCAAAACATGCCAAAAAAATTAATTATCGATACAAAATACAAACTGAAAAAAACAAATATAAACCACATACAAAGAGTTTTACCTTAACAAATCGAAACCCTAGGTCCCAATAACCGCCTCTGGATTTGTTGATGGAGGAACTGAACCTTCTTGCTACTGCAGTCGGAACTTCACGATTTGTAGATGGTGGTGCTGAAAAGTTTTGAGATTTGTTGACGGTGGTGGAGATGAGTAGGTGACTATAGTGAAGAAAGAGGGAAAAAAGAAGGAGATGAGTAGAATGAAGAAAGAGGGAAAAAAGAAGGAGATGACTAAGTGAAGAGGGAAAAATCAACCGACAAAACAAAGGGATGTAAAATAATAGTCCCAACGGGAAAAAAAAGAAAAAGAAAGAAAAAAAAATCTCCAGCACTTATTTGCTGCGGTTATGAACCGCAGCAAATACTCAAACATAGCAGCAAAGAATGTTATTTGCTGCGGTTACACAATAACCGCAGTAAATAATGCTCCTTATCAAAAACATCAATTTATTTGCTGCGGTTTTTATAAAACCCCAAAAAACCGCAGCAAATAAAGTGCAGCAAAATGTATTTTTTGTACTAGTGTTTTTTCCTTCAAATACTTAGGTTCATGACTCTTAATGACATGTCTTTGCTAAAATAACATAACATGGACAAAATCATCACACATACATAAGTGGGCTAAATATAAGATATAAACATTTCGATTTTTCACTGCATAAGCTAGCCTAGACATTAGTATGCAAAGCCTTATTATGAAACCTATCCTTAAAACTTTAATAAACAATTATTCCAACATAATCTTCCAAAATCCTCCAAAACTTCCTTCAATTTCACAACGACAACCTAACAACTCCACAACTCTCCCAAGCCAAGCTTGGGCATACATACATAAAATGAAGTACGACCGAAAAGGGCTGTAATGTGCCTAAAATGCAAATGAAGGGTAAAAAACTTAAAAAGGGATCAAGGGAAAATATATGATGGAATGCCTAAAATTAAAAAATCTGAAAGATCCTAAAGAATTGAAAGCCTTTTATCATTCGCGACATGAAACACACCAAAGCCAAGCTACTAGAGTCAACAGTCAAAACACGGATCATACAAGCACCAGGAACTAAGCACACAAGAAAAGAAATAAGCATATAGAAATGTATGCATCTCAAATCCTCCCGTTAACATTGTTCAAGCCCCTACTCTACACATGGCTATATGGCAAAATATGAAACAACTTCAAGCTAAACAAAGTTCAAGTCCGAGTTGGCAATTCCCAAAACATAACTCATCACATGCCCAAATCAATCAAAAACATTTTAAATAAAAACTCTGCGCACAAGGAAGTCATCATTCATAAAGTTTCATCGTTCACATCATTCAATCAATCAATTCAATTACTAACTACTAAAACAAAACAAAAACACAAAAAACTCTAAATTATGAAAGTAGTTTATTTTTTTGGTCATATGTAAACTCCTACTTCTAATAAGTAGTGATGTGCATTTTAAGTGGTACTCTCAAATATCACTCAAAACTCACGTGTAGGCCAATTAAATTTCACTCCTTGATTAATTTAATTGAAAGGTGATTAATTAACACACTCCTGTAATTAATTAATTAGGATCTTAATTTGTTTTATTACTCTTGACTCACGAATTTATGAAAGAAAACTTGAGCAAAATTAGTGTAAAAGTTGCGCAAGGAATTCCAGTTTTTTTGAAAGAAAATTCAATGTATTAAACTTGGCTATTTTACAAGGAATTCTCAAGCTATTTATCTAACAACCTAAGACTAAGTTCTAAAAACTTTCTAAGATTCTAAGACACCTAAAACACGCACAAATTGGGCTGAAATTCAGCATACAAGACTCAAATATGACTCACAACATAAGAATGCAACATCATCACTGCATCTTGATCTTATCTTGCTAACAAACTCTAACAAACTTATCTAATCAAGAAAATATCCTAAAAACTTAACTAAATAATTAATTAACAAGATAATCATCAGAATTAACACTAAAAATCACGAAATTAACTTGGTGCCCAAGATCAATGAAAATCGTGACAATTTCTGCCCAAGAAGTTCGTTGATTATTTTGGCGCAATTTTCAAGATTTTCCAAGAAACTTTAACAAATGCTTCAAGGTTCAATCTTTTAATCAAGAAACATTCAAGAGTCTATTCTCCATGCATTTTAGCATAATAATGATGATCAAGACTACACAAGAAATGAAAGCAATGATGTCCAAAATGAGAAAACCCTATCAAGTGAAATGGGAAAAAACTCATGGACCAAACCAACTTGTTCCGTGTAACCACCATTCGTATCTATCCTGTGAGTGCATTAATTAGTTAATAATACATAACTTATTCAATGGCTCACTCAGCAAGTGACAATGTATCAATGATCAATGGTGTTGGCTAGGAAGCCACCACTACCATCTACAGTGTCAAGTTCCTTAACCATTGTCACCCATACCTGTGATTTATCTTTATCAAACCCAATAGGATTTATTAATAGGCTAATTGGCTCATCAACTACTGGTGCACAATAAGATATTTCACCTGTATAAAAATTCACATCATTCTCCCCTGATGATGTGAATTTCCCCAATATTGAAAGTAGCACTCACACTACCATACTCATCAGGCAAATCAATATTATAGGCATTATCCCCATATGCTAGGCATCAATTTATTCTTTTGATTATGAGGAAAACGTTCCTTTATAAGATGAATCCATACCAAATCACCAGGCTTGAAAACTTGTTGAGATATGTTCTTGTTAGACCATCTCTTGTAGACCTCAGTCATCTTAGAAATCTTTTTTTAAACTACTTCACACGTTTTATTGAAGACTTCCACTCGTTCTTGTGCATCTACATGGATTTCGTCCCTAGCCAATGGAATGAGATCAATGGGCATATATGGATTGATTCCATACACAACTTCGAATGGGGAATATCCTGTGGTGGATGAAATAGCTTTGTTATAAGCAAATTCAGCATGGTAGAGGCGCACATCCCAATCCTTTTGCATTTTACTCACAAGCCCACGCAATAAAGTGCCCAAAGTTCTGTTTGTGACCTCAGTCTGCCCATCTGTCTTAGGGTGATGAGAAGTACTAAAAAGCAGCTTGGTACCAACCATCTTCCACAAACACTTCCAAAAGTGACTTAAAAATTTCGAATCTCTATCACTTACTACAATTCTTGGAATTCCATGTAGCTTCACAATCTCCTTAAAGTATAGATCAGCAACATGTTGACCGTCACCAGTCTTATTCATAGCCACAAAATGCGTCATTTTAGAGAATCTGTCAACCACTATCATTATTGAACCACGTCCCCTTTGTGTCCTTGACAAGCCAATTATAAAATCCATGCTGACACTATCCAAGGGTGTATCAGGAACTGGTAATGGAGTGTACAACCCTTTGACAAAAGTTGACTTCACCCTTTGACATGTAGCACATCTAGAAATAACTGATTGAATATCACCTAACAATTTAGGCCAATAGAAATATTCACTTACCATATCATAAGTCTTATGAATTCCAAAATGTACAGCAAATGCGCTACTATGAGCTTCCCTTATCAGCAATTCACGAACTCCACTCTTAGGAATGCACAGTTGGTTGTTCCTGAATAAGAAACCATCTTGAATTGTGTAGTTCCTTGAGGGGTGTTGATACTCTGTAGCAAAATCAGAATCACTGACATATAATTCCTTTAGGTGCTCAAATCCAAGGACTCTACTATCAACCATAGCAAGCAAATATGATCTCCTTAATAATGCATCAGCTACCACATTATTCTTGCCTTCTTTGTACCTGGATGAAAAAGTGAAAGATTGGAGAAATTCCACAAACTTGGCATGCCTGTGGTTGAGTTTTTGTTGACCATTAATATACTTTAAGGCTTCATGATCTGAATGTAGAATAAAAGGTTTAGGGCGCAAATAATGAGACCAATGATCTAGTGCTCGAACAATGGCATAAATTTCACGATCATAATTGGAGTAATTCAGTTTGGCACCACTCAACTTCTCACTGAAATATGAAACAAGTTTCCTTTCCTGAATTAGTATTGCTCCAATGCCCATGCCACTAGCATCACTCTCAACCTCAAATAACTTATCAAAATCAGGCAACACCAGGATTGGTGCATTGCAAAGTCTCTCTTTCACCTCATCAAAGGCTTCCTATGCTCGTTGGTTCCATTTGAACTCTCCTTTTTTCATCAATTTAGTAGAGAAATTTCGAATGAATCTTCTGTAAAATGAAGCTAGACCATGAAAACTCTTGACTTCATGCACATTAGTAGGTATCTTCCAAGTTTTAACAGCTTCAACTTTTGAGTGGTCCACCATGATACCTGCGCCATTGACAATATATCCTAGGAAAACAATCCTTTCCTGCAAGAAGTCACACTTTTCCAGCTTCCCATATAGTTTCTTCTCACGTAACTTACTAAACAATTGCATCAGATGGTCTAGGTGTTCATGAATATCTTTGCTATAAACAAGAATATCGTCCAAATAGACAATAATAAACTTGTTTAGAAACAACCTCAATACCTCATTCATTAATCTCATGAATAAACTAGGTGCATTGCATAGAACAAAAGGCATCACCAACCACTCATATAGACCATGTTTATCCTTAAAAGAGTCTTCCATTCATCCCCTTTACGAATTCTCATCTGATGATAGCCACTTCTCAGATCTATTTTCGAAAACAAGCTTGCACCATATAACTTATCCAACATATCCTCAAGTCTAGGCATGTGAAATCTATACTTGATGGCTATGTTATTTACTGCCCTAGAATCAATGCACATTCTCTAGGAGCCATCTTTTATAGGCACCAGTAAAGCAGGAACTGCGCATGGACTGCTTGATTCTTGAACTAACCCTTTCTAGATTTATTCATCAATATGGCGTTGGAGTTCTTTAGATGGTTTAGGATCACATCTGTATGCAGGTTTGTTAGGGATTAGTGCGCCAGGAATGAAGTCAATTGCATGTTCAATTCCTCTAATTGGGGTTAGTTCATTAGGCAATTCATTAGGAAACACATCAGCAAACTCCTCAAGCAAAGGAGAGAGGCGCAAATTTGTAGATACTTTATTTGATGTTGCTTCCTTTACAAAGAGAATATAGGAAGGGTTTCCTTGTTCCACTTCCTTCTCAAATTCCTTAGCAGAAAGGAATAAAGTGGTTTGTTTCTGGTCCTTCCCTACAGATGGAGTCAATGGTAGGAGATTGATTCGTTTCTTATCCTTCAAAACTGAGTACACATTTGATTCTCCATTGTGTTGCACCTTCCTATCATATTGCCACGGTCTTCGCAGGAGCAATTGGCACGCAGTCATAGGCACAACATCACACCACAATTCGTAATTGTATAGTCCAATTGTAAAATTGATCAGTGCTTGCTTCTTTACTTCAAGTCCTTTTGTATCATTAAGCCCATTCAATTTATAATGACTATTATGGCCTTTTTGCGTTAATTTTAACCTTTTTACCAGATCTTTCGATGCTACATTCGTGCAAGACCCACTATCAATGATTAAATTGCATAGGTAGGGACCAATCTTGCAAACACTGTAAAATAAGCTTTCTCTCTGCGTTGCATGTGGTTCTACTGCTGAATGCAATGTTCTTCTAACCACAAAAGCTTCGCCACCTTGTAGCATTGGAGGATGATTCATAGTTTCTAGGATGTCTTAATCAGAATCCTCCCCTCTCTGGTTTTGAATGATGTCCTCATCATCTTCAACCACAATCAGGTCAATTTCTTCCTCAGTTGCCCATAATTTAGCTTGTTCCATAGCCAATGGGCGTTTTGAGGTACAAGCAGAAGCAATGTGATTATAACCTTGACATTTAAAACTTCTCCCTTGTTCTTCATATTCTACTTTAGAAACCACTATTTTTGGTTTGTCCCCTAAAGAGCTAGGAGTTGCAGGTACTTGGTTTGTTTGTGGTGGCTAATTTGCTGTTGCATGCTTATCCGGAGGAGCGTAGGTTGACCTACCAGTGAAAGGCACGAAATTTCGTGTGGGTTCCCCCTTCACATGTTTTTCCACTTTCAATCCCAACTTGCAGACATCATTAAAAGTATGGTAGTGAGCCAAATCGAGCTCCTTATCAATATTTTTATTTAAGCCTTTCAAAAATCTTGCCATCTTCAAATGTTCTCTTTTCTCTAAGTCACAAACCAAAGAAAACCTTTCAAACTCTGAAATATAATCACGCACACTCATAGTGCCCTGGTATAGAGAAGTGCGCTTGACATAATGTTGCTGATCAAAATCAAAAGGAACATATTTTGCACGCATCTTCTTCTTAAGGTGAGACCAGGTGACAATTTTTGCTTTGTTTTGGTGTTTTCTCTTAGATTTAATGCCCTCATACCACAATCCTGCATTCTTTGTTAGTCTGATGTAAGCAATTTTAAAGGTTCTTTTATCATCAAAACTTTTGTACTCAGCAATCTTCTCCACTTGTCTTTCCCATTCAAGATAGTCATTTGGGTAACCTTGGCTAGTGAAGTCATCAAGTTTAATGCCACGATCATCAAACTTTGGCCTGCTTTTGGGACTTTTTTTATGGGAGCGTCATCATCCCCACAAAAATAATGCACAGATTGAGGGTCAAACTTTCGTTGCAGTTAACGAGCCAAAACATCAATGCGGACATTATCCTACTTTTGTCTCACGTCCATAGCTTCTAGTTTAGTCATCATGTCATGAATTAATTGTGTCAAATTAGCTTCCCCCATGATGGATCGAAAGAACTCTGAGCTTTGATACCAAATTGATGTGGATATTTAGTGGTACTCTCAAATATCACTCAAAACTCATGTGTACGACAATTAAAATTCAACTCCTGGATTAATTTAATTGAAAGCTGATTAATTAACACACTCTTGTAATTAATTAATTAGGATCTAAATTCGTTTTATCACTCTTGACTCACGAATTTATGAAAGAAAACTTGAGCAAAATTAGTGTAAAAATTGCACGCATTCTTTGTTAGTCTGATGTATTAAACTTGTCTATTTTACAAGGAATTCTCAAGCTATTTATACAAAAACCTAAGACTAAGTTCTAACAACTTTCTAAGATTCTACGACACCTAAAAGACGAATAAATTGGGCTGAAATGCAGCACACAAGACTCAAATATGACTCACAAGATAAGAATGCCACATCATCACTGCATCTTGATTTTATATTGCTATCAAACTCTAACAAACTTATCTAATCAAGAAAATATCCTAAAAACTTAACTAAAAATTAACAAGTAAATCATCAAAATTAACACTAAAAATTGCGAAATTAACTTGGTGCCCCAAACCAATGAAAATCGTCACAAATTCCACCACAGAAGTCCATTGATTTTGGTGTAATTTTTAAGATTTTCCAAAAAACTTCAAGAAATGCTTCAAGATTCAATCTTTTAATCAAGAAACGTTCAAGAAAATATTCTCCATGCATTTTAGCATAATTATGATGATCAAAACTCCACAAGAAATGAAAGCAATGATGTCCAAAATGAGAAAACCCTATCAAGTGAAATGGGAAAACACTCATGGACCAAACAAACTTGTTCCTTGTAACCACTATTTGTATCCATCCAATGAGTGCCACTACAAAAAAATGTCGATATAGCGACGGATTATTAGGGACGGATTTAATTCCGTCACTAAAGTGGGGACAGATGAGAGATAATCCGTCTCTAATCCAGAGACGGATTTAAAATTTGTATCTAAATTTTAAGTCACGTTAAAGTAGTGACGGAATTACAAATCCGTCACTAAATTTAGGGACGGATTTTAGTACTATATCCAACCATATTAAAGTAGTGACGGACTTTTTTAAAAATATTTTTTGCTCCTTCTTTAATTTGTTGAAGATGGGCTCACATACCATAGTAATTTTGGAAATGAACCTACTTATGTATTGGAGCCTTCCTAGGAGTCCTCGAATTTCCTTCTCGGTCTTTGACGGTTTTAGAGACATGATGGCTTTGATTTTTGTTGGATCAATTTCAATTCCTCTTCTGTAACACCCTGGATTTTCATAACTTCCTACTTCCCATTTTTCCGGAAAACATGTTATAAATATTAACGAATCTATTTATTAAAAATTCTAAGTATGGAAAAACCAAAGTTTTACCACATCGTGATAACGGCCAAGGCATTTATCAAAGTACTATAGCGGAATTCTAAAACCAAAAATCAATTTAAAACTGAACTTCAAAACAATCTCAAACCAACCTCCACAATAAAAATCAACATAAAACTTTATTACACTTCGAAACCATTTTAATGGCCCTTAAAAACCAAAATTAAAAGTCTTTAGAAATAAAACAACATACAAATAATAGTTAGTGATTCATAAGCAGTATAAAACAAACTACAAAACACAGCAAAACGCTCTCACTCCAGCCAATCATGAAATGACATATGCCCACTTGTACCTGTAGCTTTTCTTATGCTAGACAACTACTCACCAACATGTGGATCATTGTAGGGCCAAGTCCCAGACAAAGCTATGCATACAAAACAAACAGTCAGCAAAGCTGAGTACATAACTACTAAAGACTATGCAACAGAACAATAAGAAATAAGACATACACTCAACTTACCTTTGACAACCTTTCACCTGTGCATAGGCTCAACAAAATTCATTATTATGTTTAAACTTTTGGATTCTGCATCGAACGGCTTTCCTCCTTAAAAATCGCCCTATGGGGCACCAACTTGGGAGCAACTCCAAGATGGTATTACTATGTCACACAAAGTGACGGAATTCTAGCGCATTATAAATATAAAAGAGTACAACGTCTTGTACTCAAATTAGAAGTCATAGATCACTGTTCCATACGACTCCCCCGTTGTTCATACTCAAGGTATATACGTTCCAAGAGTTTTGATGCAAATCCTCTTTCACTTTACATGATTAACCGGTTTAACAATGTTATGATTCACATACAATCATCACATAACAACACGCATCAAATCAAGCAAGCCATGTTAATTATCTTCAATTTAAGTTGATTTTACATTAATCTCATATGTGTCCTTTAAGCAAAATGAACTTCCTTTACTACACATGAACTGTCAATGGCTAAATATTTACTTCCTCCTTTACCAGACATTAATCTGTGAGCGGCAACATGTATAAAATAATTGCTCTTGTATTAACTCCTTTTAATCATGTGAATAAAAATTTACAACTACCTTTCTTGTTGATTGAGTAACTAACCAACTTAAAAATAATTCCCTTCCTTTATTCATAAACTATTGGCCAAACTAAACTGATCATAACATTCCGATTCAATCTTATAGAATTGATATTACTATATAACATGGAATGTCAACATACTCTAACAATCATGCTTCTAATAAACTTGTCATGTACACAAATTCATGATTCAAACAAGCATAACAATAATTCATAGCAAAAAGAAACCATCCAAGCATGAGTTCTAACTCTTGTGTTTGTCTTTAGTACTTACGTACCTTTTGAAATAGTGGTGCTCTGCCCAAACTTCTAAAAGTGGACTAGATCAAAGTATCCTACACAAAGGAAACCGAATCTAAATTAAAACATTGTTGACTAAGTTCTACAACAAGTATAAACTAACTTCTATATTGGAAACTTGCCCAAAACATTCCTTATATGATCTCTATTCAATTTCATACTACACTTTAATTTTCTATTGTATGATTACTTGGTTTTCGGGACTTATTTATACTTTACAGGACCTCAACATAAATTTTATGCCATTTTAGAAAAGTGGACAACAATAAAAAAATTACTAGCTCCTTGAAAAACTTCAAAAACAACATAAATCAATCATACAATGTATTACTTAATTTATATGATCAATTCATTCTAAGTACATACTTTAAAAGTCTAATTATTCACTATATAAAATTTGGACAGCATGTTAAACACGCTTAAAATCAATTTTAAACTTCATGAAACTTACTAAAAATTATATTTAACATTATAGAATGAATATGTGATCATACTAGCACAATATGAACACTTAAAACTTACTTTAACTTGTTTTTATAAAAATTTCAGATTTATTTATTAACTTTAAAGTCATGAAAAGCTCATAAAAACATCATAAATTCATAGCAAAACTCTTCTATAATCAACTAACAGAATTATGAAATAAATCTATGCTTTAGAATAAATTTTCATAAGCCAAAACATGTTCATAATATTTATTCTATTGAATTTCATGACTACCAAATTTGGACAACAATTTATTTTATATTCAAAGCCTTTATAATCAATCTAAACTTCATAAAATCATTATAAATTCACACAACAACAATTCATGATCATAATATTGAAGTTTAAAACATAAATACTTATAAAGTTCATAACATTCATACTCTATAAACCCTAATCTAAAACTTTATGAACATTAATTTCATTCATGCCTTAAAAAAAAAATCATAACTTTACTAAAACATGATTGAAATATATAAAATTATGATTAAACATAAATATGAACATGAATTTGCAAGATTGAATCAAAAAGAAAGAAGGAGCAAAAAATATTTTTAAAAAAGTCCGAAATTACTGAAAAGGGGAGGTGGCCGGCGAGGGGGCCGGCGGTGGCACAAGATAAATACCCCCTTTCCTCCCCTTATTTGGAGAGATCTTAACATCATTACACATCTTCATATCATTCGACATCTTGGCATTGGGTATTCAAGCAAGCTTAAGAAATTTGTAAGAAAGTATAAAGAGTTTTAGCATTTCCTTCCACAAATCTTTTCATAAATTTCTTCATTTTCTTGTATTCTTCATCATCTTCATCATCAAAGTCACAAAACCATTTTTAATTTCTTCTTTTAATTTTAGTAATAATATTATTAATTTTAATAATAATATTTTTATTATTACATTATTATCATATTCATCTCCATCATCATATTCATTGCATTTAGGTCGTATTCGATTATTTGGATTCTTGAAGGAAATGTCGCTACCATTTTGACACTAGCACGCAAGGTATCTAATATCAAGCCGCACTAAACAACTTTCTCTCCATGTTCATATTCCAAGATTATTATTCATCTTCGTCGCATTCTCTATGTCTTATTATTATTTTTGTTATTATTGTTAATGCCATCCAAGTTAGCTTTATAAACCCCCTTTATCACCTTTTAATTCTATTTTAATCCATGAAATATTGATTAAATAATCACTTCGAGACGTAATAAAACACATATAATCGGAAGAATCATGCCTAGGTCTTTAAAGCTTTCATGAGCATGATTACGTGATAAAGTAGTTGTTTTAAAGTGTTATTTTCTTGAGCATGATTAGATGTTTTAAAAGCTTTATAAGAATCATCACATGAATTTATCATTTTGCCCAAAGCATGATGACATGATCTCTATGTGCTTTTAAGCTTTTCCAACATGTTTTATCGCTTTCCCTATTTACGTGATTACGCTTGTATGTAAGCCATGATGACGGCTATTCACATAGATTAGGACAATAATAAAATGTCTGTATATGTAATCACTTAAAGTCACTTGAATCATAAAGATTTGAACCATGAATTAGGATAATCATGACTTAAACGAAGCGATCACCATCCTAGCAAACAACGTGTGCATTAACCTAACTTTCCTAGTAAGCACTCACGCGGTGTGCACTTAAGGATGATGTAATGTGCACTTAAACGAACCAATTGTCCAAAAATGGTTCTTCTCTCTTCCTGCTAAGGAAACAGAGACAAGGGAAGACATCACCCATGCCTTCATCAATCACTGTAAGAGCAATGTTCGGGCCACTATCTCTCAAAGGGAACATGAGATAATTGAACTGAAAGCCAATGAGGGTTTCACAGCTTACTTAATTAGCCCGTTGGAGAGAAATCGCAGCTAAGATGGTCATTACCCCTCCCGAAGAGGAAATGCTAAAGATTTTCATCTCTAACCTTCAACCTAACTATCAGGAACACCTCCTTTACAATGGGTTAGAAAGTCTTGTTATGGTCTACAAGATTGGGATAGAAATCGAAGACGACTTGATTAAGAGATGCAAGAACAAGGTGGTTGCCAAAAAACCCACCTGCACCAAAGGCTCCTCCTCAAATCAAGTAATCGATGTCAATGATATCCTTGCTATTGAATCTCAGCCTTCGACTCAGCCTTCAAGGCCCCCACCTCTCCCTCGACGTGCTTAAACTCCTTTGGGTATGACCTATACTTAAGCATTTAAAAGGTTCCTAGCTAATGTTAAGATCACTTCTAGAGGTCCTACTCCCAATCCACCAGAAGAAAATAGGTCATAGAAGTGGGATGCCACCAAACACTGTAAGCTCCATCAAGGTCGAGGCCATGACACCAAGCAATTTTGGACCCTAAAGAATCTTATCCGAGATATCGTAGAGGTTGGTAGACTTCCTATTCCACTTGGGGGTAAGAAGCTGAACATCCAAACTAATGCTCTCGGGTCCTTCATGATCAAAGAGGATATTCCTTCTACCGATCCTCTCGATCTAACCACTCCTTCAAAAACACCTACACTTGAACAGTATGCTTACATCGGAGGGGTATAAGTGATGAGAATCATGAACAAGGGGACCCAACCTCAGATAACTTACTACCATTTAAGGATCCTAACACATGTGACTGTTGGAAGTGGGTCCAAATTGAAAGGGTGAAGACCGGATGGGATATTCCCTTCATCACTCCGAATAAGCATTTCCTACTTTGCAAGAACCATGACATTGAAGCCGACGATACTAATCTCTCATGTCCTAGGTCCACTTTCTATCATGACATGACAAGGAATATTTAGGATATTTTGGACATTAAGCATATGGGTAGGTGCCTTATGGTAAACCGAGCATGGAACAAGCACATAACTGAGATGATATGGGAGGATCAAACTTGGGGCAGGATGATGAGGTATCAGCACCTTACCAAGTCTAAACCCATTCCTACAGTTATACCAATCCCCTCCTATCCAACTAAGCTCCGACTTCCATATGGGTGCTACTCCGATGAATGGGAAGAATATAAGAAGTACTATATATGACATAGATGAGAGCTCCATTATGATCATCCCACTCCATCACTACTTCATATTCTCATTTCTCCTTGGCCTTTTTCAACTTGGGGGAATCGATATCATAGGCAAATTTACACCGTCGGGACATAAAGGTTATGAATTCATACTAGTAGCCATCGACTATTTTACCAAATAGGTTGAAGCAGCTTAGTTTAGGAATATTCAAGCTAAACAAGTTGCTCAATACATCGAAACCAACATCATTTGCCGTTATGGGTTTCCACATGAGATCATCAGTTACCATTGTTCTCATTTCCATGCCGAATGTGAAAGTGTACTGACCAAGTACAAAATCCAACATCATAGATCTTCACCTTACCGACCACGGACTAATGGTGCAATAGAAGAAGCTAATATGAACATCAAGATGATTATCTCTAAGATGACAGAAACTTACAAGTATTGGCCTCTCAAATTGCCTTTTGCCTTGTGGGGATAGCGTACTTGGATCTAAACTTCAACATGAGCTAATCCTTTCTCCCTAGTCTATGGTATGGAAGCATTACAACCAGTGGAATTGGCAATTCTCTCTCTCAGAAATGTCTTGGAAAGTCAGCTACCGGAAGCAGATTGGGTTAAGGATAGATACAACGCCTTGGTTCTGTTGGATGAGTAAAGGCTCAAAGCTCTTAAGCATGTATAAGACTACCAAAAGAAGAATAGACTGTCACTTCAACAAGAGAGTTAAGGTTAGAGATATTAAGGAGGGTGATTTGGTTCTCAAAGCTCTCAAAAAAATGGTATTAGATCCTCATTTCAAGTTCCGTCTGAACTAGACCAGTCCTTACATCATCAAGAAGATTATACTAGGTGGCGCAATTGAGTTGACAGACATAGACGGTGAAAGCTTATATAATCTCACTAACCTCGACCTCTTGACGAAATACTATGTATAGATTCTCAGATCATTGCAAACACAAAACTGCGGCTGGCCTGATTCTCTGCTAAGGGATACGTAGGCAACCTCAATCCAAGGTGCAGCCCCCCAATAAAAAAACATCCCTGTATTAATAGAATTTCGACTTTATTTGATTTTAACTTGTAAAGAAAATTTTCACTTGTACTTGCAAATTGATAATAAAACATTTTTTATTTCAATTTGAAAGTTCATTTCATGTACACCACATGCTACTACATAAAAGTTAAAACATGATAATAAAGATCGACCACAATGATAACTAACGCCAAACATCTCAATATCATTATCAAAAGTAAACATGTGAAGTGACACAGTCATACTCCTAGGCGTCTCCTCTAGGTTCTTACTTCACTATCTCCACTTCCCTTCAGTTTCACAATAGCGCCATGAGTCTTCTTCTTCATCGACCTTCTTCGAATCCCCTTCACCTTCTTCTTATTCTAAAGTCTAGGGGGAAGCCTCTCGATTCGCTCCCATACCGGAGCCTTCCTAGGACCGAGCTGGTCTCTGACGGACCCAATGCTAGATGGACGGCTCGAAGAGTCAGCACTCATAGCCTTCGGCTCGGCTTTCTCAGCATTTCTAGCCTCAGTCCTACACACAGGAGAGTCACTCCTCATCCAAACAAAGAAGTGTCTAGAAACAGTCAGGTCTCCTTCCTTTAAAGGGGTCACCTTCATCATGCGTATCGAGTTCCAAGGAGTTTCCCAAGTATGAGCATAACTCAAAGTAAGGATCGGCTTGCCAGGGTCGGCCATGTCAAGGTTAGGGATAAGGTGCCTCTAACCAAGCTGCCTCATTGCTCGCCTCGAGCAATAGAAAGTCATAACAGTTAAACTCGGAACTCTAATAAAGAAGGAGTTCGCCGAGTATCCTATCTGCTCGATTCTCCACCATGGAACTACGAACAGCACAACGAGAGCCTCATCAGCAACAACCAAAGACCAATCATGAGTAGAGGTACACTTGTGGATTCTCCTTCTTGAGAAAAATCCCTTTGGAGTGTACATAAGCGGGTTAGTTGGGGGCTCGAGCAAGCTCAAATTCTCCATGATCCACACGTATCATTCATCAAAAGAAAGGAGTTAGAAACCTTCAAAAAAAACGACGATTGAAAAACATGAGGTTTAACTCAAAAATGGAAGCCATACCTGAAGAATGATAGGACATCTTGACATTGGAGCATTTGGATCCCTCTTGACCCATTCAGGAGAAGTGAGCAGTTCACCGACACAAAGTAGAATAGGAGCTTTACCGTCAAGCAAGAATTCCTCCACCAAAGCTATAAGCCTCGTATTCCCATTATGAGAGTTATCTGCCATAAATCAGAAGCGAGAAAACAAGCAAAATACAAGTGCCCTTAACTTTTATTGACCTCTAGAATGCCCCATGATAGCAAACTGCTCAACAAGAAGAAGGAGCTCGATGCATTCCCCATGAACCATCCTGTTTGCGAACTTTCCATCAAGCCCGAAGAACGACATCATGTCGTCTTCCCCATGCTCCGAGAAACTAGGGAGACAAGGGTTACCCATTGAGGATAGGACACAAACAGCCCCAATTTCCTCCAAGAGTATGATAAGTTCCCTCTCATGCATGAAAGCAAAAACAATGGGATTTGATATCCCAATAGCTCATCGCCGCTCTAAGAAGACAAGTGTCTTCTTGGATGGACCTCAAGGAGAGCAGACCACCACACCCAACCTCTTCACTCTCCTTCTTTTCCTTGTGAGAAAGTGTGCTCAACCACAACCCCAAAGAATCTACAAAATTAGACATGATTTTCAAATTTTAAAAAATTAAAACTCAAAAGAAAGTAAGAAAATTTATAGGACTCCAAGGGGGAAAATCGAACAACAAAAACGGGCATAAACCTGTGCGTAGGGGAGCATGCCTTGCGCATTGGCGCACAAGCTGCACATGGGCGCACGCCATGTGACCTTATGCACGAGTTTCGTTTATGCGCACCTTCATTCCCTGAATCATGTTTCCTTAACTTACACATATTTCGAATCACCTAAACATCCTATTAATCCCTATCCACTTTATTCACCCTTATCGCTTGCTTTTGTATTCGCTTTAGGATTATTTTACATTGTAATGCGTTGTTGTATTGTCAAATATTGCATTGTAAACAGTTTCATTGTAAATAGAAAAGCATTAATGTCTAGTCTGTAATATATACAATAGTGTAACACACACATATCCTCAAATCAGCAAAAGATAATACAAAGCAAACACAGAAAGAGTTCTAATAATCACCCCTATGAGGACTCCACCCCTTTGGTGTTGTCCCCTGAATGAACTAGTGCAAAATGTCACCCTGACTATATGGTGTGGTAGGCGACGGATTACATTGGGTGAAAGGACCGAATATCAAGGCCATCAAATCTATAGGCTCCTGCTGAGGGAAAAAGTCCACCTTAGGTGTCTCGAAAGGCGCAATAGCTCGGGAGGTACCCGAATCTATCTCATCTAGAGTCAGTTGATGACTCCGACAACTAGAAAAACTCCTCCTCGAGACAGCCTAGGAACCTCACTCATGACACCACAGCTCCTTCGGTGACCCTCCTTAGAACAAGGCTCGCGACTCTGTCGGCTCCTCCGGGAACCTGTACCCCTCCTACTCCTCTCGTAAACAGCTGAACCGAGCACTTCGGTATCACCACAACCTCCAAAGCCAGAAGCACCAGAATCGCTCCTCGACACACCTGCACTCCTCCGAGATCCAAATAGACCTGTAGTAGGTCAAGAGCCAGAGGCAGCAGAACTGGCCCTCTGCTAAGCGGCACTTGGATCTGCCCTAGTCCCGGAAGGCTCACCAGTCTCAAACACTCTCCTGTTCGCAGATTCCCGCACCTATAAAAACTGGGGAAAACAGTTATTAGCACAACAAATGTCAATATGAAATCACGGAAAGGTGGTATGTATTGAGATATGCTCACATTAGAAGTCGGGCTTGTGCAGCTAATGTGAAAAAACAATGTTACCCTTCCAACAGAAGGACGACTAGAAATGTGCTCCTCTTGCCGAAACACTAGCTGATCGTGATTCCGTCCTACCGAACCAAAGGAGAACCGGCTACTCTCCACTGGACGGGAAACAAGACGACGACTGCCCTTGATCATAGACATCCTATTTAAACAAAAGAAATAGAGTCATTGTAAATTTCAGCAGCATTTCGACTGTATTTGGACAATGCCAGTCATGCAATATGAAACATAGTACCTGCAAAGAGAAATAACTCAAACATGCACAATGTTCCAACCATGCTCAAGGCATTTCAACAGTTACTCAATCCCAGTTAAGGAAGAATGCACCATTCTTCCCATAATGACAATATATAGTGAGTGCCCTACTCAACAAAAAGTTAATACGCAAGCCCTTTGCATAAGGTAACAATATTCTATACAAGCTCCATCAACACTAGCAACAAATAATTTCAATGACATATCAAGTCTCATGCAAGTTCCTACTATTTTCAGTAAGTTGGGACCAAGTTTCGGCACTTTTCGGCTCAAATTGAGCAAAATTGAAATTTTTGGAGTATTCTGGAAAGAGATACAAATTTTGCTCCTAAGACTTAATTTGACTAATTTTTGCCAAGAAATGACCAAATTTTAAGTTCTAGTGAAAAATTAGTTCAGATGCACTATGTGAGCTAATAAGGCTTTTTAAGGCGAATGTTGGTCAATATTTTGCAATTCGACAAAACTTGCAAGTCATGCCCTATAACGTTCCTTATAAACATTTTCATACATCATTTGCTTAATTTGAACCAGTTTGCCCTAAGATGATCAAATTATCAAATTTTATGACAGTTCGACAAATAATGAGGAAAATATGCTAAATGAGCCAATTTCGTCGCTACTAGCCTATTTGAGCTCAAATTTTTTTAAAGCCTTTAAAGTGTCCAATTTTTCATTACATTATGATAAAGACATCATTTTGCACTAAAATTATCAAATTCTAACAAATTTTAGACATTCATGAACTCACAATTGCAATCGATTTGAACGAACTCACTCACCAGGAAACTACATTTTTTTCTCTACTACTTCCATGAGCAAGGGAGTGGGTAATTGAGCATGCTGTGGCAAATTTGAAATTCATATCACTACTTTGCACTATAGTAAACAAGTTCAAGTTATCATCTTTCATCATCAAGCTCAAGCATTTTAACCTCCATAATCAACATTAACACCATGAACAACTAAACTTAAAACCTCTAGCTTTTACTCATTTCTCAACCATTTAGAGTGAAACAAGTTGCAAACAAGGCCGTATTTAAGGCAAGGCAAACGGGTCAACCGCCCAGGGCCCCCAAAGTGAAAGCCCAAAATCTGATACTGTAAAGTAGTAATGTTATAAGAAATAATAATTACATTTAGAACTCAGCATATTAAATGGTGTACTAGTGGTTATTTGGCAGAGCAACAGAGCTTGTGGTCTCGAGTTCAAGCCTCCTTAAGGCCTTTTTTGTAAATTATCCTCATTTTCCTACTTTATCATTTTATTATTATCTTTTCCTCAAAAGTTTGTATTTTTTTATTTATTTTTTTTAACTTTTTTAATTATTATTTTGTTTTTGTAACTCTATCATATTTTTAGACTCGCTTACATCTATGTTTGTGAATTACTAGTTTATAACTTATTTACTATTTTGTAATAACTTATTTCAATGTCCATTTTACTTACCAATTTTATTAATCAAATAATATATACGGAGTAAGTGGATTAATGTTATTTGTAGACAGGATATAGTTTTAAATAATTTTTACTACCAATTATATTGCGTTGATCGAGCACTACTGCATCGAGGTAATGAGGTTGAAAAAACAAAATGCTTCTCCTATGATTCACTTCTCTCGATTGAAAACAACTAGCATTATGTTGTTTCAACTACGATAGATTAGGACCCCAAATTTTGAGTTCGCCCCGGGCCACCAAAATCTCAGATACAGTCCTGGTTGCAAAATGCTACAATCCACACATACAATCCAAAACACCAAACAAATTTCACAAAAAACCATCACATACAAAAACCCACATTTCAATATTCACATAAACATTCACAAAAGCAAGCCAAAAAGAAAAATAAATGCTAAAAACCATGAAACACTTGACTTACTTGGACTTGATGATGATTTGAGCAAGATTAGAGCTAGAATTTGAGATATGATAGAAGAGGAAAATGGCGAAAATTAGTTTTTGCTACTGCTTTATTCGTGCTTTGTTGTTTGAGTTAAAGAAAAAATGAAGAAGGAAGCAAGAGAAGCAAAAAAAAAAAAAAAAAAAAAAAAAANTAGTTTATAACTTATTTACTATTTTGTAATAACTTATTTCAATGTCCATTTTACTTACCAATTTTATTAATCAAATAATATATACGGAGTAAGTGGATTAATGTTATTTGTAGACAGGATATAGTTTTAAATAATTTTTACTACCAATTATATTGCGTTGATCGAGCACTACTGCATCGAGGTAATGAGGTTGAAAAAACAAAATGCTTCTCCTATGATTCACTTCTCTCGATTGAAAACAACTAGCATTATGTTGTTTCAACTACGATAGATTAGGACCCCAAATTTTGAGTTCGCCCCGGGCCACCAAAATCTCAGATACAGTCCTGGTTGCAAAATGCTACAATCCACACATACAATCCAAAACACCAAACAAATTTCACAAAAAACCATCACATACAAAAACCCACATTTCAATATTCACATAAACATTCACAAAAGCAAGCCAAAAAGAAAAATAAATGCTAAAAACCATGAAACACTTGACTTACTTGGACTTGATGATGATTTGAGCAAGATTAGAGCTAGAATTTGAGATATGATAGAAGAGGAAAATGGCGAAAATTAGTTTTTGCTACTGCTTTATTCGTGCTTTGTTGTTTGAGTTAAAGAAAAAATGAAGAAGGAAGCAAGAGAAGCAAAAAAAAAAAAAAAAAAAAAAGCAGACACCTATGTGCAGGTGCGCACGACGTGCGCCCACAGGCACAAGCTGTGACCATGCGCACGAGTCCTCCTTTCAAATTTTTGAATTTGCGCCCCATTTTTTTATATTGGAGGCTTTCCATCATGCACTAAGAGGTATTTTGAACCCGGAATAATTGTCATGTAGGACGATAAAAGTCCTAATATCATCAAATATTCCCTAGAAAGTCAAAGTCAAAACCGAAGTCAAAGACAAAGTTTCTCTGTTTGTTTACAAGTGCACTACTTGTAATTACATTAAAAAATTCCCCACGAAGTGACTTGACTCTTATACCCAATGAAGTCAAAATTACACTACCCCCAGCAAAGAAAAATTCTTCGGCTCCCCAGTGAAGTAAAAAGAATGAATCTCTCAACTTTTCGGAATGAAACTTTGAACCCTTCCCCAGCAAAGCGGAGTTACCTTGGTCAAAAATATTCATTATCCCCATAAAGGCTCCGATCGAGGATTCTTCCCCAACAAGTCTATATGCACTCAATCCCCGTAAGTTAGCACTTGGCAAGCTTAGGAGATGTTCCAAGAGTTCATCGTGAAATAATCCCCAGCGGAGTAAAACTTGATGCAAACTCCCAACATCCCCAGGGATCAACAATGAGTTCAAAAGCTCATCACTCTCCAATAATGACATAACCTTCCCAAATGGGTCGTCAACACTTCGAAATCATCAGAACAAAAAAATCCCCAATGATCTCGACTTCTACAAAGAGATCCCTAGTGGAGCAAAATCGAAACCTTTATCCCCCGTGAACATAGAAACAAGGAGCTCTTCCTTCCCACCAGTAAAATAACACTTCAGACACACCATATTCCCCAGTGGACATGTGATCATCGACACAAGTCTTGACAAAGATCATTCCCCGGTGAATACATTGTGCCAGTCATCATCGACATAAAGCTCAACTATCATATCAACAGAAACCCCTCTGTAGTGAGTGAATCAGTCATCAACACAAAACTCAAACACCCAATCATAGACATTAGACGCCATCAAACGGTTATTTTCTACCGTCAGCAGCCGACACACTGGCTATTCTTTATGAAACAAACATCATGCTACTGAACTCAAGGATATCACAAATAGCATCGGATGCTTACAACTTCCTATTGCAAGACTTGCCACAAACGGTATCAGATACTTATGGCACTTCTTCACTCGACACAACATTTTCCACAAACAACATAAGATGCCTACAGCATTGTCATAAATTACATCTTCCTATATGGTTAAGCTGAAGACACCTGAAGGAATTAGCATTACTGTAACACCCTGGATTTTTCTAACTTCCTACTTCTCATTTTTCCGGAAAATATATTAAATTAATAAGAATTATATTTATTAAAACTACTAAATATAGAAAAACCAAAGTATTACCGCCACGGTGATAATGGCTAAGGCATTTATCAAAGTACTACAGCGGAAGTCTTAAAACCAAATCAACTTAAAACTAACTTCAAAACAATTTCAAATTGAAAACCAACTTCAAACTTATTACACTTCGGAACCATATTAATGGCCCTTAAAAACCAAACCGAAACTAATATTAAACATCTTTAAGAAAACCAAATGACATCCAAAATAAATGTTAGTCTTCATAAGGAATTAAAATAAAGTAAGCTACAAACACAACAAGCGCTATAACTCCATCCCATCATCAAATGACTTATGCCCACTTGTACCTGCAGCTTTTCTTTTACTAGACAACTACTCACCACAAGTGGGTCATCGTAGGGCCAAGTCCAAGACAAAGCCATGCACACAAAACAAACAGTCAGCAAAGCTGAGTACATAACTACTAAAGACTATGAAATAACAACAAGAAAAAAAAAACATGCACTCAACTTACCTTTGATAACCTTATACCTGTACATGGACACAATTAAATTAATTACTGTATATATAATTATGGATCCTGCATCGAACGGGTTTCCTCCTTAAAAATCATCGCCCTATTGGGCACCAATTTGGGAGCAACTCCAAGAAGGTATTACTATGTCACATAAAGTGACGGATATCCAGCGCATTAAAAATAGAAAAGAGTACGTCTTACACTCCAATTAGAAGTCATGGATTATCACTATTCCATACGACTCCCCCCATTGTTCATACTCAAGGTATATACGTTCCAAGAGTTTTGATGCAAGTCCTCTTACACTTTACGTGATTTAACAGGCTTAACAATGTTATGACTCTCATGCAGCATCACACAAAAACATGCATCCAATCAAGTAAGCGAACTTAATTGTCTTCAACTTAAGGTGATTCAGAATTAATCTTTTGTGTGTCCTTTAATTAAACTGAACCTCTTGTACCACACATTAATTGTGAGTGGCTAATAACTTGCTTTCTTCTTGACCACACATTAAACTGTGAGTGGCAACATGTCTAGAAATAATTGCTCATAACTTTTTTTAATTATGTGAATAAAAATTTACAAATACCTTTCTTGTTTATTAAGTAACTAACCAACTTAAAAATAACTTTCTTCCTTGATCAATAAATTATTGGCCTGAACAAACTGATCGTAACATTCCAATTCAAGCTTATAAAAATTAAACTTTCTATTTAACATGGAATGTCATCAAACTTTAAGAACATGCTACTAACAAACTTGTCATGCACATAAATTCATGATTCAAAACAAGCATACAAGATTTCATGTAATCAAGAATTGTTCAAGCATGCATTCTAACTCTTATGTTTGTCTTTATAGTACTTAGGTACTTTATAAAATAACAGTGCTCCGCCACAACTTCTAGAAGTGGACTAGACCAAGGTCTCCTACATAAGGAAAAACCGAAACTAAATTAATTAAAACCTTGTTGACTAAATTCTACAACAACTATAACTAACTTCTATATTGGAAACTTTGTCCAAAACTTCCTTATATGGTCTCTATTCAATTCCATACTTCACTTTTCTTTTCTATTGCAATACTACTTAGTTTTCGGGACTTATCTATGCTTTATAAAACCTTAATAAAAAATTTATGCCACTTTAGAAAAGTGGACAGCAATTTAAATTTATCCAAACTACTTGAAAACTTCCGAAAACAACACAAATCGATCATACAATGTTATTTCAAAACTTATATGATCAATTTATGCTAATTACATATTTTAAAAGCTTAATTAATTAATTTATAAAATCTGGACAACATGTTAAACATGCTTAAAACCACTT
>PYUH01004000.1:811623-939123 GCA_016808085.1 Suaeda aralocaspica | reverse complement strand
GGGATAATCATGACTAAAACGAAGCGATCACCATCCTAGCAAACAACGTGTGCATTAACCTAACTTTGCTAGTAAGCACTCACGCAGTGCGCACTTAAGGACTAAACATGATGTAATGTTGCTTGGTATTACATGATGAAATTACAAATGAGATCTAGTAGAGGACCACATGATGTGGAGGAGTCTTGTACTCTGAACCTCATCCCCGAACCCATGAAACTGGTGCACGACCTAACTATTAGGAAGCTGTCGCACCTCACTTTGGTCCGTGAGAACGCAGTGATCTGGGTTCGTTAGACTTTAAGGAGTGCGGTTGTGGAGTTTGTTTGAGTTTCGTTCCTCACCAAGCGTACTCACCCTACGTGATGACTCTTCCCACGGCCTAAAGAACAAGGCAATAAAAAACACTCAACTCGTGGACCTCATTTTTTAAGAGTACAATGATTGGATATATGTTGTAAAGTATTAGTCTTAGCTTATGTGGAGATGTCTAGCATGTGTGAATTCCTTTTAAAATGATGAATATTTAATAAAAGGAAAATGAGACATTTAGCTCTTACATTAGTATTGTGTGGCAAAGAAAATGTTAGAGGATAAAATTGATATAACACCAAGTTCAGTCAACTTGGGGTTGAATTGTATGACTCACTAGCTCAGGTCATAATTCATGAATTCCTTCATTTATGTCATAAATTTATTGTTATGTTGTTTATTGTTCATAATGGCTATATTTTTACGAGTTTAACTTGTAACTCTTATGTTCATTAGATCATTCAGGTGTATGATCATCATTGTTCATGGAAGTAAGCATGGATTGATAAAAACCCTAGTTTTCTAAAATCACAAAATCTTGAGAAACAAGCAAGTTTGTGATTTTAGGAAAGTATCTCTTGTATTTCAATTTACTATAAAATAAAATGGAGAATAAAATAAATAATCCTAGAGCTTTTGGCAACCAAATATACTGACCTAAAAATCTCTCAGCTGCTATAATATTTTCAGAACAAATCTTTGAAAAATATTTTTAGAAAATATTTTTCAAAACTCGCAGCTTTAAATATTTCACGACAGTGAACCTGGTTCCCATTTTTGAGTATGTTATGAATTTTGGAACAAAGTTTGTTCCAGAATTCATAACACCACTAAACACACTTAAAACACTTATAATGCCCACTCACATAAGTTCATACTACAAAGCTCTTTACATGAAGATCCTAGCAAAAACTTAATTAAAGTACAAATCTTCTTTCTTCATGTAACTTCAAGACTTGCATCCAATGTAATCAAATCTTCTTTCTTAGAATGTCTTCAAAAAAGTCTCTTTGCTCCAAGTCTTGGAATGAACTCCTTTGCTGTACATGTAACAAGGTTAATGCATAACAAAGAATTATATGACTTTTTTTTCAGTATAACAGTCGAGGGAATAATTCCTACTGGTTCCCAACCAGTACATGGAACATTGCATAATCAACTACTCCCTGCATATTGACATGTTAGTTCAATAGATATCATAATCAAGTAATAACTTGTCTGGGGAAACAGTGCATTAATTCAACTAGTTTCAGACCATCTATTACCACACTTTGTATCATCCTATTTCCTGTGTCACTAGTTGTCATCACTCAAAACCCAAGCGACTCAATAAGAGTGAATAGAGAAAGTACCAGTAATCACATCCTTACTAGCATCTATCCACTTCACTTTGTGCCATCACATTCAGCTTTCCAGCATTTGAGGTCTTAGCCTGGCCTCTTCCATTGCCACTTCCATTCCTACTCCCGACTTGTTGCATTGTCTTTCCTCCAATGTTTCCTTGGAATCCCTTTTGCTAATCTCATGTTGAATTTCCCTTGAATTGTGACCCTTGTCCTTCCTTTTCCTTATCGTTGGAGAAGCACTCATTCTCACAATGTGGAGCTTAGCTTGTTGCACAAACAGGAAGTCACTAGGTTTCCAGCACAGTCCTTGCCTGGATGATTGTTAGGACACTTCTTGCAGAAGTACACTCGACCTCCTTAATTAGTCGTCTACACCCTATTCCTACTACCATTTGCAGGCTTTCCAAAGTTGCCTTTATTCCCCTGAAAATTGTTGTTGAAACGAGGCTTATTAAATCCTCCATGAATCCCTTGGTGGTAAAAGTTTCCTCCACCATCCTTTCTTTTTGCCCTCGTCTCACCTTCTTTCAGCATCTCCTTCTTATTTTGGTCCAAGGCATACAAGTGTGCATTTCTACCATATAACTCATCCAACGACTCTAAAACTTGTCCTGCTAGTTGCTACTGAATATCTATGGGAAACCCTCTCTCAAAACGACTAGCCTTTAGCCTCTCCGTTGCCACAGCCTCCTTAGCAAACCTAGACAACTCTATAAACTTTGAGTAGTACTCAGTAATCGACGTACTCTCCATCTTGAACTCCAAAAACTCATCAGCCTTCTTATTTTGAAGGAACACAGGGTAGAAGTTAGTGCGAATCTACTCCTAAAACAGTGTCCAATTAAATCCTAGCAGCGCCTTAATCACAGCTTCATTCTGTGACCCCCAAAGACTCACTTATCCCCTCAGGTAGTAAACCGCATGCTTTACCTTGGATTCTTCTGGACACTCAATGACACCAAACAACTTGTTGAACTCTCTTACCCATCCCTCTAAAATAGTCGAGTTGGGCTCTTCTTTGTATGTAGGCGGCTTGCTTTGAGCAATTTTCTTGAAAAGTTCCCGGACGGGGTCTCCTCCATTACCCTTTCCTCTAGCGGCTAACTATTGAGCTAAAGTTGCCAATGGCCTCACTACTTCATTCAGCTGATTGTTGTTATGATTAGCCATCTTATTTCTCCTGACGAGGAAAAGACCTTTTTATTAAATTATGTCTAACTCTAAGTTAGAACAATGCAAAACTTATAGCATATAATGGATGCACCTTTTTCAATTCGCCTGATAAAGGGAATTTCTATCCCTTTAGAGCGATTGTTTTGCTTAGTTTTAATTGTTTGCACAACCATTCAAACAAAATAAAGAACATAATAAAAAAAATTCCTTTGGTTTTTCTCTACTTAAGACACAATTACATAAAACTAATTCATTTTATTCCTTAATTCTCATAATAGTTCTCAAATGCTTAGTTTTCTAAAAGCTTCTCATTGCTTATTGCCATTTATTCTTAAAAGAACTAAAAATCTAAAAGGTCCAACATCCTTTAAACGATAACAATACCAGACAACATAATTTTAAAATAAACTCGTATTACTAAACACATATTCTCAAATATTGACGTCATCACGCTTGTCCCTAGACATAACAAATTTTTCAGGTGTAAATTCTGGATCATCCTTGACATCATCCTCTGAATCTTCCTCAGCACCTTCATCCATATCCTCCTCAGGATCAAGTTGATTTTCTTCTTCTTCCTCAGAATCAGTCATCAGGTACACATACACTGGTATCACCGGATCTGGATCTTCAATCTCATAGCAGGAACTATCCTTTGACTCACAACCTAGAGAACCTGGGGCAGTTTCATTTTCATTCATTACAGCATCTTCCTTATTATTAGGGACTGGTGTGGGTGGAGACTCCTTCCTCAGTTAGACTTTAGAAACTCCTGCTCCTTCTTTTGAATATAGTCTTCTAAATACCTCCAATCACAAACCCATTGACCATTGTGGTCCCTATACTTAGCAAAATTTGGAAGTCCTCCAACAAAATGGAAATCATCGAACTTCACCTTTATCTCCAAGTAAGGTAGATGGTCTGGCAAACAACTCACGATCAAGGAAGACACATGATCAGGTTGATCTCACTGCTTTTGGTTCAACATCAAACTCATGTATGAACAAAAGAAACGAATCTTCCACACATAATGAGGTGGACTCTCCTAGTCCTTTTTTCTCCAAAGTTCCCATCCAGGTCTCCTTAGTAGATACCAACATCCTGCAATGACATCACTTAAAACTAATGGGTCATCTATCCCAACACAACAAAACCAAAATAAACAATTCTACAATAAGAAATATTTGGTGACTAACAAACAATTTCTTCTACACATAACTGTCCACGTACACAACACTTTCAAACATTTACTTAAATGCATGAAGGAAAATAAATAAAGTCAATCCTACATGCCTAAACTTCCTACCCAATCTCACCACATGTTATTAAAGCAATAACGCGTAATGACATACCTTTAATCCTTGCATACCTGCACATGTAAGTAATTAAAGCTTTTTGTTTTTCAAAACTTTCTATTTTTAGAAATTACTATTTTAAGAAATTTTCCATTTTTAGTAGCCTTCTAAAATAAGAAATTCCTTTTTCCCAAAATAAAACATAGGGTACCAAAAAATAATAATTTATTTTATTTCGAAAACTAAGCTCTGGTTACCACTTTGTAACACCCTGGAATTTACTATCTCCTAGCTATTTCCGAAAAACATCATTTAAATAAGATAGATAAAATAATAAAAATACTTCCTAATTAACTAGGAAATGCCAAAGTATTACTACCACCATGATAACGGCTAATGCTATTATCAAAGTACTACAGCGGAATTCTTCTTACTTTTTTAAACAATAAAATAAAACTCAAAAGAACTTTCAAAGCAAACTCAATTAAAACTTTATTACAACTCGAAACCGAAACATCGGCCCTTGAAAACCAAATAAACTTTTAAAACTCCAAAAATCAAAAGTCAGCAACAGAAATAAATAACATGTCCACTCAAGTAACGAAAGCAACATTGCAAGCGCTCAACACTCAATCCCAGCATGATTGACTATGCCCACTTGTACCTGTAGCTTTCTCTTTATTCTAGACTACTACTCGCCATCGAAATGGTTCATCGTAGGGCCAAGTCAAAGACAAAGCCATGCACACAAAACACACACAATTACCAAAGCTAAGTACATAAACACTAAAGACTATGCACAATAACATGAACAACTTAATAAAGGAATAAGCATCACATATTTCTTACCATTGTCACAACCATGTACCTGTACATAGCCTCATCAACATATAGATTAGTTATAATATTTAAATTTTGGGTTTCGCATCGAACGGGTTTCCTTTCTTTATCATCCTCCCTATTGGGCACCAACTTGGGAGCAACTTCAAGAAGGTATTACCTATGCCACATCAAATGACGAAATTCCAGCACATTAATAAATATAAAAGAGTACAACATCTTGTACTCCGGTTAGAATTTACAGTTACTATACCTATAACTCCCCCCATTATTCATACTCTAGTTATATACGTTCCGAGAGTTTTGATGCGAATCCTCTTTCACTTTACGTGATTAACCGGTATAATAACTGTCATGACTCACATAAAATCACATAAGAATATTCGACACAAGCAAGCATCATACACCATATTAATTATCTTGTTTATCACGTGATTCTAATATTAATTCTTGGTCCTTCATTACTTAAAATTTCCTTTACCACAAATCAATTGTGAGTGCATAACTATTTGATCATTAAACTTATATAAAATATGTGAATAAATATTCACTAGCTACCTTTCCTGTTGATGAAGTAATTAATCAACTTTCCTTATTGACTACTAGTCAAAACCTTTCAAAATATTATATATTCCAACTTCAATGATGTAATAACAATGCTATAAAAACAGAATGTCAAAGTTAATAGACAATGCATACTTTTCATACACTTATGCCAACATAGCCTCTCATGCAAGTCAACTCAGGTAACAAAACATTAACTTTAATTTCTATAAAATCTAGCCTGAAATTCAAACTATTCTAGCATAAATCCTAATTACAAGATTGTCTTTAGTACTCACGTACCTTGTGTTATAACGGTGATCCGCCACTACTTCTAGAAACCGCTTACTAACTCGAAGTCTCCTACAAAGGAAAAATCAAAACTAATTAAAAACCTTGTTGACTAAATTCTACAAGAACTCCAAACTAACTTTTTACGCTATAAACTCATCCCAGACCTTCCCTATATGGTCTGTGTTCATTTGTATATTTTATTTTATAGTTCCTTTTGACACACTTGATTTTCGATCATTTTCTAAAAATGGCAGCTGTGAAAAACTACTTAAAAACTCCTTTAAACCATTCTAAACATCATAATTTGACCTTAAAACAAGATACTGATCTGATGTTCTTAGATCATCGTGTGATGATTTCGTGCATTAAAAAAGATTATAAATCATTATTTTATGTGCTACTATTTTTATTATGCATAAACACGTGATAATAAAATTTTACAGCATTATTTATTTATTCATAACTCATTAAACCTTTTTTAAAATTATGATTCATGCATGAAAAACACTTTAAAAGCCTTATAATACAATCATACTTATATTCTATGCATTAAAACTTATTTTTCATACTTAATACTATTATTCATTCGTTTAAACCTTTAAAAACCATCCTAAACTTCATATAATCATCACAAATTAATTTTTCCTAAAAATCTATGATCATCATACAAAAGTTTAGAATATTAAAATCATAAAAACTAATAATTTACATGAACTTTATAAACCCTAATTCATAATTTCATGAACAAAACTTATTAACATGAATTTTAATTTTTAAAACATAATCATAAACTTCAAAACATGATTAAAACTATAAATCATGAGTAAACATAATTATAAAACATAATTTAAATAAGATTGAAAAAGAATTGAAGAAGAGAAAAGTTTTGTTTAATAAAGTGGTTCGAAAAATACCAAAGGAAGAGGGAACAGGTGGTCGGCGACGGCATGTGGGTGAGCAGGTGGCGGTGCCCGGCGGATAGTGGGCGCCGGCGAGGGTGGTCCGGCGAGTTTAGGGTTTTCGAACAATATTTAATGATAACACAATAAATTGTTACAATAAAGCGAAGCGATGGCAACAATGATGAGATGCTGAAGAAGTTGAGTTAGTTAATGATGTGATTATCCTCTCAATTTGAGTTTAAAATTGAAACAATTTGTATTGTTGTAATCATATATTGTTTTATTATTAATTAATTATTATAATTTGACTCAATATAATTTATTGTAATCATTATTATTAAAAATTTATTTTTATTAATTTGTACTAAAAATTTGACTTAATATAATTAATTAGATTATGACTTTAATTATTTGATTGTGTTATTATTAAAATATTATTTTTTTTAAAAAAATTATTAGTTATTAGTATCGTTTTTCAAGAATAGCTTTTTGTTTTCAATACCAAAAACGAAATATTAGTATCGTTTGTTTAAAAAAAACAATACTAATAGCTTTTATATATATATGAAAAACAATTGACTGTCTATTTGTTTAATAGGTTGTCTATTATTATCTTTATTTTTCTAGAAACGATACTAATAGCTGTTTCTTTTTATTTAAAATAAAAAAAAAACAATTAGTATTGTTTTTTGAAACAAACGATACTAATAGCATTTATTAGTATCATTTTTGGAAAAAGATACTAATAGCATATGCTATTAGTAACGCCTCCATTAGTATCATGTTAAAAACGATACTAATAGCACTATAACAACAATATTCATGGAACTTTTTTCTACTAGTGACGGCCACGCCATTGGCCACGACCACGACCTTGACTACTATTGCTAGGTGGTCTTTGTTTTTGAGTTTTTTCTCATTATCACGAGAAGTCACATTCACTTCAGGGAATGAAGTAGAGTCAGTAGTACGTGATTCATGATTTTTCATTAATAGCTCATTATTTTGCTCAGCAACAAGAAGACAAGATATTAGTTCAGAATATTTTGTAAAGCCTTTATCTCGATATTGTGTCTGCAGGACAATATTATTTGCATGAAAAGTGGAGTATGTCTTTTCCAACATTTATGTATTAGTAATTTTCTTACCTCATAATTTTAATTAAGAAGTTATTCTGAACATAGCTGAGTTATGTTCACTAACGATTTAAAATCTTGTAGCCTCAAATTAAACCAGTCATAGTTAACGAGCTTTAGGAAGTATAACATTGTTTATGGTTATATCTTTCTTTTAGACCATTCCAAAGAACATATGGGTCTTTAACAGTTAAATATCCATTTTTAATCCCTTCGTGGAAGTGATGACGAAGGAATATCATGGCCTTAGCCTGATCTTGAGTTGTTGGTGTATTACCCTCCTTAATTGTTTCACTTAGCCCTTTAGCGGCTAGATGTATTTCAGCATCTAACACCCATGACAAATAATTTTTTCCAGTGATATCAAGAGCTACAAATTCCAATTTGGCAAGGTTTGACGTTTTCATTATATAGACAATATTACAAAATAGTAAAATAAGTAAAAATTATTCAATTAATAAATATACTTTATTGTAATGCATATTGGTAATAATAAAAATTAGAATAACTATTGTATAATATAAGCATGAAATAAGACAAGCGTAAAAAGAAAAATAAAGAGAATAATATATAATCTAACTATAATACATGACAAGTAACATAATATATGAATGAGACTTAAATAAAATAAATATACCATGTTAGTGAATAGTGAATAGATACTTAAGAACGCTAATGTGAATATTAAAATAACAAATATAGAGAATATTTGTATAACGTTTGAATATTAGTCAAAGTATCGTTATTTTATCACGTCTTTATATAGGGAATATTCCATGTACTTCAAAGTATAACATTATATAAAAATAAGTATATAAAGAGAGAAGTGAGATTTGTAATGTGTCATTAAAATAATGTATAATATTATTACATGGAATAAAACGTGACTTTGATAATTATCTCAAGTATCCATTGTGGTAACGTGTATTAATAGTGTCTTTGATGTATGGCATGTATTGTTTTTAAATCGCATCAAATCAAAGAAAAATACATATACAAAAAGAAAAAACCGTTATTACATAATAACATGTATGATACCGTTATATTTCTTTTCTTCATCGAAACATCCTCTATATTTCGCTAAAATAACCGAAGTAATGTAACGTTAATGAATAGTGATACTTAAGAAAATAAATATATATCGAGACATGTAGAAAGATGGTATGGCATTGCATGATTGATAACATTTGTTTTTTTTGTTTGGGTGTTTGATAACATTTGTTTTTTATATAATAGAAATTATTGTATGTATATGTCATAATTCATTATTAACATGAAAAACTATTTTATAAGATAATCACAAAATAGGAGTTGTAAACTACGAAATAACTATTTTGTACTGCAATATCAATATCAAAAGAACCTTTTCATCAGCATTATTAGATTAGAGATTGCATACCTTTTGTAGTGAATACGACTTGGTTGAAACTGATTCAACTAGGGTAGAACTTTCGTGCTAATAACGTGTTATGAAATATAGAGAGTGAAGGTGTTGTGGGGTATCTTCTCCTGACACGTGACCCAATGGCTGGGTGACACGTGGCCCAATGGCTGGGTGACACGTGGCCCAATGGCTGGGCGACACGTGGCCCAATGGGGGAGTGACGTGTGGCAATATTAAGTCAGTTGAAGAAGGATGACACCTTGGTCTACGGGACAAAGCCCATCACTATCAGGCCCACCAAGTTAACCTAACAGGAATCCAACGACCATGGACATGACACGTGTCAATATCTTATGCATGGTGCAGTTCTCGAGAAGCCTATTAATAGGTCCCTTTTTATTGCTTTGGGGGACAGATTGACGTCAGAAAACAGAAGCATTTATAATTAAAAGTTTCTCTAAGATTAGAGTTTCCTCTCTCAAAATTACTATGCATTGACTATTCAAATTACAATTATTCACTAAATATTTGATTATATAGAAGGAAATCACTCTGTGTTGTAGCATTGTTTTTGAGTCCACACATTTCCCTCGATATTATACAAATTTCCCGAAAACAGGTGGCGCCGTCTGAGGGGAAAGGATACTATACAATGGCATCACAGGGTATCCCTAAAAAAGGTATTTCAACTTCTAGGATACAGCATCCTCCTAGGGAACACAATCCCCAAGATGAGGAGGTATTAGTCGAGGATGAACATTCAACCAGTGATGAGGAGGATGACCAACCTCCTCGAAGGGAGGGGAAGGCCCCCCAAGGGGAGGCTCAGTCTGAGGACCATTCCCCCACAAAGGAAGCTCTGGTATCCAAGGCGGAGTTGAAAGAGATGATGTCTGAATTTAGGCACTCACTTATTTCTCAAGTGAAGAGCTTGGTTCTCCAGTCCACTAAGATCCCCAAGAAAAAAACTAAGTCCAAGACCAAGAAAGCGGTGGGGATAAAAACTCCAAAGAGAGGAATCATTGAAAAAATTTCCACTAAGACTCCCGAGGTCGACTGGAAAAAAGCTGCCCAACGTGCTAGACAAGCGAGGATGACTCGGAAACCCGAGTGGGAGTTATCACAAACCTTCTTGGATGCTAGGGAATACCTGCATGCCAAGAGGTTGGAAAAGGAGATGGGTGCGGCTGCTTCTGAAGCAGCATCCACTGCTTTAATGTTGGACACGGACATCAATCCTCGATGGGGGCAATGGACTCCCCATTATGAACGACGTCAAACGGCCTCGCCTGTCCCGTGAAGTACGGAGCTTCATCATCCAAACAAGGGGTATGAAGAAGAGGAAGTGGAATATCCCGGAGCATCGTCAGTTCCATCGGGAACCACAAGCGCAACGTGAAGTGGTACCCTCGCATACACCAACAAACAATCAGCCTCCCATCCCGACCATGGGGTGGAAGTCTCCCTTCTCATTTGCCATCCTAACTGCTCCTAAAGTAGGAAAGGTTAAGGCTCTCAGTATGGACCCCTATGATGGTACAACTGATCCGGATGACCACTTGTCCACTTACAAGCATTTGATGTATGCTCAGTCGGCTGATGATGCCACCTGGTGTAAGTTTTTCCCGGCTACTCTGAAAGGGGTAGCTCAGCGTTGGTTCAGCTCTCTACCTGAAGGTAGCATTAACAATTTTACTGAATTAAGTATGATCTTCTCTCATCACTTCATGGCAAACAAGCATGAAAGGAAGACAAGTATGCACCTAGGAAAGGTGATACAAGGTCCTAATGAAAGTTTGAGATCGTATGTAAAGAGATTTAATTTGGAAATGCTGCAAATACCCGACCTTTCTGAAGGGGTAGCCTTTGACAACTTCGTCAAGGGATTACATTCTTTACGGTTTAAGTTTGATGTAGAGAAGAAGGGCATCCGAACTCTTTCGGAGATTTTGATGGAGGTCGAATCATACATCCATGCTACTGAGATTTGCTCCACAACCAAAGCCGAAAAAGTTGAGAAGAAAGAGAAATCTCACCCCAAGGCATCCGAGCCTTTCCCGGCCAAGAGGAAAGACGAGAAAAGACAGGGTGTATGGACCATTGGAAATTCTACCAAGGACACCCCACCTAACCAACAGAAGAGGGCTAGACCGTACGAACCTGCCTATGAGTTTACCAAGGACTCATACCACATCCTTATGGAAACTAAGGACAAGTTCGAATTTGAGGCCCCCCAACCACTGAGAGGGTCAGCCCGCTTCCGAAACAACAACATATATTGTCATTATCATAAGGATGTGGGCCATGATACCAACGATTGCAATAACTTGAAAAGGTTGTTAGACAAGTTGGCAGGGAAGGGTATGCTGGATCAATATGTTGTAAAGTCAAAGTATAAGTTTCAAAGAAAAGGCACATACAAGGCCACTGATGACCCTGACACCGACACGGAGGTAGTGCATGTGATTGCTGGGGGGTTTGCCTCTAGAGGCCCTACCATAAAAGGGACAAAGGAATACCTGAGAAATCTTTCCCAAGTGGGGGTTCCCAGCAAAAAAGAGACTGAAGAAGACTTCCCTGATGTTATGATCTGTGAGAAAGATAGGGGTGAGGTAAGAACTCCCCATGACGACCCTCTAGTGGTTGAGATGAAGGTAGCAAATCTACGAGTCTGACGAATTCTTATGGATACTGGCAGCTCGACAGACATCATAAGTATGGCGTGTTTGGAGAAGTTAAAATTCCCTGAAAACACTCTCCAACCAATAAGACATCCAATCATTGGTTTTGGGGGTGGTATAATCCATCCTGTTAGCTCGGTTACCCTGCCATTAAGGGTGGGTACCAAGGAGCAGCCAAAACATCTCTTTGTAAGATTTCTTGTAGTTCATGAGCAAAGTGCCTATAATATCATTTTGGGGAGACCCACCTTAAATTCGATCAAAGCAGTAGTTCCTCACCTTATGTTGATGAAGTTTGTTTGTAATGATGGGACAATCGGCACTCTACGGGGTGATCAACAGACTGCAAGAAAATGCTACTTAACGATGTTAAAGGCATCAACCCCCAGTCAGGACAAAGAGAATGCACCGCAGGCCAAGAGGCGGAAAACAGAGGAGATTGAGCCTAAGCCGGTTATGATCATTCGTGATATGTGCATACCGGATGAGTTGAGGCCTCAGCCAGCAGGGGAGTTCGTTGAGGTTTGCTTGGAGGAAGCAAGACCTGACAGGGTTCTCAAAGTGGGACAAGTGCAGGCTCCCGAACAGCAAAAGAAAATGGTAAATTTGTTGAAGGAATTCAACGATGTGTTTGCCTTCCATGTGAGTGAAATGTCGGGCATAGATCCTGGGGTGATGGTTCATCGCCTGGAAGTCAGACCGAATGCTAAGCATGTTAGACAGAAGAAGAGAAACCATGGAGAGGCAAGAAACGAGGCAGCGGCCGAAGAGGTCCAGAAGTTGTTGGACGCTGGGTTCATTCGTACGTGTAATTATCCTAACTGGGTTGCAAATGTGGTCTTAGTTCCAAAGCCCAATGGGACATAGCGTATGTGCGTTGACTATACCGACTTGAACAAGGCATGTCCCAAGGACAGTTTCCCTTTGCCTAAAATTGATCATTTGGTTGATTCGACGGCGTGGCATGCCTTGATGAGCTTTATGGACACCAACTCTGGGTTTCATCAAATTCCATTATGGCCCGATGATCAAGAGAAAACGGCTTTTGTGATCGAATATGGACTATATTGTTACAAGGTGATGCCCTTTGGTTTGAAAAATGCACCTGCCACGTTCCAAAAGCTCGTTACCAAGGTCTTTAAGGATCAACTGGGAAGAAATGTTGAAGCCTACATTGATGACATTATTGTAAAAAGCAAAGGAAAGGAGGATCATGTGAATGATTTGAGGGAAACTTTTGTAAACCTTCGCAATTATAATATGAAACTAAATCCGAAAAAGTGTGTTTTTGGAGTGGATTCTGGAAAGTTCCTTGGATTTTTTATTGATCAAAGAGGAATTGAGGCAAATACGGACAAGATACAAGCTGTCACTAATATGACTTCCCCACGCACCGTGAAAGAAGTCCAACGGTTGACCAGATGTCTGGCGGCACTTGGCAGGTTTTTGTCTAAGTGTGGAGACAAGTGCCACTTCTTCTTCGACACTATTAAGAAGAAAGCAAATTTCGAATGGACGGAGGATGCTAAGCAAGCCTTGTTGCGCCTAAAATCTCATTTACATACCTTGCCACGGCTTGTTAGTCCCTTACCCAAGGAACCCCTTTATATGTATCTTGCCATTTCAGAGTGGTCGGTTAGTGCAGTTTTGGTGGCAGAAAGGGACGGGGTGCAGATGTCGGTCTATTTTGTAAGTCATGTCCTCAGAAATGCGGAGCTAAGGTATTTTGAGGTTGAAAAGTTTGGTCTGGCGCTTTTCATGGCGTCAAAGAAGTTGAGGCCATATTTTATGGCACACCGCATTGTCATATATACCGATCAGCCGTTAAAGCTAACACTCACCAAAATGGAGTCTTCGGGAAGGATGCTCAAGTGGGCGATAACACTACGAGGGTTTGACTTGGTATTTGAGCCTCGGAAAGCCATAAAGGGGTAGGCGTTAGCGGATTTCATAGCAGAATTGACAAGGCCTCAATTCCCATCAAACCTTTCAAGGGTATGGAAAGTCCATGTTGATGGGTCCTCCACCCAAAATGGCTGTGGAGCAAGGCTGATTTGTGAATCTCCAGAAGGAGATAAGTATGAGTATGCTCTTCATTTCAAATTCCATGCCTCCAACAACGAGGCGGAATACGAAGCTGTTTTGGCAGGCGTTCAGATATGCAAAGCGGTAGGTGCCGAAGAAATTGAAGTAATTTCTGATTCACAGTTAGTTGTAAGTCAAGTTAATGGAGAGTATGAAGCTAAGGATGATACCATGGCTCGATATTTGGAACTTGTAAAAAGGGAGACCAAGGTTAGGAAACATTTCTTTATCACGCAAGTGTCCAGATCTGAAAATCATCAGGTGGATGCCCTTTCAAAATTAGCTTCTTCAGCACTTTCCGACACCCCCAGGACGGTATTCTGGGAAGTTAAACAACAAAGAAGCATTGATGTAGTGGAAGTCCAGGTGCTGGATAGGACTTCCACATGGATGAATGATATCTTGACGTACAAGCTAAATGGCACACTACCAGCTGAACGAAATGAAGGTGAAAGGAACTGTTCAAGCGGGCATATTCCAAGCCCTTGCTTAAGTGAATCACACCAGAGGCTGGACAGGAAGTTCTGGATGACTTGCATAGAGGGGTATGCAGCAGCCACATAGGTGGAAGGGCCCTAGCAGAGAAGGCATTACGGCTTGGTTACTTTTGGCCAACCCTAAGTAAGGATGCGATGAGAATGGTGAGGTCATGTGACAAAAGTCAAAAGCATGCCCCGTCAATTCATCAACCCTCAAACGTTCTAAATCCCATCAAAAGTCCAATACCTTTTGCGAAATGGGGAATGGATATCTTGGGTCCCTACCCTCCGGCGTCTGGACAGAGAAAATATGTTTTTGTGGCAGTTGACTATTTCACAAAGTGGGTTGAAGCTGAAGCAGTAAAGAATATCAAAACGAGTGATGTGAAAACGTTCATCTGGAAGTTCATTCTAACTAGGTATGGTATGCCGCAGGCCATGGTGTTTGACAATGGTAGGCAGTTTGAAACAGATAAATTAAAAGACTGGTTGGCTGATCAAGGTGTATCAAGCAACTTTGCCTCGGTGGGTTACCCGCAAGCAAATGGTCAAGTAGAGTCATTTAACAAAATCATCACTGTGGGAATCAGAAAGAAGTTGGAGAAGGCGAAAGTTTTATGGGCAGATGAGCTGCACAATATTCTATGGTCAATACGAACAACAGCTAAGAACTCCACTGGTGAAACGCCTTTTCTCCTTGTGTATGGGGCAGAAGTAGTCCTACCAATCGAGCTATGTGAGTCCACCCTTCGGGTAATGTTGTATGATGAGGAGGCCAACTGGGAGGCCATGAAGATTGCATTAGATTTGCTGTCAGAAACAAGGGGCAATGCTGCCTTAAGGCATGAGATATATAGGTTAATAATGACTTGGGCATACCAGAGGAGGGTTAAAATCCGCCCGCTCGGAAAGGGGGATTTTGTGTTGCGCAAGATGGAAGCCGTGGGACGAGCCAATGAGGAAGGGAAATTAACTCCGAACTAGGAAGGACCATACCGTATTGTTGAAGAAATTCGGGACGGAACATACCGTCTTGAAACGCCAAATGGAGTACCAGTCTTAAGGACCTGGAATGCTGCTAATTTAAAGAAATACCATTTCTAGCATGCCTTAGATGTTGTTGTACAACTAGGCAGCCTAGAAACCTTAAAGCCAAAAATGCTGCTTGGCAGCTAGGCCTCTCTGTGTGTTTACCTTTGATGTTTTGTACTTAGCCAATTTGATAAATAAATTCGTTCACCCATGTCGTATTGAAGAATTTGGATGCGTGGTATAATTTACTTAGTTAAATTAAATGCATATTTGATTCCGCTCCTGTTCATCATCACTTAGGTACTAAATATACAGGATAAACAGAGAAGTTCATGGTGATCCCCTGTCTAATTACAACCACTCATAGAGAGCAGCGCGGACATAATAATTATCTCCATACCATAACAATAAGAGAAAGACACCGATAGTCCGGAGATCTCCAAATTTTGTTATAGGAGAAGAGTTTGGCCACCCATGCCTACTCGTCCCAAAGTTGGCTTAAATCTTGTTGGCCACGTAAGGCCAATAGGTAGCTGGCTTATTCAAGTCCTTACCCGGTGTTTAGAGACCGTGGAGGGATATCCATTGCAAAGACCCAGTTCAGTATTTAGAAACCGAATGGATAACAATATCAAGGTTCATTGAAAAGACCCAGTTCGGCATTTAAAAACCGAATTGATAGCAATATCAAATTTATTTGCAAAGACCCAGTTCGGCATTTAGAAACCGAATTGATAGCAATATCAAAAGTACAACGACCCAGTGCGGCATATAAAAGCCGAATTGATAAGCAATATTAAACTTCACCGCAGAGATCCAATACGGTATACAGAAGCCGAATTCATTACAAACACTCAAGTCGGTATACAGAAATTTATTCAGAACTAAAAGGCCGAATTGGTACTCAACTATTGCTACACCTAGAACTCATCCGATGTTTATGGAACTATCTACTCGGGATCTGAACACCAAAGAGTTCACGAGTTTACTAACTATATATGTTGGTGTAAGGGATTACGAATGCATCTCTATACTTGAAAAGTGCAAAAGTTGAAATTGCTAATGTTTCAGCCATACACACTCCCTCAATCAACACAATCTAGTTTAGGGACAAATTTGGTAGTAAACTAGATTTATTGTTTGAGGCATGGAAACTGACACATTCACCAATTTCAGGGGCAGCAATATGCCAAGGGATGGTCTACTTGGCATAATCCAAAGTATACAAAAACAAAAGGCTAAACTATGTGGAATGCCGAGTGGTCATCCTTACTTCAGAAATTCAAATGCTAGAATGAAAATAAAATCTAGCATGCTGAATGATGAATTGCACTTGCAGGGAAACAAAATGCAAAAATGAGTAAACCAAAAACATCATAAATATATATAGCAAATGACTTGGTATCCAAAAGCACCGAACCATTAAGATTCAAAAGTCTGGTAAGTGAATTACCAGACCAAATCATTGTCAAAAAATTACAAGCTGGCCATAAAAAGACCAGCTAACACTCAAAGTTTGACAAAAAGCTAAAAATATTAAACAGCTTAAGGGAAGGAGGGAGGAGCTTCATTCTTCGGCTTCTTCCTCATCATCGTCATCCTCCTCAGGCTCCTGGAAGAAAGGCTCTGGCTGCCCAGCATCATCTGCAGCAATCTTCAAGGGAGCCCAATCCAGATAGGGCTGGAACCATGAGAAGGTGTTGTCAGGGAAAGCTTTTTCCCACGCCATCTGAACCAACTTCTGTTGAGCAATTTCAGCCTCCTGGACGGCGGCTACAATCTTCACTGGGACGAGCAGATTGGCCTGCTCGTGCTCCTGAACAGCTTGGTTCAGTCTTTCCTTCTCTTTGAGGAGGGATGCGTTCTCCTTCTCTAAGTCATCGGTTTTTTCAGCCGATCCCTTCCATTGTTCAGCATTGGAGAGGGCGTCATCCCTCTCCTTTATGAAAGCATCCCTCTCCAGTTCCACCTCCCTACATCTTCCCTCGGCCTTAGCAAGTTCGGCCTGGAGGTTGATAATGCTGGCCGCCTGTGCATCCATGGTAGCACGAGAGGTTAGGTCAAGTTTACAAGTGCTAAACATGGCGGTACCAATCACCGTCTTTACCTCTCCCCGAGCCTCCTTGAGCTCTTGCTCCGTTCGGGCTTTCCATTCTTTGACTGCATCCAGCCGAATGATAGCCTGCACTTAACAAATTCAGTTAGAAGAATGGGAGGAATGCACATCAATAAAGGACAAAAATTGAATGGGTAAATATACCTCTAGGAGAGCATATTGCATAGGATTGATCGCCCCTTCATAACAATTCTTCATAGAGCTTCGGTATTCAGGGGGGGACGATCTTCATTATCTCTTTGATGAGCTTCGGCCGCTCGGGGCCGGGGATGCCTTGAAGAGGACGAAGGTAGTCACCCTCCTCTCCTTCGGTCTCCGCCGGGTCTGCAATAATCAAAGGCAGCGGTTTAGAGCCCTCAAAACCCTGCGATCCAACATCACTTGCTTTTGCAAGTAATGCTTGCACACGGTCAGTAAAACACTTACCACCAACACGGGCATGGAGATTCTGTGCCAGTTCTTGCACTGATGAAGGGATGACCTCCTTGGCCTCTTGACTAAGGCCGGCAAGAGCATCAGAGGAGGGAGCGGTAACCCCCTCTTTCCCCTTTCGGGAGACTCCAGTCAACACCACTGCTCCGGTTGGAGGGGCAGTAGTGGACACCTCCGCCTCCGCGGCGTCCCTCTGACGAGGTTTCTTGCTCTTTTTGGTAGAGGCCGAAATGGTCGGCCTCTTCTTGGTAACCTTCCTCGTCACCTGGGAAGGGGTACCACTCTCCTGAAAAGAATACAAGAAACAAGAGATGAGTAAAAATTAATGTGTTCCATTAACACCCTACCCGGTATGCTAATAACGGATGGGAAAGATTTGGGTACTCCGCACATACCTAACTCGGTGCGGAAAATAAGACGATAAAGCCAAAGCTAAATCACTTCACAACAAACCTGTTCGGCCTATGCATGCCGAACTGGGGGATTGTGAATTCACCTCACAACAAACCTGTTCGGCCTATGCACGCCGAACAGGGAGATTGTGAATTCACCTCACAACAAACCTGTTCGGCCTATGCATGCCGAACAGGGTGATTGTGAATTCACCTCACAGCTAACCTGTTCGGCTTATGCATGCCGAACAGGCTGGTTGTGAAATCACTTCACCAATAACCTGTTCGGCCTATGCATGCCGAACAGGCTGATTGTGAAATCACTTCACAATTAACCTATTCGGTTCATGCATACCAAACAGGGTGATTATAAAATCACTTCACATCTTGCCTGTTCGGCCTATATACGCCGAACAGGGTAACTGTGAAGTCATCTCACCAAGCCTCTATGCGGCATACAGAAAATGCCTACTTATTGTAAAAAAAAATAAAAAAAAAATAAAATTATGTGAGCAAGACGAAAATTACCTCGGTCACCTTTCGACGGTCCCGCCATTCCTGGTTCTTTAACTCAAAGAGCTCCTCCAAGTACTCATCCCGTCTTTTCTCCCTTCTGGCTCGGGGTTAGTTGGCTCATGGCTTCGTCTGCAATCAACCAGGGAAGATTGATTAATTATGTAAAACTTTAACAAAAATTAGCAAGTATAAGAGGACCGACGGTATATAAACTACCTCTAGGCATGCTCAAAGAAAGGCCACATGCCGAAAGAAAGGTGTTGCTCCTAAACAACGTAAAATCTGGCACCCACACCACTGGAACAAAAACTTTCTTGTTCCTACCTCCCCTTGTTTTCACTGTCACTTGTCGGTTACCGAAAAGCTTGTGTTCAAAAATGAAGTCAAGTTTTGGGTGAATAGGGGGAAGGTCTGGGTTCCTACCAGCTAGATAGGGGTTCTCAATCCACTCGTTCAGGGAGTCGGCCAGACCCTCTTGGCTGATGTGAACATAGAAGAAGCGGTGTCTCCACCTTTTCCATTTGTTTGGCTTTGAGGCTGTCATCATGAATTTTTTCTGGAAGAGATGACGTACCAGTCATCTCGCTCTGCGTCCACACGCGTGATCAAATGCATGTGGCAGAAAACAGCAAAGTCCAGGGGGATCCCCCTCAACTCACAAGTGGCAATGTAGCCAAGAATGTTCGTCTAGGAGTTGGGAGTGAGTTGCCAGAGTGCAACTCGGTATCCCTCCAAGAGGGTAATGATAAAGGGATGAAGGGGAAATCTCAACCCTAGGTCAATAGCCACCTCATATACTGGGACGGTCTTATCAGGGAGAACAATGATGGATGCCCCAACAGGGGGCACCCTTATCTTAAAACCAGGTCCAAAGGCACATGCCCTCCTATAGACCTCTAACTCACTCTTGTAATGATCTCTAAAGCTTTTCTCTAAGAAACAGTTGCTGGGGGTATATACTGGCTTGGATGAGGATTCTCCTTCGTCATCCTCACCATCCCCTTCACTCGAAGAAGATGAGGCTTCGGGCTCCTCCTTCTCAGGGGCCTGATGAGGGTCAATCAAGTGTTGTTGAGCAGCTGTAGAGTTTAGCAAAGGATGATATTCCTCTGCTGATACGGCATCCGAGACCTCATGAGCAGGCACCCAGAAGCTGCCTGATCCTTCGGACACCCTGGCCGTCTGTTTTATCCGTGCCATTGAAGTATTCTGCATAGGTACAAGCACAACAGCTAGCCCTATCAGCATAGTAGTCAATCATACCAAACTCTAATGTATGAAAAGGTCCGTATAAAGACGATTCCTCTGTCTCCATGGAAGGGTTCGACCTTTCAGGGGACGGAATCAGTTTGTAAGATTCAATGGGAGTGGAGGTGAGTGATTGATCCAAGGCACAAGACTCGGCGTCCGAATTAAAAGACATAAGTACTAAAGCAAAAGGTAGAAAAGAGAACAGATGGAGCGGTACCTGAGTAGATGAAAAAAGGCTGATGTAAGGATGCCAAGGCGAAGAAAGGTCTTGAAGAAAAATAGTAAGCTGAGTTGCAGTCTCGAAATGATGCGTTTTGAACTTCTCTCTCTAACACAGATTCTCTCTCTTCAACTCAGTAAAATCTCTCTCAAGAAATGCAAGAAGTAAAAAATGGAAAGTGAAGGAAGGAGTAGTGTTTATAGAGAAAGAAAAGAAGGTGAAAAGTGCTGCTCCTTTCCCCCCCCAAAAAAATTTTGAATTATCCCATGGGCTTAGGCCCATGGGTGTCTTTGAGCCTTGTTCAAAAGGGGTCTAAAGTGGGGTCCAGGCCCAGTTCAACACCCTTTTTGAAGGGGCAAATTTTGTGGGGTATCTTCTCCTGACACGTGACCCAATGGTTGGGTGACACGTGGCCCAATGGTAGGGCGACACGTGGCCCAATGGAGGAGTGACGTGTGGCAATATTAAGTCAGCTGAAGAAGGATGACACCTTGGTCTACGGGACAAAGCCCATCACTATCAGGCCCACCAAGTTAACCTAACAGGCAATCCAACGACCATGGACGTGACACGTGTCAACATCTTATGCATGGTGCAGTTCTCGAGAAGCCTATAAATAGGTCCCTTTTTATTACTTTGGGGGACAGATTGACGTTAGAAAACAGAAGCATTTATAATTAAAAGTTTCTCTAGGATTAGAGTTTCCTCTCTCAAGATTACTGTTCATTGACTGTTCAAATTACAATTATTCATTAAATATTTGATTATATAGAAGGAAATCACTTTGTGTTGTAGCATTGTATTTGAGTCCACACATTTCCCTTGATATTATACAAATTTCCCTAAAACAGAAGGTATAGATACTTAAGAGAATATATCATTTGTACTATTCAAGTGTGTCTACTCCACACCAGGAGCCCTATATTTATACACATGACTACCTTGTAATTCCCTATGAATATTGAAAGGTCATGAGTGATTATAATGAAAGGAGTTACATGGAAGAGTAAAATCATAAGTTACAAGAGAATTTACACAAGACACTTATGATGAGAATTATGATGCGAATTAACACATGGGTAATATGGACATCCACCATTATGAAAGGATCATAACAATAAAACATAAAAATAATTATTTTAAGTCACAATTAATTAAATTTTCTTTCTTAAATTTATTTATTTAACTTATTTTTCAATAAAAATACTAAAATACTCTAATTAATTATGAAATTAAATTCATAAAGTATGTGAAAATACGGGGTGTTACATTTAGACACATAAAACATGCCATTTTATACTCTTAAACATCACCTTTAAACATGGATTCACTTTTGTCCAGAACTTATAGCATACTTCATTTAACTTTAAATAAGTCAAACAAGCACCAAAAGGTTTTGGAAACGTGAAATAGGAACATAGAAACAACTTATTAACAAACCATCACTTATAACCAACTCTTAACACTTTTAGTAACCTTCTAAATATAGAAAGTAATTTTGAAAACATTTTAGAAAATTTCTAAGAATAGTAAGCGAATTTTCGAAAACAGATTACTTATTTTAAGTGATCTAATAATTAATTAATTAATGAAAAATATCAGTTGGTGATTAAAAAATATTGTTTCAGTTTTCAAAAACCTTTTACATAATTTTATCTTTCAAAATCATTTTTTGTTAATTAATTAAGGCCTAATCGATCCTATTTCAAAATCGTCAATTCAAGCGATAAAACTCCTTTAATTAGGTTTAAAATACTTAATTAATTCATTAGTTCATGAAAAAAATTTTAAAATCCTTTATATACTTATTTAGTCTAGAAACAACCTTTGGTTGACTTAGATATATATTTTAAAACTCTAATGAGAATATATTTTAAAAATATGCCAATTCAAATCAAAACCGTTTACAATTTTAATAAAATATTTCTAAAATCTTTTTTGAATTGAAACCAACTCTTATAACCCTTATTTTTCATAGGTAATCCTCTAAAAATAGTTTCGTGACCAGATTTTAGGTTTAAGTCCACAAAATTAATTTATTTCGGTAAAAACCGCAAAAGTGCAAATCTAGTAATCAATTTTTAAAGCCATCTTAAACAAATCTAAAAATCACGAAAAATTTTACATTAAACAATAAATGCTGCAAAAAGTCCAAAATTAAATATAGCCATCATTATACAAACTCATAAACTCCCTAAATAATTCAAACACCGAAAATTCAGTTTTGCTTACAATTTCTTAAAAATTCAAAATAGGGAAACATGACCGTTTGTTTGACTCCAATTTTTTACACATGATAATAAAAATAGGACCATAAACTAACACTTTCATGCTATTAGACTTTTGGTATCATGCACATACCTTGTTTGCAAAAATCCTTAAACCCTTAGAATAATCTTTCTATGAAATATTCTCCTTGCATAAGAAAAATACGAAACCAACATTAAAAATTCGTCCAACTCCATAAAAATGCTATATAACTAAAATGCAGCCTTCAACAATAATCTTCGTGCATTAGAATTACTTACAACTTAGGTTTATAATTAGATTTACAAAAACCGCTCATAAACCTATTTAATTACTAAAAATTATCATATAAATTTATAAAAATTAGTTTTATACTTTTATAAACTCTATAATTAGAACATCATAAAACAAAAATCATGAGTTTTAGGAATTTATTTGAAGCAAAACACAATTTTTTTCTTCTTTTTAACAAAACCGTAGCCTGCTTGTAAGCAAGCCACTTTGGGCACGTTTTTCAAGGGCTTAGAGGGCTGGTAGTGGAAGGTGGCTGGTACCTAATGGTATCCTGCATCACGGTGGTTGCATGGGTGGCGGAGGCAGGCATGTAGGTGGCCTATAAAACCTTAAACAATTTTTTTTTGCCAGAAGAAACCTTAAGCTCAATTTCCGGTGCTGACCACCTATTTCCGGCATTGACCAACTAATGTTCTTCTATCTGCACTCCATTTTTTTTACCTAAACAAACTTCATCTTCTCCACCTTAACCAACACTACCTAACAATTTGAACCCAAAAAACTCTTCCACAATCTTGAAATTCCAACAAAAACTATTTACAAAATCACATTGATTAATAACAATCTCAAATTCTTTCTTATTTATCATCAATTTCCACAAATTAACACTTACCCACTTCATAAAAAGATCAACTTTCCACGAAATTGTGTTGTTTCTCTTGTCAAAGCTCACGATGCTTCCACTGCTTTCCAAGAAGAAGAATCATCTGCGACTAATCTTTTCAATTTTGACGCTTTGGAGCTGGGTATGTGGGTCTCCTACAGTGTTGACATCTGATTCTTTGAAAATTGGATGTAAAATTGGTGAATTGGTTTTTCTTTAAGAAAAATTAGAGGTAATAAAGAGGAAAAATGGAGTGTAAGTAGCAGAAATTAGTCGGTCAACGTCTAAAATGGGTGATCAGCACCGAAAATTAGATCTAAGGTTTCTTCTGGCAAAAAAAATTTTGTGTAAGGTTTCTCTTGGCAAAAATATTTTTAAAAGTTGTTTCTTGAGAAAAAATAGTTTTTAAAAGGTTTTGTTTGGGAATTTTTCCTTTATTTAAAACCCCATAAAACCTTTATAATAAATATTATAAAACTTTATTTTTGATATTTCTTTAAACTATATATTATTGATATGTGCGGTTTTTATAGTGTTTTTCCCCCTTGTTTCGAGCCAGTTTTATGCCTAGTGGTTGTTATTTTGGCTTTATTTTAGCTCATTTGGTGTTCTTTAGCTAATTTGAAGTGTTTCGCCAAGTTTGATTGTTTTCCGGCAATTTTAGAGCTCTTTAGTTTGATTTTTATCATTTGCGGTTGTTATGCTCGGTTTTAGTGTGTTTTGTAATTTCAGGCACGGAAACCGAGGCTCGAAACGAAGCCGGAAAGCTTGGACGGGATAAGAATGATATATGCATGGAAGTGCGTGCCAAAAGTATGTAAACAAGTCTTGAAGAAATAAGAAGAAAAGAAACAAATAAGGCTTCTGAAGACCATATGCGGCCGCATAAAACACTTATGCGCCCGCATTTAATGGAAATTGCAGTTGAAGAGGCGTTCTGGGAGGTTGATGCGGGCGCATAAATCTCCTATGCGCCCGCATCAGCCAGTTTTCCGGAACTTTTCTTTTTCTTTTATTTTCTTCGTACTTAGGCTTTGTAAGCCCAACTTTGGGTACAATAGGCACGACTTTCTAGGCAAAATAACTTATGCTTTTCATAATTTAGAATTACTCTCTTAGGTTTTATTATTAAGCACTTTTTCTCTCTCAAATTAATTTGGGAATTAGGGTTTTTGTTCTTGACAATAAATTTCAATTTAATTCAAGTCTTCAATTTGTTCTTCAATTTGGTAATCCTTTTACTTTTGTTCTTTATTTTAGTTTAATTTATGCTTTTTAGTCTCTTTAGTCTAATTAATTTAGTTAATTGTTGATGTTAATTAGTTTATTGGTCAATTACTTCATGAATTCAACTATGAATTTTACAATTATTCTTGCTTTAATTTTCATAATCATGAGTGAGTAGTCGATTTTCTAGGGTTAGGGAAACCTTGATTAATTAATGGACTAACTAAATTAGGTTGTTTCAATTCCACAATTAGTAGTCAATTTCCTATTATTGGGTTTTTCGTTTACAATTGAATTGTGCGCAGATTTAGTTGTAATTTTGGTAATTGTTGAATTTGATGCCGAGAGGTAAAAATACCACAATAAGACCACTGAATAATAGGCGGAATTAGTCTAGGCATGAGCGAGAGCCGCTAGATGAGTTTCGAGGGAGTCTAGATTCGAGAGAATTAGTGAGCCCTAATTTGACGATAATTGTGAGATTGAACGTCTTTGTTAGTGAATCCATTAGTTGTTCTTGGTGACCCGAATGACCCTAGGCTTAATTTATTGGTTTTAATCTCCGTCATTTCCTGTAATTAATTAGTAGTTAATCAGTAGTCAGTTAGTTAGTCAACATTTCTCAACCAAGGCCCTTTGTACGGTTTAAGCTTTTTAGAACTAATAGAGTTCAATTACTTCCCTGAGGATTCGATCCTTACTTCCCTAGCTACATTAGTTAGTGTTGTTTGGTTTATTTTTGATAGGTGTGCGATAGCCTCATCAATTATAGTCATAAATAATTATAATATAAAGTCTCAAAAATGCAGGGGATTACAATTACAAAAACCCTTTCCCACAAATTCACCATTTTTGGTGAGTCAAGCTTATCAAATCCAAAAGTTAACTTAATATTTGCTTCGTTAAGCAAGGCACCAAAAATAAGGTTTCTGCAAATGTCAGGAACGTGCAAAACATTGAAAACATGATGTAAAGCAAAAGTTTTTCCCGAAGTAAGTTTCAAAGGCACTTTCCTTTTCCACGGATACTCATAGAGCTTGAGTTTCCCTTGAAAACCATTCACCATCAACAACCTGTTCATAATTCTAAAAAAGTTTCTTATTGGAACAAATATGGCGAGTTGCTCCTATATCAACAATCCATTCAGCTACATTACTAACTAAATTTACTTTAGAAACTAAAGTTGCAATGATATCTTTAGTCAAATTAACCTATGCCTTAGAACTACTTCCTTTATTTTTAGTACCGGATCCATCTCCTTTGGGACAGAACCTATAAGAGTGTCATGGGAGTGATTATGTCTAGTAAACTTGTTTTGTCTAGTAAACCTATAAGAGTGCCATGGGACTGATTCAACAAGATTAGGAGTAGAAGAAGAGTGTTCATGAGGTTTAGATTTCACCTGAATCTTGTTCTGTTCCTCAGTTTGGATGTGAGAATTGAAACAAGTTCTTGGAGAGCAAAGTCCTTCTATTTGTGCTTGATGGAATGAACATATGTGTCTAAAGAAGGTGGTAATCTTTCGAGCAAACAATTAGGTATAAAGAAATCACAAATCTTCATACCCTCGATCAGCAATAATATCAGCACATAAAGTCTTATATTCGTGAACTTGATCAACAATAGGTCTATAATTGATTAGGCGGATTTTCAACCAACGATTACAAGCATACTTCTTAGTTCCAAAGTCATGTGTCTTGTACTAGTTTTAAGGGTATCCCAAATATCTTTAGCGTTTTTAGACTTGTTTAGATTGAATAGATTAACGGAGTCATGCAACGGAAGAGCATTCCACGACGGGTTTTGTTATCCTTAGCATAATCTCTATTAGAATCAGAACTAAGAACGTAATCAACATCGATTTGACCAAGAAAGAAAACCATTTTGTTAGACCACATTTTATAATTTTTACAATCAAAAGGTTCCATTTTGAACATATCAGGAACAATATGATTTGCAAGAATAGCAAAATTCATAGGAACAACAATATGAATAACATTTCCAGATTCGTGACTAGCCAAGATTAAAAAAATCGACTTTAGAAAGTAAGAAGAGACTAATAACGATTAAAGTACACTTATCTGGAAATAAGAATAAGGTCTGGCGTGAGAGAATATCATTGCTTTAAAGTTGAATTTGCCCAACACTTGTACACACGGCCTCTTGGCAATCAACCCTCAGGGTTACACGACGTCTACTCTAATGGTGTATACCAAAAGAGTAGATTGTGAGACGGATAGATTTTCAATGTTTTCTATGAAGGAGGAGAATGTGATTCAAGGTAAAATGAGAAGGCAGAACAAAAATGGTAATACAAGATTATGGCCATAATGAAAGCGCTAATCGATGCGAGAATAAAGGTTGCAACAATTACAATATCAACAAAGATGTTGTAACCAACATAATTGTAACCGGCATAAACAATCAAACGAATTTTCACCAAAAAAACATAAAACCCCTCACCCGAGGTTGGCATGCATGTGTGGTCACCAAGTCCCTCCACTATGGAACTCTAATAGGTCCTTAAGGAAAATAAAGATATATAAACCAAGTAAGACAGTTGGTATTTTATCAATGAGGGACAACAGAGAGAGAAAAGTTTAATGGGTTTGCAAAACAAATGTAGTATAACATATATATATACAGATATACTCTAATAATCCCTTCACTATCCTAGTAACCTTGGTTAATATATAGCACCGAGATTCATCAGAATGAGAAACTCAATATATAGTCATCGAATCTAAGTACTAGTAATAATTTATTAGTCTAACAAAACAACTAACCTAAACTAATACATTAACCCAGAACTAGAATACAACAGATAGCATTGGATCTAAATAAGCATTTACACAACCAACATTAACATAAACATCAAAATGCAAATGTGAAGTACAGTCACCAGCCCCTCTCTCTCCCTCCAATTCTCCTAGCCAGCTGCAAATCCTTTTTCACTGCACCGGATTGTTAATTAAGTGAAAATTATAATCAAAATAAAAAAAAATAGCAAGAATAAAATAAAAATTACAATAAATTAACTTACCTACTTTATAGCTTATACAAAGTGAAACAAACACTACTTGTAGGTTAGAAACATATTTCCATTACAAAAGCCATGAATATTTGAAAACCAGCAATTAAAAAGCATCTTTAAAACCCCTATAATTCTGAACAAAGAAATGACAAAATAAAGAAAAACAGCCCTTTGCATCATATATAAATCTCTTATAGTAAAAAGTACTTTCGTCAAGGAATGTCAATCAAACATAACAAATCTTTTAAGCAAAAGCCAAAGTGAACAACTGATGCTACCCTTGCAGGGATGTTTAAATTGAGAAGAATTTCATTTTGTTATTAGTGTATTAGTCAAACAAACCATTTATGCAATATTTTATAACCCAATCCTTTCTTTCAAAAAATAAACTCGAAACTTCATTGCCACCCCCTTTCCATGCGTTCTTCAACCCCCCCCCCCCCCCATTTTCCACATTTCCATCCCTTCTGATCTCTTATTATTGCATCCAAACATTTCCACTCTTATTTTCTTCCTTTCAATTGGTTGCTTCTTTTGATTCTTCTTCCCCATCTATAAATGGTCCATCAATTATGTTGGTGGCAAATGTTGTGCGAGCACGATGAGTGTGAAAATGGCGTGAGGGTGGGTTGGCAATGAATCAGTGATGGTGGTTCTAAAGTACTTGGTATATTGTAAGTGTTATACTGATATTAGATGATACTCAGAATCACTATGATAGGTGGCCTTTTCTGTTTCCCCCAGCAGATTATGATAAACCTGAGGGGACAAAACAAGAGTCAAGCTACACATGTACCCTTAATAAGAATGGAGGACATGAAAGTTGGCTAATCATAGCCAAAAAGAGACCTGCTTCCATTCTGTTACAAGCATAGTTAGCAAGTTTTGAAATTTGAAAGGAGCTCCAAGATAGGAAGGTTATTTGCCGTGCACCTCGTGAACCTCTTGTAGAGTTGGTGCGTCTTGGTACAACACAGCTGGTGTTAAATTATATGTGCAACATTCCATGACAAATTGGTGTTAGAAACTTTGAAACAGCTGCAGCCTACAGCGACCCCCTTTTTCTAGTGGTGTGAGTTGCTCCAATTAAAGGCTGTGCTACTTGCTGCACATGGCCAGTTAACAGTTTAATACCCACCAATTATTTATATTTTGAAATACGATGTACTTTTATACCAAGGATAAACTAATCTAAACAAGTATGTGCACTGCTGCAGCAATGATTATGGTTGCATCTTTAGCAGAGTCACAAACTACAGTCTGTGGAAACTTATTTGAAAACATTGAAACAAAGCTATATACAATTAAAGCAAAATATTATGAGCTGAAAAAAAGATTCGAATACTTACTGAGAGTAACCCGTTTGGCATGGATTGCACAAAGCATACCATCCTCAAACATATGAACCATGAAATCCTCTGCAGCCTACAATTAACAGACAAAACAGATAATGTAAATGCATAGCCTTGAAATATAACAGTAACACAGATGAGAAAAGATTATTACTTCAGTCATCTCAAGAATGATGACCAATTTTGTAATATCAAATTATCAGCATGCAGATATAGTCATTCAATAGCTTTAGCTACGAATAACTGAATCCACATTTGTAAAGAAAATTTTTTTATGACAATATTTGAAGTTGCATAAATATTTCACTTTTTTAGGCGAACATTTTAAAAAAGGATACCCAGAAAAATAAAAAAGCAGATATTTGGCATCTTCATAATCATTAAACATCACTCGGTACTTTAAGACCCATTTAGCACATATATAATGATATTAGTATGTGATAGGAAGTAAGCAAGAATATTCAAATGGTTATCATCAACAATTTTAGAGGAATGTCTATCATCAAAGATATATATTCAACAACTTAAGAAACCAAAATCTTTCCTGAAAATTACTTGTTTAATTTCTTTGTGAATAGCTCACAAGACCAACAGTTATACATTACTCGATCTACTATACACTCTAGCAAGTAGCAATCAGCCAATTATAAGGGTTTAGCTGCCTGTATTTGTCAACCAAAATAAGCCATCTAATTACAGTCACTGCTTTTAGGGTACTAGAAGAGACTTGTTTCAAAGCCTAATTTAAATGAATGCTGAGACAGTGACCACGTAGAATAATTTTAAATAAATGAGGAAAAAAAAGACAATGCTTCAAGATAAAAAGTTTTAAAATACGATTCGATAATACACATAAATGACTAGACAGTCACACCTCTTGAATGGCAATCAGTGCTTCAGCTTCCCAACGACCAACTTGTGTGGAAAACTGGTGAGTGATCTCTCTTACCTAAACAGAACATAGACCGGTTAGCGTGGTATCCAGTACATAAAAATAGCATCAAAATTAAGATGAAATATGAAAGCATAAGAAAAGGTGTGATAGCTGACAAGCATGTCAACTTTCTCACTAGAAAGCCTATGCAACTCTTTCAGTCTCTCTTGACAATGGATGTGAAGCAAGCATCAAGATATTAACAACATTTCTTACATAGGCAACATCACTGTATAATTTTCTTTTGGGGTGGGTATGGGGCGTAACATAAATAACATAATCTCAAGACCAGGAAGTCAGCTCTTTGTAGCATGATGAATGAAGTGAGATCCAAGCCATTTTATGGAATGATAATCCATTGCACTAAAAATATCCCTAAGGGGGAAAAATGACTTATGAAAACACAAAGAAGATAAGAAAAGAGATTTATGATGAACTGATGAATATCAAAATCATAGTAGATCATGCAATGAGACTACACCAGCTTATACAGCTAGCATCACATTCTTAAATAGAGAATAGATTAGTACAAGCGTAAAGCTGGGGTCTCGCACATTTAAAAAATTTTAAGAGATAACAAAAGCGCAAAAATGGTTCAGCAAATGAAAAAGATCTTTCACTAAATTATAAGATCCTTTAATGCAGAGGCTAGACAATGACAAAAGGTGTGACAGTGTGACACCTTAAGGTTGGGTATTTGGCTCACCGAGATTTAAAGAACTTTTATCATCACTTGCCAATTAACACCCTTGGTACTTCGTGAAATCAATTTTCATAGCTCTACTTATATTCACATAAATTTTAGTTTAACAAAAATTTTAAACACACCAAAAGAATTTCTGGCATAGGTGAGAGTACTTTTGGAGGCTTCATCCAGCACAAAAGATTATCAAAAGACATCTTCGCTTAAAATCTACCATAGGACTAATATACAACTCTAATTCATAGCAAGTCGATAATAATCCTACTTCACACATCTAATCTTCCTCTTTGCAAAATCAATAATTACGTTGTCTTAAACTCTCATCTTTGAAGCAATTTGCCTAGTTACCCTTATAGTCTCCTCCACATATGTGTTCCACCACTTCAACTAAAAACGGGTTTTTGGAAACTTATTCTAGTGCTTCAATAATTTAGGAAATGCGACAATTCCTACAACAAAAACAACAAAGCATTTGTCCCAAAATAGTTTGGGGATGGCCAGACATGAATCAAGAGGAATTGCAAAAGTCCCGAAAACAATCAGCAATGTCAGTTGATATAAACCTCTGGTTGGCCGCATTACTTTACACCATATTCAAACATATCAATATATAGCAACAAAAATTCATCTAAAACTACTCACATAAATAATGTTCTATAAAACCCTATATTCAGAAGGAGAAAAAAAACAGCTTACTGATCTGACAAAAGGAGCAGCAGGAATCAAAAACTTGACAGATTTCTGAAGCTTACGAATTTCCCTAAGAGCTACAGTCCCTGACTTATGGCGGTAAGGCCGCCGCCTTTCTGCAATTCATCAATTGTTCTGACAGTTAAACCCTATGAAATGAAAATACAATTCAACAACAACAACAAAAGAAGTAATTAGAAATGAATCACGTTGAACAGGAGCAGCAGCAGCAGCAACATTCTTTCGGCGTTTCGAACCTCGCTGTTGAACCATTGAAGCTTTTTTAAACAAAAGCTTGTGACAAATTAGAAACCAAACTTTTGTCTTAATTGTTGAATTAGACTTGAATAAGTATTAACAAAATTGGTAAATAAAATTAACCGTCTGATATATAATTAGATATTGAACACTAGAAAAAAAAAAGGCGCTTCAATGGAGAAGAGGGAGAGGGTGCAGCGTAAACTAAAAGTAGGAAAGAAGTTACTTTTTTCTTTTAATTTGCCTAGAAATGAGAGTGATAAAAGGAGGGAAAGACTAAAGTTTAAACATTGGAAAATTTATTTGTAATATATTGGATTTAGATTTTGCGCGGAAACTCAGGTATTACCGTACTAACAATATTTTACTCCTGTCTTCTACAGTATACAGTTGACGGTTCCTCAAGGGATGTTTGGCAGGTGCAAATTGTTAGGATGACAATTTGAGAACTGTTGTGAAATATAAGGGGTGTTTGGTGGGAAGAGTTTTGGGGGAAGTTTAGAGGTTGGATGTTTAGTGAGAGTGACGTTTATATAGAGTTAGGGGTGAAAGTAATTCGGATTAAAATCGAAGACCGAATCGAACTAAACTGTTTTGTAAATTTGGATCAGACTTTTTTGTAGATTGGTGTGGTTTGGATTGTAAATATTTTTATTTTTCGATTTTCGGTCTGGATTTGGTTTGGACCTCTCGCTGGATTGTACACCGAAGACCAAATAGTAATAAACCCTTAAATTCTTAACGACCTCAGGCACACTATTTGTTAAGTTGTTAGGCCCAAAAGGCTAAAAGTTAGCAAAATCCTGAAATTGTCTATCATCCTTTTTCAAAGTGTGTTTGTAGTATATGACTCATTGAATTATTGCATATTACTACAGATTGCTACATATAACTTGAGCAGGAATTGGTGTACAAAAAAATATATCTTTAAAACTGAGATTGATCCAAAATCATAACATCGAATTTAGGTGGATTGAATTGGATTAGACTGAAATTCAATATAAATTGGATTGGTCTCAAATTTGAAAGACCAAAAAAATATGGTTTGGATTTGGATTGGGTAATTATCCAAGCTATACACCGAACTTTCACCTCTACATCGAGTTTCAAATAGTGAAAGCTTTAATCAGATGTTTGGTGAGGAAGAGGTTTACATAGAGTTTTGTACCGAAAACTCTTATTAAAACTTTCTTTTGAAAAAGATGGGTTGAGGAGCTTCTATCTTAGAGTTTTAGAGAGTAAAAAAAGTAAGGGTCTGTTTATTTCAACTGAAAACAGATGAACTGAACTGAATTGAAGTGAATTGAAATGAACTGATTTGGAGCTGAACTGAACTGAAAGTTTTATTATGGATTAATGATTTTTAATTATGGATTCTTAGTTTTTAACTGTTGATTATTGATTTTTAACTATCGATTATTGATTTTTAACTATTAATTTTTATTGATGATTATCGATTTTTAACTATGATTTTTATGGATACACTATGACTATTGATTTCTATCTGTGGATTATTAATGTTTTTTTAACTATATAGTGATCACATAGTAATTATTAAACAAAAAAAATTATAAACTAATAATATTTTGTAAATGATATTTCACTTTTTTTTTTTGTCATTTGCTGAATGATTGTTTCATAATTTTACTTTCCTGAAAATTATAAACTAATAAATATATATATATATATATGAAAAAAAGTGATGATTAATGTTTCAAAAATATATTATGAACATACTAATAATATTTGTGAACAAAAAAAATTGAAAATAAAGTAAAAAATAACATTAACACAACTAATACACATCAATAATATTATGAGCAAAATAAATCCAAGTACAAAATAATGATAATAATAATATTATTATTATTATTATTATGAACAAATATAGTACGAAGTATGAAGAAAAAAATATGAACTAGTAATATTAGGAACATATTAATTAGCAAAATAAGCAAAATAAAAGAAGAGATGAACTGAACTGAATAGAACTGATTGGAGTTGAACTGAACTAAACTGAATTGAAATGGTTTTAAGTTGAAGTTAACAGGCCCTAAGTGCCAATTTTGTCCATATAGTGAAACCTACTAAATTATTTTAATAAAAAGCAAATGTCCATACATGTCATTTTACCTAACATAAAAGTACAAAAATCTAAGCAATCGGCTAATTGTTACCAAACACCCAACTCAACAATTAAATCCTCTGAGCAAAAAAGCAATCCTCTAACCACAAACTCTAAACTATCTACGCCAAACAGTGCCATGTATGCCCTTCACTACCACCTCATTTAGGGTGTTTCCGGTCATCATGTGCTTCCTCTAGTATGTCTTAGTGCGTCCCCACAGAAGACGCCAATTGTTCCGACGATGTGCCGGAAATTATAATGAAAGCAACTAAGACAAAAAGGGAATAAAATAGAATGACACCAAATATAATGTACTTGAAAAGAGGTAGTTGTATACATCAATCAATAGTACAAAAATTACAGGGGGGAGGGGGATTTATAGTAGTACAAGGTGATATAAAACTAATAGATCTGTGACAAGTGTTCGGATGAGATTAGACATGGTAGAAGCATGACTCTAGCTGTATTTATTAGATTTGCTTACGTTAGTTGTTGGTGCAGGTGTCTTTTGGGGACTTGCCAATGGAGGCCGGGAAGGTACCCCTACAACCACTCCCCTCCCTCCTCCTCCCCCACCCCCTCAAGTAACACTGTCGGTATGGCGATGTTGCCCTTGTAGCTTGTTGCCGTGATGTTTCAAATTTTGCAGTTATCAGTGTTGCTGGCATTTTTACTCGATTCTTGCGCCCACTTTTTGAATCTTGGCTAGTTGGTTTCTCTTAAACACCCTTTAATGTGTGGAGGTTACTTTTTTACTTTTTCTCTTGCTTTTGTCTTTTGCTCTTCATTTTCCTCTTTTTTGTGTGTTTATGTCCTTCGTCTTCCTCTTGCTTTACTTGTTGTGCTCGTGTTTTCTTGTCGTAGTCTAGTCATCGTTTGGATGCCGCGAGGCCGCCGGTTGTCTTGGGTTTCATCAGTAAGTCTCTTGTTGTTGTTATATGCTGCATTCTTTTTTAATTTTTGCTGAATCTCGCTATTTTCTCTTGAATTTACCTCTTCAATATGTATCGTGTTGTTTAGGAATTTTAGTGTTGCTATGAGTATGTTCTTTTATGCTTGTTGTTTATTTCATATTCGCCTTTATTTGTGTCGGTGGTGGCTTTGTTTTCCTTCCCCTTTTCCAATATTTTCTTTGCTTTATATGCTTTTCTTTTTCGCTTTTCTTTGTTTGTGTGTTTGTTGAGTTAATTGTATGATTTGGGTTGCTTGCTTGTTCTTGAAGTGTCAAAATGCTCTCGAGAAGGGATATAATGCACAGAGAGACATTGAATTTCTATTAATTCTATTAAGTTATTCTGTTATATGGGGCCTTTGAATTGGTGATTAACTAAGACACTAATTAACACTAAAAACGGGAATTAAACACAAATAATTCAATCAAACTAAGCCTAGGACATTGGTTCACCATAAGTCGATAACAAATTGATTAACGACTGATTAACAAATAAACGACGCTCTGAATTAAGGCACACTAATTCTCTAGAATCTTGACTCATTCAAAACTCTTCTTACGACTCTCGCTCACTTAGACTCGTTTTGTATATTATCCTTGTAATTTAATTGTGGTGATCTTACCTCTCGGCATCAATTTCGATAATTATCAAACTAACAATTAAGCAAGGCCAGTATTCAATTGCAAGCAATATAAATTGATAATAGGAATTCAGAAACGACATAAATTATATAAATCGACTACCAATCATGTAATACCCCATATTTGGTGAAAAGAGTTTTGGGGGGAGTTTAGAGGTTGGATGTTTAGTGAGAAAGAGAGGTTTACATAGAGTTTTGTACCTAAAACTGTTGTCAAAACTTTCTTTTGAAAAAGATGGGTTCAAGAGCTTCTACTTTAGAGTTTTAGAGAGTAAAAAGTAAGGGCCTATTTATTTCAACTGAAAACAGATGAACTGAGCTGAATTGAAGTAAACTGAACTGAACTGATTTGCAGCTAAACTGAACTGAAGGTTTTATTATGGATGTAACGTATTTTAAGAATTTAATTTCATATTTTATGTGAATATTTTTAGTATTTTTATTGAAAAAACTAAGTTAAATACATATATTAAAGAAAGAAAAATTAATTAATTGTTATTTAAAATAATTATTTTTGTGTTTTCAAAAGTTTATAAGTTATATTTTATGTCACTTTTTAAATTTTTTTAAATATTCTAAGAAGTTTCTAATTTTGGAATTTTCAAAGTTTCCTTAATTATTTTAAAAAGGGCACAAAAGTACTTTCAAACAATAAGGGTATTTATGTAATTTCACAAAAAAACTAATTTAAGGCTATAAATACCCCTTAAGACCAGAATTTTCAGAATTAAAAGTGCAATTTGTGATTTAGGATTTCACAAAAAAAAAGAAAAGAAAAGGTGTTGGAAATTTTTTGAAAAAAAAAAATGAAAAAAACCGACGAGCTCCTCCCTTCGCCCTCGTCGTCGGTCCCCTTGCTGCACGCCAGCCTTCGTCGTCGGCCGCTCGCCACCACCAGACCGGCCGACCACCCTCCCCCTTTGGTATATTTTTTCTCGGACCCCTATATATATATATTCATCCTCTTTTCTTTTTATACAATCTTGCATAAAATTCATGTTTATAATTATGTTTAAGCATGTTTTATAGTTTTAATCTTGTTTTATATATTCATGTTTATAAAGTTGTTCATGAAATAATAAAAAAAATTAGGGTTTATAAAGTTATGAAATTTTTATTTTTATGGTTTTTTATACTCTGAACTTTCATATTATGATCGTAGATTGTTTTAGTATTAATTTGTGATGGTTTTATGAAGTTTAGATTTGTTTTAAAGATTTTAAAGTAATTTAATATTGCTGTCAAATTTTTAAAAGCATGAAAATTAAGAATAAAAATATTATGAACATGTTTTAGAGTATGGAAAAATTATTTTAATGTATAGATTATATGTATGATGATAGTATAAGACTCTAAAAGTGTTTTGTGCTTGAGTTATGAAGTTTTAATAAGGTTTTGATGAGTTTTAAACTAATATATATTGCTGTAAATTTTTATTAACATGTGTTTATGTATAATAGAACTAGTTGCACATGAAATAATAAGTTATAATTGTTTTTAACACACCAAAATATTATATGATGATCTTAGGACATGAATCTAATGTTTTAGGATCAATTTATAATATTTAGAAGGGTTTCAAAGAGTTTTTAAGCAATTTTACAAAACTGCCATTATTGGAAATTTATCGAAAACTAAGTGTTTTGTAAAGGAAAAATAAAAATAGAGTATGGAATTGAATAGAAGCCATATAGGGAAGGTTTTAGACAAGTTTCCGACGTAAATGTTTAGTTTAGAGTTGTTGTATAAGTTAGTCAACATGATTTTTAATTTAATTTCGATTTTTCCTGTATAGGAGAATTCGAGTTGAGTGATTTCTAGAAGTAGTGGCGGATCACCGTTATAAAACTAGGTACGTAAGTATTAAAGGCATCTATATAAGTAGAGTTCCTGCTAGATTTGTGATCTTCCATGCTATATTAATGGTTGGTTGATTTGAGAATGAAATACATGAGAAGTTATGCTAGCATGATTTCATGAAAAGTATGTTTTGTATATCAAGTTGACATTCCGCTTTTATAGTATTGCTACTACATCATGATAATTTGGAATGTTATTTATTTTTGAAGTTTTGACAAGTAGTCAATAAAGGAGAAGGAAAAACAGTTTAGTTGATTAATTACTTGATCAACAAGAAATGTAGCTAGTGAATTTTTATTCATATGTTTGAAGCAAATGAGAAAATAGTTAGCCACTCACAGTTAATGTGTGGTAAAGTAAAGTTTAGTTAAATAAAGGACACACAAAAATTATTTTAGAATCACATTACAATCAAGATAATTAATATGTTGTTGCTTGTTACTATGCATGCTTCTATGTGTTATTGTGTGTGAGTCATAACATTTGTTAAACCTGTTAATCACGTAAAGTGAAAGAGGATTCGCACCAAAACTCTTGGAACGTATATACCTTGAGTATGAACAACGGGGGGGGAGTTATGGATATATTTACTGTAACTTCTAATCGGGGTACAAGACGTTGTACTTTTTTATACTTTTAAATGCGTTGGAATTCTGTCACTATACGTGACATAGGTAATACCATCTTGGAGTTGCTCCCAAGTTGGTTCCCAATAGGTCGATTGTTAAGGAAAGGAAACCTGTTTGATGCGAAATCCAAAGATCTAAATATAATATATAATTTATAAGAGTTGAGTTTATGCACATGTATGTAGTGATGACAATGGTAAAAAGTATGTGGGTTTGTCCTTTCTTTTATTATATTGCTGATCATGTTATGCATAGTCTCTAGTATTTATGTACTCAGATTTGCTGATTGTGTGTGTTTGTGTGCATGTCTTGTCTTTGACTTGGTCCTACAACGACCCATTTCGATGGCGAGTAGTTGTCTAGAGTAAACAGAAAGCTGCAAGTACAGGTAGGCATAGTCAATCATGCTGGGATTGAGTGATGAGCGCTTGCACTGTAGTTTTCTTAGCTTGTGTGGACATGCTATTTATTTTTAATTGTTGAATTTTGGGTTTTCATTTGGTTTTGAAGGGCCGTTAATACGGTTCCGAATTGTAACAAAGATTTATATTGGTTTGATTTTGGTTTAGGAGTTCTTTGAGTTTTCATTTGGTTTTGAAATAAAAGAATTCCATTGTAGTACTTTGATAAAACTTTAGCCGTTATCGCGGTGGCGGTAATACTTTGGTTTTTCTTAGTTAAGTAGAAAGTATATTTGCAGGGTGTTACAAAGTGGTTACCAGAGCTTAGTTTTCGAAACAAAATAAGTTATTATTTTGGGGGTACCATAAGTTTTATTTTGGGATAAAGGAATTTCTTATTTTAGAAGGCTATTGGAAATGGAAAATTTTCTAAAAATAGTATTTTCCAAATATAGAAAGTTTTGAAAAATAAAAAGTTTTAAATTATTACTTACATGTGTAGGTATGCAAGGAGTTCAGGTATGTTATTATATATTATTGCTTTCATAACATGCGGTGAGATTGGATATGAAGTTTGGGCATGTAGGATAGACTTTATTTCCTTCATGCATTTAAGTGAATGTTTGAAAATGTTGCTTAAGTGGATAGTTATGTGTAGAAGAAATTGTTTGTTAGCCACCAAACCTTTTGTTGTGGAACTGTTTAGCTTGGTTTTGTTGTGTGGGAAGGATGGCCCATTAGTTTAATTGTTGTTGCAGGATGTTGGATAATATGCCTAGTAGGGAGACTCAGATGGGAACTTTGGAGAAAAAGGATTATGAAAGTCCACCTCAGTATGTGTGGAAGATTCGTTTTTATTGTTCGTACATGAGTGCGGTGTTGAAACAAAAGGAGTGGGATCAACCCGATCGTGTGTCTGCTTTAATTATGAGTTGTTTGCTTAACTGTCCACCTTATTGGAAGATAAAGGTGAAGTTCGATGACTTTCATTTCGTTGGAGGCCTACCAAATTAAGCTAAGCATAAGGACCGAAATGGTCAATGGGGTTGTGATTGGAGATACTTAGAAGATTATATTGAAGAAGAAGGAGTAAGAGTTTCTGAAGTCAAATTCAGACAAGGAGTCCCCACCCATGATAAGTTAATATTTTATGTATGCTTTACCGCCGATCCCGAGTGATTTTTAGCTCTAACGTAGCCCTTTTGAGCCGTTTCTACTAACTTTTGCTATTTCGAGTGTGTTTTGTGTTCTTTATAAGATTTTGCTGGAATTGATGATTTATCGTTATATTTCGAGCTATTTGGAGCATTTGAAGATTTAGTGGAGAGTTTGAAGTCATTTGGGAAACCTTGCTAAGGATTAGGAAGTATTAAGGAAGTATTAAAGAAGTAATTAGAAGAAAACGAGCGAAAAACGAGAGAAAGAATCTCCCAAGCTATCCTCTCGGGTCGAGCGCCATGTGCCCGGGCAGGTGTCGTTTCGCCCGGGTCACCCAGGCGGGCTGCTCCGAGGGCCTTTTTCCCGATTTTCTCTTGTTTTGGGCCTTAGTATATATATGTTTTTACTCTTAATCACTTGTACGCCCTTATTATCATACTTTCTAATTTCCTAAGTTTAGTTTTCTCTCTCTAAGTTGTTAAATACTCCCAATCATTCAATTAATACAATTCAGGTTTTCTTTCAACTCTTTCTTTGTTATTATTATTTTAATTCACGTTCTTAGTTTATGTTTTTGTTTTAGTTATTGTTTTTAGTTTTTAGTTTTAGATTTTTTTTTTGTTTAAATTTATTTTTGCCCTAGTTTTATTTTCTTGTTTTGTTTAGTTTATTTTTGATATTCATTAGTTTTTAATTATGTTGCTAGTTTTATTTTATTTTGTTCATATGTCTTCTATATTTTTAGTTATGTGTGGGTAGTTCCTTTTCTAGAGCTAGGGGATCCATGAATTTGTTTTAATGTTTTGTTTGATGATTAATTAATAGGAAAAATTGACAAAAAAAAAAAACCATCTTTGGGCGATCCGCCAGAAACAAACCCACCTTCAATTCATTCTACAAAAACCTCACCTAATACCCATGTTTGCCCCAAATGTACAATTTTACTTACAACCTACTGAACCAGTTAATAATTCCTTGTTTCCCTCTTAAATTGCATTAAGTAACTAACTTTTACTAAAATTAAATTAAAAAAAATTCACTTTTTTTTATTTTTCTGTATTATTATCCTTTTTTGAGCTCTCCTTCCATTTTTCCTCTTTCATCATTTTCCCCTATACATGAAAGCCATTGTCATAAGCTTCAACTAACACTGTTCCCCTTGCCCAAACTAGACATCGTGAGAAGGAATTCCTCTATTGTGTGGTGGATGCTGTTGGGGTAGTAGTGTTTTGGAATTTAGGGATTTTTCGAATCCACGTAAAATTTGCTAATTAAACCCTAAATTAATCTGATTTATTGTTCATGACTTTGGAATTGGGTTGAATTTGCTTCCAAAACTTCAATCATATTTATGTGTTTGTAATTGATGAGTCATTGGTGTTGTTGTTGCTTTGTAGTACTCGAATTGATTATTGTTAATGGCACTGTTTATGTGTTTGTATCTCATATTGAATTGTTGTTGCTAATATTTTGTTGTATTTGAAATTGCTTTTTTGAATTTTTCCCTTTTTTTTTTCAATTGTGTAGCTTAGAGTGTAAACAATGGAGGTTGGTCATTTTACATTGAAATTGTTTCATGGAGGTGTGTTCTTTGTTGATAAAAAAGGGAATTTGTGTTATTTGAGTAGTGAAGCTAGGACCTTTATTGTTGACTGTAGTGAGTTATGTTTGGATTTTTTGTGGAAGATGGTAGAAAAACGTGCAGAATAGAATGAACTTCAGGGGCTGTACTTTCTAATCCCTGTTATAATCTGTATGATGGGATAATTAGATTGAATTCCAATTTGGATGTGGAACAAATGGTTGATGTTTGATTGTTGACTAGATTTATTGATGTGTATGTGTATCATATGGGAGAATCACCTGAGCAAGTGAATGACTTTATCATGACTGGCCAAGCCCAAAGAAAGGAACCCCAAAAAGTTAAGTCCAAGGAAGAAAAAGATTTCTTCTGGTGGACCAAAAGTAAGGCCAAACTTTGATGATTTTGGGGTACCATATTGCTTCATAACATTTCCTGAGGCCCATTATGCTGCTGTTGAATACAGTATCCCAACACCACTTCAAGTCATAGACAATAACTTCTTTCCAAACATTGATACATCAGCTACTACTTCACAACTACATACAACTACACAACCTTTTCCTAACCTTGCCTCACCAATCATCCTTCAAAAACCTTCTTAGCTTCTAAACCTGCCTCACCAATCATCCCTCAAAAACCTTCTTCTAACTTTGTCTCACCAACCATCCTCAATAATAGCCAACCTAATTCACAAGTTCACAACTGTGATCCAAACCTTGTCTCTCAACCACTTAATCACAGCCAACCTAATTCAAAAGCTCCTTTTTCTGAAAAACAAGAACCTAAAATAGCTACAGAACACATAGTCACAAAAAATGTGCCTAGAGATTATGAATGGGAAGATTTGAGGCCTAACAATTCTATTCCTTGGCAGGTACTGATCCATGACAGTATTGACACTGATGATGAATCTGATTCAGATTCAGAATTTGAGCCTGTCGATGAATCTGATTCAGATGGGAATGTAAGCTGGTTGAAAGGATTAGTTAATGAGGGTGAGCTGAGTGAAGATGAGGAGAGCTTAGTTGAAGGGTTGAAAGTTGATGATATTGTAGATACTAGTGATGAGGAGTAGAATACAGTGCATGAGAAAGTAAGGCAGCATAATAGGGAGGTGTTACTTAGAACTTGCTAACAGGCATCAGAGGGAGGCAGTACATGGTAGATTAGAGACACAAAAAGAATGCTCAGGAACAAGAAAAGGAAAGGAAAAAGTACAAGAAGAGGAAGCTGGTTATCAGTTAGAGTATATTGACAGTGATGATGATTTACACACCCCTCCAAAAAGTGATGATGAAGATGATGATGAGAGAAATAAGTTGAAAAGAGAGTTGACCATCACAGCAGACACTGATTTCTCAATATTCTCTTGGAAAGTAGGCCAAAGGTTCCCATCAAGACAAGCTTTTAAAGCAGCAATAGGTAAGTACTCTGTGTTACAAGGAAGACATTTTAAGATCTACTGTAGAGACATGAAGAGGCAACATATAACTGCAGTTAAGTGTAGTAAATGTGCATTTAGGTTATGGGGTAGCTGGGACAGTAGGAGGGTTGTTTATGTTGTTAAAAGTGTCATTCCACAACTCAAATTCTTGAGAAAAATTGAAAGACTTGTGCAATGTAAGAGTTCATGGATGGCACAACAACTGTAAGATGTCTTCAAAGCTAGGTCCCACAGGCCAGCTAAGTAAATAATTGAATGTATTAGGAGAGGATATAGTGTAGTGGAGAAAAACGATTTTGCGCCCAAGGTTAAGTACAAAGCTCATAGACTTTTGCATGGATCTATGAAAGAACACTATGGTAAGTTAGGTAGGTACATTGAGGCTCTTAAAGTGGCAAGCCCTCACTCAGATGTGAAATTGGTTACTGTTTGTAAGAAAGGTCACAAAACCCAAGGCTATACATATGTTTTGAAGGGATGAAAAAGGGGTGGGTTGCTGAGTGCAGACCCATAATCTGTGTGGATGGTTTTTTTTGAAGACTTTTTTGAGTAGGCAGTTGTTGTGTGCTGTGGGTAGAGATGGAAATGATCAGATGTACCCAATAGCATGGGCAGTTGTTGAGGGTGAGAATAACTTGTATTGGGAGTGGTTCTTAAATGAGGTGAAACAGAGCTTGAGTTTGGAAAAAGTGCATGGTTTGATAATTGTATCAGATGAGAAACCAGTAAATTGTAGCTACTGTTGTTTCTTTATCTTTTTGTCTTTCAATATCTGATGCATCCCTACTTGTAATTAATTGTTTAACACCCTGTGTTTGAATGTAGGGTATCTTAAATGCTGGGAAATCTGTTCTTCCATATGCTGAGCACAAGCATTGTTCTAGACACATTTTCAGCAAATGGCACAAAGCTTATAAGGGTGTTGAGATGAAGTTGGCCTTTCGGAGTGCTGCAAAGTCATATAACATGGCTGATTTTGAAGACAATCTTGAAGTTATGAAAAATCTTGATGAACAAACTGTACTAGCATTCAACAAGTATGAACCTCAGTTATTTTGCAGAGCTTATATGTCGACCACATCCAATGTTGATGTCATTACAAGCAACATGGTAGAAACTTGGAGTGGTTACATAATCAAAACTAGAAGCAAACAATTGATTGATATGTTGGAAGACATCAGAGGTACCATAATGTAGAGGTTAGTGGTGAAAAGAGCAGAGATTAATAAAAGTCAAACAAACTTGTGTCCAAGAGTGCAACAAAAGATGGAAAAAGAGAAAAAAAAACAAGCAACCTACTGGCATTGTTCTGCCTTCAAGTGCAACTGAGTTTCAAGTAAATCACAACATGGAATAACTTACAGTTGACCTACTATCAAGGAAATGCACTTGTAGGATATGGCATATGCTTGGAATCCCATGTTGCCATGCCATAGTTTGTATTTTTTTCACACATGCGACAACGGAAGAGTTTGTTGATGATTGTTATACCAAGGAAAGGTACCTAGAAGCCTATGCATTCTCCATTCCACCAATTGTGGGTGAAAGGCATTGGCCTAGAGTAAACCTTCCTATTGATCCACCTTCAATCAAGATAGGACCAGGCAAACCAAGGAAGCAAAGAATAAAAGATCCACATGAAAACCCCAAATGACTTGGCAAACCAACCAAGCATGGAATGGAAATGACATGTACAATATGAAAGGTCAAAGGGCACAACAAAAGGTGCTACCCTAAAAGAGGGGAAGTAGAAGTAGCACAACCTCTACCTAAAAAACCTAGAGGCATGCCAAAGAAGTCAACAAGTACACCATATGAGCCCTTGGGTGAAGGAGTGACATAGATTGAACAACATTATTCTAACACTGTGGAACCATCAAGGCTTGGTAAAGGTGGGAGAGTGTTACACCCTACCATTGGAAAAGGAAAGGAAAATTGAAGAGGAGGTGGAAGGGGGGCTGCTAGGGGAGCTGGGAGGGGAGCTGTAACGGGCAGGGGAGGCTTGGGAAGGGGTCAAAATACTGCTTCATCTGGACCCACCATCGATGTCACCTAGTTTAACATGAGTCAAGGCTCAAGCAACACCCCACAATCATAGGGCTACTGTTAGATGTTAGTTTTCGGATTCTACTCTATCAAGCTTCACTTTGATTGAACTTTTGGTTAATTTGGATTCTACTGTTAGTTTTTGGATTCTACTGTATTAAGCTTGATTGTGACTCACTTTTCATGTGTAATTTGGAGTTAATGTATGAACATTTATAATTTTGAGTTAAGGTATGTTTAGTTTCCCTTGTGTAAAAAGACACTAAATTAGTACTTGTCATTTCATTTCATTCAAATAAATGTTACAATCTTCCATGACACATAAAAACATGCTTGTAACACCAAAATAGTACATCAAGATGGCATGAGGTATGAGCATCAAAAACTAATACGTAACTGATCACCAACATTCCACCTACACATTAATCCCCACAAGCCTAACAGAAGCTCCTAACCCTCCTAACCCCTAAACAGTAAAACCACAACAAAGAAGAAGAAAAAGAAAGCCCAAGATAGGGCTAGATCAATGCATATTTTCTTCTCAGCCTTCACAGTCAACCATTTGCTCAGTTGTTTGGATAGCCAATTCAGCAACTTCATCTTCTAATTTTGCTCTCTGTTCCTTTAACCTGTTATTTTCAGCTTCAAGCCCCTCATTCACCATCTCTAATTCAACAATCTTAACATCCCTCTCAAACAGCTCAAATTGCAAATCAACAACTTCATCCTCCTCACCAGCCCATTTGAAGAATCCACAAAAGTGGCTCTGAAAACCATAAATCAAAACACAAAAATGCAACCAAAATCAAAATTCCCATAAGCAAAACACAAAACCATCAATTAACAACAAAATCCTCCAAAAATGCAACTAAATCTAACCAAGAAGTAGTGCTTGCAACCATAGAAGCGTTTTCCAACAGCGGGGCCCGCAACTCGTACTGTTCTTAGAGGTGCTACTTCTCCATAATAACACATAATAGGGGGAGGGGTGGAGGCGCTAATTGACCTTCACCTAGAACTAGAGTTGATTGAACTAAAAGCCATTGAAGGAAAAAAGGGGAAAAATTGAAAATTAAAGGAACCAGAGAAGAGGAAAGAATGAAAAAAAATTGCAAAAGAAAATGGAATTAGGGGAGATGAACAGAGAGGAGTAGGAAAGGGGTGAGTTAAAGAGGGATTTAAAGAGTAGTTGATTAAGAATCAATTAATGCACCCCCAATGGTTAAAAACTGGAAACAACCCTTCATTAGCAGGTAAAATAAGTAAAATTGTACATTTGGGGCAAACATGGGTATTAGGTGGCTTTTTGTAGGATAAAATGAAGGTGGTTTTTTTTTTTTCTGGCGGATCACCCAGAGGTGGGATTTTTTTTTGCCCAATTAATATGATTTTTGGTATTTTTGAATTCCTATTGTCAGTTTATATTGCTTTAAATTAAATTATGGCCAAGTTTGATTACTAGTTTGATATTATCGAAATCGATGTCGAGAGGTAAGATTACCACAATTAGATCATAGGAATAATAGGCAAAACAAGTCTAAGTGAGCGAGAGCCAGTAGAGGAGTTTTGAAGGAGTATAGATTGGAGAGAAATAGTGACCCTTAATTTGGGAAGTCATTAATTTGTTAATTAATTGTTATTCAGTTCCTTGACTAATTTATGGTGAACCGATGTCCTTAGCTTCGTTTATTGATTTATTCTCGTGTTTGATTTCTGCTTTAGTAGTAATTAGTCTATTAGTTAAAAACTAATTCAAAGGTCCTTTACGACAGAATAGCTTTTTAGAATTAGTAGAGTTTTGTTGCTTCCCTGAGGATTCGATCCCTACTTCCCTATCTACATTGTTGGAGTTGTAGGTTATTATTGATAGGTATATGACTGCCCCTTTCAAATTTTGGCGCCATTGCCGGGTAGGCAATTGTTTATTTTCTGGTAATCGGGTTATTTTGTTTCTTTGTATTATTTTTCTTTCGTCTCAAGGAACTAATTGTTCTTTGAGACAATTCTCACGGTTATCTGTAGTTTCAGTGTTTGTGTAGGTACTAGGTTTGTATTCTGGTTTGGATTGATCTTGAACCAGAGAGTTCATTTCATAAGCAGAGTCGTAGAAGGAAGTGCATATTGTGGAGATCTTATCTTTCTGAACGGACACTATCTGATCTGTCACAACTTTTGGCTGATTTGGATATTTCTGATAAAGAAGAGATGTCAGAATCTGAGTACAATGAGAATAATGTGCCGCCGCCGCTGCTTTCAACACGATCATTGAAGGATTATTCCCAACCCAGTTTTGCAATAGTAGGAGGTGGTTCTCGGTTTCGTGATACAGAGGCTCTTAACTTTAAATTGAAGCCAGCTTTGGTGAATATGGTGGAAAGGAACCCATTTGCAGGAATATTTATAGAGGAACCGAATTCGCACTTGAATAATTTCCTTCAGTATTGTGGTATAATCAAGCAACATGGGGTTTCTCAGGACTACATTAGAAGAATGATGTTCCCATTTTCATTAAAGGACAAAGCTCGTACTTGGTTGAATAGTCTCAATATGGAAAACATCAACAGTTGAGATGATTTTGCTCTTGCATTTCAAAGGAAGTACTATCCTCCAGAGCGAACTGCAACCCTTCGAAGCAAGATCACAAATTTCAACTTGGAGACAGATGAGACATTGTATGAAGCATGGGAAAGGTTCCAGGATCTATTGAGATTGTGCCCACATCACAGTCTTGAGAAGTGGTTCCTGGTCCAGTCATTCTATAATGGTTTAGGGAATGAGAGCCATACATTGCTTGATTCAGCTACTAGTGGTCGATTTATGAACCAGGAAGTTAATGCTGCTTATGAGTTAATTGAAGAAATTGCCATTCACAATTCAAAGTTTGGCAATCCCAGAGGACACTCGAACAGAGGTGGAAAGCATGTAGTTCATGACAAGTATGAGAGAGTCTAGCTTCACAGAACAATGCCATTAGTCAAAAGCTCGACAAGATTAGCACCACATCTCCTCCACCATCATCTCTCTCTACAATGGCTGCACTTTCGGGATGTGCTGAGCCTTTCTGCAATTCCAATGGTTTATTCGGTCATAATGCTCAATCATGTCATTGTTCCATGGAGCAAGTGTGCGCTTTCAAATCCTATAAGAACAACCTGTTCTCCAACACATATAATCAATGTTGGAAGGATCATCCATACTTCTCCTACAAGATCAACAATGTGTAGAATCCACAGCAATTCATGTCACAACAACCACATCAGCAGATGCAGCAATTTGCACCACCACAGTCACCAGGCTTCAATAGACCACCATTACCAGCACTACCATCCCAACCAAGCAATGAGATTTCGGAGTTGAAGAGTATGATGCTACAGATGTAGAAGAACATGGAGGCGATGTAAGCTCACAATAAGCAACTGGAGACCCAGCTAGCTCAGATTGCAAAGTCTACAGCTCAACGGCAGCGGGGTCAACTACCTCCTCAACCAAATCCACCAGCTTCAAGGGACCATTGCAATTTCATCACTACCAGAAGAGGGACCCACTATGAGGGCCAGAAGATGCCAACTGAAGATGCTGATTCAAAGATGGGAGAACAGTATGGTAAGACTAGCAACGTGGTGATTGAGGAGATTGAATAGCCTACTCCTTCTAAGGAGAAAGATGACATAGAGAAGACAGCTCAAGTAGCTGACAAGCCCGTTGATACATTGACACCTCCCAAGGTGCCACTACCTTTTCCTCATAGGGTGACAAGAATAAGAATGATAATCACTTCCGTAAGTTTCTTGGTATTGTTAAAAATTTGCAGGTTACTATGCCTTTCACTGATTTGATTACGCAAGTGCCTACATATACAAAGTTTTTGAAGGACATATTGAGCAAGAAGCGTGAATTGAGTTCGATAGAGACTGTTGCTTTAACTGAAGAATGAAGTGCTATTTTACTGAACAAGTCTCCACCTAAACTGAAGGATCCTGGAAGTTTTTCTATTCCTTGTAACATTGGTCCACTGTGTAGACACCTAATTTAGTCCCAGGTCCCGTGGTAAGACTTCATGTTGAACAATAAAACCCACTTCTCTAGATTATTGGACAACTGATGTTATTAGACTTACTTTTACTATTTTTCTTAAATTACAAAATATTTTTCAAAAAGCCCATTTATATAATTGGATTATTATATAAGCCCAATATTTGACTTTTTTAAATAAAAAAAAAGAAAGAAAGAGTTTTAGGGTAGCGTGACACAGGAAGTCGCGCTGACACAACAGCGTTACAAACAAGCCAGCGCTAGCTGCGCAGCGTGACAGCTTGTGTCACACTAGCTGGTCAGCGTCACTAAACTTGTAACGCTACCTGGCCAGCGTGATAAAACCTGTCGCGCTACACATTTTCCTTATAAATACCTTTTTTTTCTCCTCTAAAAGGATCCTCTTGACTCTCTTGGTTTTTTCTACCCGTTCTCACACTTCCAAAACCGACATTCTCTCATTCTCCTAAACCTACTTTCTCTCTCTTTTCTCCTTTTCTCTTTACACTTAAACTTTTCTCCATCAAAATATTTTTTTATTTTATTTCTAATAAAGTGGGTTAATTTCTTATTATTACGAGTTAAATTCGAAACTTTGTCCAAATTAATGCTCGAAGATCAGAAACAATAATCAAGCGAGAAGTGTATGTTTTTTGAGAGACTTAAATTAAACTTTATGTATTGATTGTTGTATTTATTTATTTGTATATTTATTTCATTTATTTTACAATGTTTTTGTTAAAGGGATGTATTTGAATTAATTTATCACATTAAACTAAGATAATTTTCGGACAAATTGTATCATGCTGGGAACCTTGAATTAATCTTAACGACAATTTGACTAAATTAATTAGTTTTATGTTATTTCACCATTATAATAGTAATTTTGTGTAAGGTTGTAAATTATTATTTTGTGGTTCTTTATGTAACTTGTGTATAATTGAGAGAAAACTAGTAATGGCTGCCTACGAGCTAATATGACGCACTCCGCCATATTAGTACCTTCAACCCCGAATCCAACCTTTGGTTCGCAAGATCATAACTTGGAGTCATCCCCATGGGATCGAAAGGGTTATTCATGCAATTTAGATTATCGTCCCGTATTCGTGTCCCATTCGTAATCAATCTAAATACACGGTTTATGAGTTTGATTCCTAAAACTCATTGGCGACTCCTTACTAGCATCGTCCGTATTCGTTGATATTATCTCACTCGAAAAAAGAATTAAAATTTAAAAAAAAAAAAAACACTAAAATAGCGCAGCGTGACAGACTTTGTCACTCTAATGTCGCAGCGTCACAAAGTTTGCTACGCTACACCTGCAGAGTGACAAACTTTGTAGCGCGGCACAGTCAGCGTGACAAACTTTGTCACGCTACGTTGCCAGCGCGACTGAAATTCCTGCGCTCTTATTTTGTTGCAAAATACTTTTAAAAAAGTTCCATTTCACCTTTCCTTAAGCCAATTTTCTTGGTCTAATTCAACCTATGGACGGTTTGGGAAAGGTGACCAAAAAATTTTGGGACCCATGTAACATACACTTGGCCTCCATGTGTTTGAAACATGCCTTAAGATTACCATGATATTTCTACATTTCGGGGAGGAACTATTGACTTGGTGGGGCCCATGTTCTCTAAGAAACCGAGCAAGATAGAACCTTAACCCAACTACATTAATTTATAAGCCGCCCATGGTACTTAAATGCATTGGAGAAACTTCATATCTAACGGTTATTATACCGCAAAGCTGATGAGGCTATCGCACACCTATCAAAAATAAACCTAACCACTCTAACTAATATAGCTAGGGAAGTAAGGATCGAATCCACAGGGAAGCAATTAAACCTATTAGTTCTAAAAAGTCTAAACTATGCAAAGGGCCTTTGAGTGACAATTGTGACTAAGAAATTAACTAAAATCAGAACTAAATTGATTAAGGAGTTTAATTAATGACTAAACCTAGGACATCGGTTCACCACAGATTAACCAACGAATTGCACACAAATAAATAATTAGATTATCAATTTCCTTGAATTAAGGTCCACTAATTCTCTCGAATCTAGTCCCCTTCAAAACTCCTCTAATGGCTCTCGCTCACTTAGACTCGTTTTGCCTATTGCCCTTATGATCTAATTGTGGTAATCTTACCTCTCGGCATCGATTTCAACAATATCAAACTAACAACTAAACCTGGCCAGCATTTAATTGAAAGCAATAACAATTGACAAAAAGAATTCAAGCACATTAATAGTTAAACTAATATTTATGAGCAAAACATCACCAATTAATCCAAAGGGACTACTCACTCATAATTTAAGGAACAAAAACTAAATCAATAAAAGCAATTAAAATACTAAACATGATTAAACTAAACAAAACCAACAACAATCAAGAAATTAAATCTAAACACAAATCTTTAAATACTTAGGCTAATTACGCTAAAAAACACGCAAAATCCTCCTTCGGAGACACCCGCCCGGAGGGTCCGGGCAAGCAGCCTTCACCCGAGCGCACAGCTCCGGTCCGGGCGGATGGCTTGTTTGCCTTCGTTTCTTGGTTTTTGCTCGTTCTTCCTTAATTGCTTCTTTAATTCTTCGTTTTAACACTTCTAGTCTTCAGTTAAGCTTCCCAAATGACTACAACTCTTTACTAACTTCTTCAAGTGCTTCAAAAGGCTCAGAAAACAACGATAAATCATCGATTCCTGCAAAATCTAATAAAAAGCACAACAAACACTTGAAATAACAAAAGTTAGTAGAAATGGCTCAAAAGAGCCGTATTACAGCTAAAAATCACTCGGGATCGGGGGTAAAATACATATAAAATATCAACTTATCAAACTCCCCGAAGCCAAACCTTTGCTTGTCCTCAAGCAAACAACTAAGCAAACAATGACTTCACCCCTTTAACTTTGCAAAACAAGATTAACTCATGCAATTCCGAGTATGCAAGATCCTCAACCAACCCATCAAAATCCCTTGACCGCCATTCACTCAAATCAAAATCAATAAGCCAACATGTAAGAAATAGAAGTCGATGACTAGGGTAGCTCACTCGGTGTCACTCCTCACATAAAATTGAGCATAGATAATGAAGCTCGCCTATAATCCCAAGAAAAAAATGCAAATGCAATAAGTGTTTGAAAGCAAAATTTGAGAACCCAAACCCACATCTCACACCTCATGCAAGTGTTTAAAGGTAGTCACTCAATCCTAGTATGAATGTCGACTCGAAATGCAAATAATACTCCCTAGCTTTGGCAATTGACTCAATTCACAAGAACTAAAAATATGCACACGCTGATCAAAAAGGCCTTTATGAGCTTGTAACGTGGCTAGGGTGATGGGTAGGATAGAATTTGGGATAATGTAGTGGTAAATGCGGGCTATACGCATGTAGCAATCAAAAATCAAAATCAACATTTCCAACATCAACTCCAACATCAAGCCAATTCCCATAGAATCACATCACACCATAAAACTTTGCATCTCAACTACTCCAAATATCACAAGCCTTTTCTTTTTCAACATCTTTTCAATTTCTTTTTTATTCATTTTTCATTATTTTTTTTTCAACTTTCAAGATTTTTTTTTCAACTTAGGCTCACGACTCTTAATGACAAAGACAAAATCATCACACATACATAACTAGGCCAATAAAAGATGTATAACATTTTAATTCTTCATTAAACTAGCCTGGACATTAGTATGCAGAGCCTTAATGTGAGACCTATTATTAAACTTTAACAACAACCTTTTCACAATTTCCCAATCCTCCAAAACCTCCAACAAATGCAACACAACAACAAAACAACTCCTCAACTCCCCCAAGCCAAGCTTGGGCATATATTAAATGATTAGAACAAGGCCAAATAGGGTTGTAATGTGGCTAAAATGCAAATGAAGGGTAAAAGCACAAAATAAGGACCAAGGGAAAATTCTGAGAAGGAATGCCTAAAATCTGAAAGCTCCTAAAAGAAATGATTGCCTTTTATCATTCGCAGCATGTAACATATCAAAGCCAAGCTACTAGAGTCAAAAGCCAAAAACATGGATCATACATGCACCAGGAACTAAGCGCACATGAAAGAAAATAAGCATTAGAAATAATGTATGCGGCTCAAATCCTCCCGTTAACACAGTTCAAGCCTCTACTCTACACATGGTTATAATGGCAAGATTAGAAATCGTTTCAAGCTAAGTCAAGTTCAAGTCCAAGTTGGCAATTCCCAAANGAGTCCAAGTCCAAGTTGGCAATTCCCAAAACATAACTCATCATATGCCCAAATCAATCAAAAACATTTTTAATTAAAATGCGGGGCACAGGGAAGTCACCATTCACAAAGTATCATCAAACCAATTAATCACACAATCAACTAAAGCTAACTATCAAAAGCAAAAAGAAATCTAAACTAAGAAAGCAGTACATTTTTTTTTGGTCATTTGTAAACTCCTACTTCTAACAAGTAGTACAAACCATATGACTATCCTAAGGAAGCAATAAAACTACACTAGAAAGCAATAAAAACTAAACTAAGAAAGCAATAAAGTTACCTCCCCCAAGCCGGACTCAGCAATGTCCTCATGCTGAAGGAAGTAGGGGACTCCTCTCAGTCAGACTGGAGGAAAGTGCCAGTGTCCTCACTGGCACTACCATCATCACCATCATCATCATCATCATCATCACCCAACACCACCTGCTCCTCCTGCTCCACCGGTCCCTTCTCCAGGGTTGAAGTGATACCATGACGGGTGAGGGCCAGCGGAGGGTACTACGCCGGTACAGACGTAGTGGTCATAGGTCGGGTACATAGCAAGACGATGATCCTGCTCAAATGTGGCAAACCGATCCATGAACTGCTGCTGCTGGATCTAGAAGTTGTTGAACTGGTTCTGCAGCTGGTTCATCTATACCTGCCACGGGGCAGGGTCTGTAGGTGGTTGTTGTGGGGGCTGCTGGGGTGGTGGCTGGGGCACAAACTGCTGGGCTTGGCTCGGCCCAACATGTCCTGAGGTACCTACAGAAGAACCTGCACCACGGCCACCCACAAGCATAAGATAGGATTGCTGAACAGGAAGCAATCCGGTCAGTGAAGTATCAGGGAGGGTAACAGAAACTCCCTTTGATGGTCTTATGTACCATCTGATGCGCCCCCCGCCACACAAATCTAGCCAATCACATTGGCTGAAGTAGGGGGCATCCAAGTAGTGGGACTCCACAGCAGGTGTCCTACCATACTCAAAGTTAGCCTTATAGTACCTGCCAACAAATGTTAGAAGACCACCAAAAACAATATTGTTAATGGTAGGTTCACCAAATCGATCGGTACCTGTATAAGTCTTACATTGGGTATGTAGATGCATAGCAAATAGATGAGGAAGATGAAGACGATCAAGAAATGAAGTTTTAACTAAGTGCCTTCCTAGGAACCACATCTCTCTGGTATGAACTTCGTGTTGTTCATACCGACCAAATACGGTCCCTGCAAGAAAACAATGAGTGATCCTAGTAGAGGGCTGGTGGATTAAATTAGCCTTTGCATGCTGCCAGTTGGTCAGATGCACACCTGTCAGAGAATACCACCAAGCAACATCATCAAAACCCTTTGGGGGTCTAGCACGCCCCCGACTGGCCATACCAAATATTGCCCCAAAATCTTCGATCGTTTCGTAACGATCGACATTGAACATTCTAAAACTGACACCTCTAACAGGTGCCTTGGGGTTAGGCCTGTCAATTTCAAAACTTGACATAAACTCATACGTTATGTCAGGATAAGTCGGGGCATCCATACCAAAGAAACTATGCATACCCATAGATCGAAATAATTCCTCAGTTTCATTATGAACACCTAAAGCATGCAATAATTGATGATCTATGAAACGGGTGGGGGTAACATGCCGTAATTTAAGTTTTTTGAACCTTACCTTTTGCTCTTGGGAACCAAAAGCTACTAACCCATATGTAGGATCACGTCCCAACCCTTGTGGTTCGTTCCTTGAGCTTGCTCCGACCCGTTGCCTTTTAGGTGCCATGGAAGATTAGTAGAAGTGAATAGGAATTAGTGGGTATGAGATGAAAGTGGTTGTAATTGAAATTTATGGTGGGGATCTAAAAGAGGATGGCAAAAGATTGAATTTGGTGAAAATTTGAGTGAATTTGGGTAAGTAATAAGGGAGATATAGTAGAGAGAAGTTAGAGAAAATAAGGAGGAAATTGTAGAGAGAGAAAGTGAAGATAAGAAAATGAGAGGTGAGAGAAGGAAGGAGGAAAGAAAGGAGAAAGGCGTAGAAAAGGAGAGGAGAAAGAAGAGGAAAAAAAAAAGAAGACGTGTGAGAAGGCCACACGCCCGGCCCGAAGGCTGAGCGGCCGGAGGGGGGTTGCTCGCCCGGAGGGTCCGGGCATACAGCTCTTTTTCTAAGTTTCGAAAAAAAATTCTAAGTCTTAAGTTTTGGGTTGCGCGCCCGGGACGATTGCCACACGCCCGAAGGGCGTCGTTCCGCCCGGAGGGGTCCGGGCATACGGCTCTTCTCTCTTTTTCTTTGTTTTAAGTCGCTCAACACCTACAAAACACCCAAAAACGCTTGGGAAACAATATTAGTCCCTCACTCTCCTCACCAAGACCAAGAATAGAGTTAAAGTCCCTACTAAACTAAGAAAATAAAAATGATAAAGCTACTAAAAACTAAACTAACTACGGGTTGCCTCCCGCAAAGCGCTTGTTTAAGGTCATTAGCTTGACCATGTTACCTCATAGCTCATGGAGGATCGAAGAGTGAACGTGAACCGCATTTAGTTAAATAATCAAAGCAATTAGGAATTATTGGTTGCTCAAATGCTTCACATTCCTTGTTAAAAACCTCATCATTTTTCGTATTCATATTACAAGCATGAGAAGATTGTTTTCGAGGTTTCCGACGTTTCTTGGGACGGGATTTCCTTTTCTTTTGATCCTGACATAGCTTGTTAGTAATACCATCTTCGTCACCTGCAACAGTATCCAAACACACAGGAGCTTCCAGAAGATCCTTTTTAGGGGACCGAGGCAAGTCATCAAGAACAATTTCATTAAGAGTACAAATTGCATGACATGATTGTTCTATCATAGGATTTTCCAATGCACTATCAAGGTTAAAGGTAACCTTGTCATCATCTATAGAAAGAGTTAAATTTCCATTCTTTACATCTATAACAGCACCTGCAGTGTGTAAGAATGGTCTACCAAGTATAATTGGGATATGAGCATCCTCATCCATATCTAACACAACAAAATCAACAGGAATAAAGAATTTCCCGACTCTCACCGGGACATCCTCTAAAATACCTTTAGGGTATTTCACTGTCCTATCTGCCATCTGCAAAGTGATGTTAGTAACCTTTAAAGCACCCATATCAAGTTTTTTGCAAACAGATAAAGGCATGACACTAACACTAGCCCCTAAATCACATAAAGCTTTATCAATAAATAATGGGCCAATATTACAAGGGATAGAAAAAGTTCCCGGGTCCTTTAGCTTAGGTGGTGACTTGTTTTGCAATATGGCACTGCACTCCTCCGTAAGTGCTACGGTCTCCACCACATTCAACTCACGTTTCCTGCTTAAAATATCTTTTAAAAATTTAGTATAAGTAGGAATTTGAGTTATCAGATCAGTAAATGGAACAGTAACCTGCAAATTCTTCACAATATCTAAAAGTTTACTGAAATGATTATCATTCTTACTCCTGGTTACCCTATCGGAAAGGGTAACCTAACCTGTGACCTCGGGGTCGTATCAATCGATGTGTCATCTACCGTCTCCTTATGTGCTTCAGTTTTCTTAGTTGGAACTGTCTCCAAATCTTCAATCACCACATCACTGGTCTTCTTAGCTCCACCTGCAACATTAGAATTAACATCAACAGTAGGCATTTTCGGCCCCTCATAAGCAGTTCCACTCCTCAAAGTAATGGCATTGACATGGTCCCTCGGGGGATCCTGTGATGCCTGTGATACTGGAGGTGTAGGTTGTGATGGAAGGTGGCATGGTTGCCTTTGAGCAGTTGATTGTGTAATCTGAGCTATCTGAGTCTCCAGGTTTGTTGTGAGCCTGCATTGCCTCCATATTTTTCTGCATCTGCAACATCATATTTTTCAGCTCTGAAATTTCTCCACTAGGTTGAACTGGCAATGGTGGTGCTGATAGTGGTGGCCTGCTGAAACCTGGTGGGTGTGGTGGTACATATCTCTGCATCTGCTGTGGTGCCTGCTGAGATGATATAGCTTGCTGAGGATTCTGTACATTGCTGTTATTCTTGTAGGAAAAGTATGGGTGATCCTTCCAGCCTGGGTTATATGTATTGGAAAATGGGTTGCTCTTGTAGGCTTGAAAGGCACACACTTGCTCCACTGAACTGGTACATGACTGGGAACTATGACCGAATGAACCACAAGAATCACAGAAAGGGTCGGTGCATCCCGAAAGTGCAGCTACAGGTGATGGTGGAGGAGCTGTAGCACCAATCTTATCAAGCTTTTGACTTATGGCATTGATCTGTGCAGCTAGACTCTCATACTTATCATCAACTACATGTTTTCCACCCTTCTTGGAATGCCCTCTAAGGTTACCAAACTGTGAATTATGAGTGGCAATTTCATCAATCAGTTCATATGCAGCATTGACCTCCTGGTTCATGAATCGACCATTGGCAGCAGAATCTAACGAAGCTCTACTCTCATTACCCAACCCATTGTAGAATGATTGAACCAGAAACCATTTCTCAAGCCCATGATGAGGACACATTCTCAATAACTCTTTAAACCGTTCCCAAGCATCATAAAGTGACTCATATGTTTCCTGATTAAAGTTAGTAATTTGGCTCCTCAATAAAGCAGTTTTCTGTGGTGGATAGTACTTCCTCTGAAAAGCAAGAGCCAAGTCCTCCCAACAAGTAATTGTGGCCATATTAAGATCATTCAACTAGGTTCTAGCCTTGTCCTTCAACGAAAATGGGAACATTCTCCTCCTAATGTAATCCTTAAAAACGTTCATTTGCTTGATAGTATCACAATATTGAAGGAAATTCTGCAAATGTAGATTCGGATCCTCCTTCAATGTCCCTGAAAACTGATTTCGTTCAACCATATTCATAAGAGCCGGTTTTAGTTCAAAATTAGCAGCATCGGTTTCAGGTATTGAATAACCTCCAGCCATAGACTCCGTACTAGGCAAGGAATAGTCTCTCAATGAACGGGCCGCAGGTGGCGGTGGTGGAGGTGGTGGNTGTGGCGATGGTGGAGGTGGTGGTCCTCTACCCTGTTCTTCTCCTTCGGCAGCCATTTCGACCTCTAAATACCCTTCAAACAACGGATTGAAAGTGAACTCGAAAAACTGAGACAAATCAGAAACAGTTTCCTCCACGGATCGGGGAAGAAAAATTCGGCGTCTACTNGGGGAAGAAAAATTCGGCATCTACTACGCCTCAACCACTTCAAAAATACTCGCTCGGGCTCAGGGAAAATGAAAGTGTCAGTCTCGTGGTCGGTTTGCATAAACCTATAAACCTGCAAAATATGCAACTCCGAGCAATAATAAGAAACTGTCTCAAAGAACTGAATAGTTCGTTGAGACTAAGAAAAAAATGAAAAGAAAACAGTATAAACCCGACTGACAGAATTAAAAATTGCCTCCCCGGCAACGGCGCCAAAATTTGATGAGGCTATCGCACACCTATCAAAAATAAACCAAACAACTCTAACTAATATAGCTAGGGAAGTAGGGATCGAATCCACAGGGAAGCAATTAAACCTATTAGTTCTAAAAAGTCTAAACTGTGTAAAGGGCCTTTGAGTGACAATTGTGACCAAGAAATTAACTAAAATCAGAACTAAATTGATTAAGGAGTTTAATTAACGACTAAACCTAGGACATCGGTTCATCACAGATTAACCAACGAATTGCACACAAATAAATAATTAGATTATCAATTTCCTTGAATTAAGGTCCACTAATTCTCTCGAATCTAGTCCCCTTCAAAACTCCTCTAATGGCTCTCGCTCACTTAGACTCGTTTTGCCTATTGTCCTTATGATCTAATTGTGGTAATCTTACCTCTCGGCATCGATTTCAACAATATCAAACTAACAANTATCAAACTAACAACTAAACCTGGCCAGCATTTAATTGAAAGCAATAACAATTGACAAAAGGAATTCAAGCACATTAATAGTTAAACTAATATTTATGAGCAAAACATCACCAATTAATCCATGGATCCCTTAGTCCTAGAAAAAGGACTACTCACTCATAGTTGAAGGAACAAAAACTAAATCAATAAAAGCAATTGAAATACTCAACATGATTAAACTAAACAAAACCAACAACAATCAAGAAATTAAATCTAAACATAAAACTATTAAAACTAAGAACATAAATTGAAAATAATAATAAACATAACTAAGAACAAGAATTAAGATTAAAATAGAACCTGAATATTATTGATTGAATGATTGATAAGAGTTCTACACTTTGAGAGAATTTTTTTTAGAGTAAACTAGGATTCTAAACTGAAAAGAGGTGTAAATGAATAATTAGGAATACAAAGCTTTAAATACTTAGGCTAATTACGCTAAAAAAACACGCAAAATCCTCCTTCAGAGCCACCCGCCCGGAGGGTCCGGGCGAGCAGCCTTCACCCGGGCGTACAACTCCGGTCTGGGCGAATGGCTTGTTTGCCTTCGTTTCTCGGTTTTTGCTCGTTCTTCCTTAATTGCTTCTTTATTTCTTCGTTTTAACACTTCTAGTCTTCGGTTAAGCTTCCCAAATGGCTTCAACTCTTTACTAACTTCTTCAAGTGCTTCAAAAGGCTCGGAAAACAACGATAAATCATCGATTCCTGCAAAAATCTAATAAAAAGCACAACAAACACTCGAAATAGCAAAAGTTAGTAGAAATGGCTCAAAAGAGCCGTATTAGAGCTAAAAATCACTTGGGATCGGGGGTAAAATACATATAAAATATCAACTCATCAAACTCCCCCATGCCAAACTTTTGCTTGTCCTCAAGCAAACAACTAAGCAAACAATGACTTCACCAATATTTTATTAGCTAACAAAATTAAATGATTACATAAAATATTTTCCATAATTTTAAATTATATTCTTTGATATCATTTGTTTACTTGGAAGATTTTTTTTCATACACCAATATACTTGATTTAGTTAATAAAATATTGCAAAAGATATTATTAATCAAATCCTTGATCTTCTTAGGATTTGATTAATAGAATCTTTGATTAAATAGAAACTAACTTATACACTTAACATTTATTAGAAAATTCAAATAATATTAATGATTTCAAAAATACTTTACCTTTTTGAGATTTTTAATATAATTCGAATCTTTTGGAAGTTTACTAATTAATTCCTTTCATTTAGAATTTTACTATGGCCTGTTTGGTTTTGGGCAATTCATTTCAAATACTGGATTTGCCTAATTACAATGTTTGGCAAATCATAAAAACTTGAAATCTGAAATTGGCCCATTTCCAAGTCCATTGTAACATAACAATATACAAGGAATTTGAAATGTAACCAAAACCCAAGTCATTTGAAATCCAACATAACAATTATACTCACAAAGCTCCTTTCTCGACATTTCTTCGACCCAATTTTTCCCTTCTTCCTCTTCAACATTTCTCCTTTTCTATCTCCTCCATTGAATCTTTCTCAAGGTTTTTACGAGCTTCTTCAACTTTCACGTCTATTCTATCTCGCGAACTTTCTCTCTCTAAGGTATATTTCTCTAATCACTTTAAATATTAGTATCAATTTTCAGGTTTTTCCTTAATTATTTGTTCGAACTATTTGCTTCTATTATTTTGAATTATTTGCTTTAATTTGCTTGAATTATTGCTCGAATTATTGATTGAAGTTGTGCTAGAATTTGTGAGGGTTTAATTTGAGATTTAGTTTGATTTTTACATCAATTTTGCTAGGGTTTTGTTGATTTTTTTGCTGATATTTGCTCGAACCTGTGTGGTAATTTTGCTGCCAATTTTTTGTTATGTTTGCTCGAATTTGCTTGAATTATTGCTGGCATTATTGATTGAATGTATATTTTAGGGTTCAAAAGTTTAATTAGGGGGTTTAAGGTTAGAGTTAGGGTTTATTTGTTCTGATTTAATTGATTGTTATTCTGTTTTGATTTAATTGTGTAATTTGGGGTTTTTGGATATTGATGCCTACTATATTGTGTGTATTTGTGTAGTAATTGTTAAAAACCTGTTTCAAGCTAAAGTTCTGTTGGAAGTCGACGAAGTCGGAGGAGTGTAAGCACTTATGTTGCTTTGACTGCTTGCTGTTTTGTGTTTGTGTTTGTGTTCATCCTATTGTCATTAGAATTTACTCTTGTAAAATCAACTAATTGCTTGTTATTATGAATTTTTTTTCTTAAGTGCTTCTAATATTGTTGTTGAAAGATCATTGGTGAAAAGGTCAAAATATGCAGTTTCAACCATATAATGCACACTATTGACGGGGGAGGGTCAATGGTCAACTAGGTCATTTAGTATTCTAGTTTATGATTGTTTGTCAGAGGGCAGTCCCACACCACTCCCACTTATAACTCCACTCGTTCGCATTAGTGGTGATTCTGTGATGGCTTATGTAGTTTGTAGGATTCATGTAGGATAAAGAGAAGGGGATGATTCACATGCACTTCGTAGTAGTTAATGGATGTGAAAATGGATTGGTTGATAGCAAGATTTAATTGTTCTTGAACCCTGTGAATTTTTTTTTTGAAGCGGGATCCTATGACTAAAACAATAAAGGCAACTTTTTGGATTAACAGCCTAAGGGTATATAATTATATCCACTAAATTTGATCATGGCTATCCAACATATCATACATAAATTTGATTATATGATTATTCTTTGGCTTTACTGGTTTTGATAATGGTTATACGTATCTCTTTGCTTATAACATGAGCACTCTTTCTTATTGTTGATTTTAGTACAATTTATGTCATGAACGAATTAATCTCTTTGCTTATTATTTAAGTGTTGTTGGAAAACCTAGATGTCGTATGAGGAGATGATGATGACGATGATGATTTGGAGTTAGTTGTGATAGTTATAGGTTTTATTATGATAGTAGTTAGTGCTTGGTACGGTCAAAGGTATAGAGTAAAAGAGGTAACATGGGATGAGCATGAGGGTGCCACCAAGAGAGCAATGTGGATGGACACATTGAAGAACAATAGGATTTGTCAAGAGTAATAATTACGATTTGATGTACGTTGTTTTGAGAAATTATGTGGTATGTTGCAATCCAAGGGTGGTTTAGTGACTACAAGGAATGTCACTATTAAAGAAATAGTAGCATCTTTTCTTCATATCCTTGCACACAATTTGAAGAATAGAACAATGCAAGCTATTTTTGCCCGTTCCGGAGAGATAGTTAGTCGACAATTTCATATAGTCCTCCGAGCGATCCTTAAGATAGGAAAGTACTACATCAAACAAACGGACCAAACCACTAGTTTTGCCGAGGATAACAAATGGAAGTGGTTTGAGGTAATAACATACATTATCGATGATATTAGCATTTTTTTTTTAATTAGTTAGTTAGGCTAATTAATTACTCATCAAACTAAAATTTTAGGGTGTTATGGGAGCACTTGATGGGACACACATAAAGATGACGGTTCTTGTCGAGGATCGCCCTCGTTATCGAGATAGAATGGGCAACCTTAGCACTAATGTCATAGCGGCATGTGATTCGAATCTTCACTTCACATATGTGCTACCCGGTTGGGAAGGATCTGCGTCAGATCCTCGCGTTCTTCGGGATGTTTTGAGGAGACCTAATGGCCTTAAAGTACCAAAGAGTAAGGTTTTAGACTTGTTAAGGGGGTCACTTTATATTAAATCGATCATGCAGATAAATATTTTCTTGTGGATCTTGGCTTCACAAATTGTGACGGTTTTTTAGCTCCTTACAAAGGTACTCGCTACCATTTGAATTTGTGGCGAGGGAACACTCCAACTAATGAGAAAGAACTTTTTAACTTGCGACGACATTCTTCCGCAAGAAACACAATTGAGAGAGCCTTTGGTTTACTAAAAAAGCGGTGGAGCATTATTAGAGATCCTAGTTTTTTTGATAAAAAGACCTAAATTAGGATTGTCAATGCTTGTTTCATCTTACATAATTTTTTGAGAGAGGAACAAAATGGAAGAATCAAACTTATTGCAAGAGGTTGAACAAGAGTTGTTAAACATGGAAGCAAGCGATGTAGAAGAGGAAGATGATGATTATGTTGTGTTTACTCGATCAAGTAATGAATGGAATGAATTTAGGGATAACCTTGCAAAAAAATTGTTTGACAACTTTATAGGAAGAAGAACTCGAGCTCGACATAGTTGATCGGAGCTATTATCTTTTATTGTGTTCTGTTTTGTTTAATTTCTCTGTTTTTTTTATTTCTGTTTTATTTTTCTCTTCTACTAGTTAGCTTCTTTTATTTGTTTGTCTTGAATTTGTCAAATTGACTTTGCTGTGTAGCCCTGTGGGGTATTAAATTGAATAATGCCAAATGCTTACATGGAACAAATTCATATCTTCTAGAAGAAGTGGCCGCTTGTTAAATCAGCTCCAAATTGATCTTCATTTTTTCTGCATTTTTTATATCAGCTTGTAGCCTCTGATATACTTTGTAACGAAGGCCGCCACTTTTTTGATCTCGAGTTCATTGATCTTGATGTTAATTTTCTATCAATTTATGTTTCAATTCTTCTGATTTTCTATGCAGTTTATTGCAAATTGTATTACTAAATTGATTGCTTTATGATTTTGTTATGTAATTATAAACAAAAAAATAGTTTGAAAATTTGAGGGTTTACCTGATTATGTTTCTCTGATTCTTACATGGAACAAATTATATAGCACAATGTTTTTATTGGATTAATTGTTTGGTGTTGAAGGGAATATGAATTCAAAAGGACAAGGAAAGCATCCTATGGTTATAACTTGTAAAAAGGGTTATGTGGCGTGGAATTCGGAAATGGATGCCATACTTATAGAAACATTGTATAATCAAATTAGTGAAGGAAATAAGGCGGATGGGGAGTCCAAGTCGCAAGCCTATCAAGCGGTTGTTGACAATTTAAGAGCTAAATTGGACATGTCCGTGACTCTAGATCATGTAAGAAATAGAATCAAAGTATGGAAAAAGCATCACTCTACGATCACCGACATACGAGAAACAACCAAATTTAAGTGGGACGAAAGTAAAAAAATGGTGGTGATTCCCATAGAAGATCTTGAGTCATGGGAAGCTTATTGTACTGTACGTAAGTACGTATGTTTAACGTGGTTTGTTTGATTGGTTTTTTGCTATTTGATATTCATGTTAAGCTTATTTGGTATTTGTTTCACTAGAGATGATATTATTAGCCTTTTGATCTTAATGTTAATAATTTTTAGGTGCAACTTGATCTTAATGTTAAGTATCGTCTATGACTACTATTTAACATGTTTTATGACTTAGCTCATTTTGTAACATGTTTTTGGACCTTGCCTGCTTCTGTTTTTGGCCAAAGGTGCTAGCCTGCTTGGTGATATTAATTTTGGCTATTTTGACTGTGCATTTGTTTTTAGCTCATTTTGTAACATGTTTTTGATATATTCACCATGTTAGATTTCTGATTGAATATTTTTTATTGCAAGTGCAAAGGGCTCCTTGTCCTTGAACTTGTTCTGTGTACATATCCGATCTTATCTTACACAGGACCATCCACATGTCTCTGCATATAAGAACAAGAAATCGATAATTGGGATGACATATGTGCGTTGTTTGGTTCCGATAGAGCAATGGGTAATGGGGTCGAGCAACATGAGGAATAAGCTAATGCCATGGATGCGGAAATGGAAGGAGTTAACACATCCGAAACTCCATCTGAAACTTCTTCTGGAGGTTCGAATAAGAAGTTGAAGAGAGACCGTTTAGCGGATGCGGTTAATAGCTTTGCGGAGTCATTTAAGGAGTATGTTAGCAAGACACAAGGCCCTCCGAAACCAAGTGTAAAGGAGATTTACAACTTAGTCTCTAGCATTCTTGGATTGTCACGTCAACAAGCTTTGAAGGCGGTAAAAAGATTCATGAGTGGACCAGTAGAAGAGTTTGATATGCTAAAGAATTTACCGGAGCAAGAAAAGTTGGATTGGATTTTCTTATGTATTAATGATGATTAGTAGTTGAACTAATGTGTTAGAGAAATAATAATTGTAATTAGACTCTTATATTTATCTTGTTTTGTAATTACAAATTTGAAATTCTCTATCTTTCCAAACAAAACATTGAAATTTGAATTCCGAATTTGAAATTCTAAAGTTTCTCCAAACACCACATTTGGAATTGAATTCTTGAAATTGAAAATTAAGAATTGAATTCAAGTATTTTAAATGAAATCCTTGTATCCAAACACAACCTTAGTTTAATTCCAAATTAATTTCTAACAAATCTAACTATCTCACTTTCACTTGTATTATTTTCAAAAAATCAAACACTTAGAATTAATTTTTTTTTAAAGAAACTAAAAAAAATCCATCAAGGTTAATCATGATATTTATATTTTTTTATTTTATTAATTTTTATTTTTCCTATGAGCTTCCCATCAATTAACCTTGATTGTTATAACTCTAAGTGTCGAGTCTTGTTTCTTTTTTCTTCTATCTTTTTTTGTCTTCCCTCATCATCTCTTTGTAAGTATTCAATAATGATAATCTGAAATTTACTAATTGCTTGACAATGTACGATTTTGATCAATGTTTTTAATGACTCACATACAAATAACATAATCACTAATCTTTCAAAAGTTCAGTCTAATAGTAGGCCCATTTAGGCCTAAATAACGTATATATGGGCAACATGGACATGAATCCAAACCCATTAAATACAAATTCAATAATAACTTAGCAAAAATCAATAGAAAACTTGCAGCGTAACTAACTCTACAACGCTACACAAATAGCGCAACTCTTCTAATTGCGCTACGCTGTTAGCGTCACAAGTTTAATAATGCTACCTTGCTAGCGTTACTTCTTCTGTCACACTACAAAGCTAGCGCTAGAAATTTTTTGCGCTAAAAAGTCATGTATTTGAATAGTTTTGATGAATATGTAGTATTTATTTGAAATTACTTATACACAATTAAATCATAATTAACCCCAAATAAAAGGGTTTTAAGTTATTTTAGAGCCCGTTATGGTTAAATAAAAAAGAACCACTTTGGGTTTTTTTTTTCAACATTTTATCTATTAACACATACTAAATGGACACATACTTTTAAGTGCAATCATTATGATATGAAATTGCAAGGGTTGCTACATATTATTGGCAAACAAAATGATGAAAAAACGCCTAATGAAAACAAAAGAAATTTTGTTTGCTTTAGAAAGTGATATGATGTGCTATATTGACTACTGCTTTTTTCTAAACACTCTGTCCCACCTTTGCATCAAACACATCATTCTAAGTGTTTATATTATGAGCCCATGGTTCAACCTACTCCTAAATGTTTGATTTAGAATCTATTGATTAATACACCCAAGGTCTATAGTTTGGACTGGAATATAATGAAGTTTCAATCAATTATGGTTATTATTTAAAATTCTTCAAATGCAAGCTCAAGAAAATCCAAAGAACATTATTATTCAAGACGAAGTAGACGCATAAATACAAGAAACATGATTTGGACCAAAACTAGAACTCCATACACTTCCCTAGTTTAATTTCTCTCTTTCCTTTTCTTCTTCTTTCATGGTAGAGTTTGAGACATATGCTGCCATGTATCATTTATGTACTAATCTCAACTATAAATAAAATGAAATTCATTTCATCTTCAAATTGTACATTCTCTCTCTACTCATCATGTCTTGCTTAAACAATTACAAGTGAATGAACTCATGAAGTTGAGTTAATCAACATGGCGATGAAGAACAAGTCAAAGCATAATTGGCATAATATAGACTACGCTGTTCATATCAAATGCATCCTCAATTGGACGCATCCACACCTTGAACAACTTACTCTATATCTTACTTATGGTTCAAATAAATTCTCTTTTGGGCAATAAACTTTACTTTGTTAACCATAGGCCCAGTCATCACGAGCCTAAAAGTTCAACTGAGGCTCAATTTATGTCTCAAAAATTGGGGACTCACTCCAAGTCCACTTACTGTTTATTTAAAGATGCAATACACCAACATATGTAAGAGGCACCTTTGAAACCCTAAAAATTTCTCCCTTATCTTGAATAACCTACATTATGATCCACTTTCTTGGTAGCCCGTTTGTGCCTAAACACATAGCTTGTTTCTTTTGACCTACATCAAACTTAGCCTGGGGATGGGAATGCTACGAGGACATAAATTAAAATGCAACTCCATAAAGTAAATAATGTTAAAGTAGCTCTGATTTTCCATTCAAGCAAATGAAAATGCATGAAATGTTGTCAAGTAAAGTTTTAAGTAATAGAGTTGCTCAAGTCTAAGAACAAGTTTGTAGCATAGTTCAGGTTAATTATGGGTATTTGAGCCTTCTTTTCCATTTCTCTCTTACACCCTAAGCTTAGCCACGATACAATCCTGAAAAATCCCTCCTTGAGGTGTAACAAAAATGCAAAAAACTTTTTTCTTTACCTTTAACACATCAATAACTCAGAAGCAAGAGCTACGTAAGACTTGATTCCAACTCGAATTAGATACAAATACAACCTTTACTCGTTCCTTTTTATTCCGCAAAATCATCCAACTTCTTCATTTTCTCTTAACGAATGAATTTTCATAGCTATTTTATACCTATCCATGGCAGCATGAGGCATCACTTTGACTCCATATCATCCTCTCATCACCAAAATCTTTCCTATCTCTTCTAGTTTTGGTCTTCATAAACTTGGCAACTCGTCTAATCCAAGCATAATCATCTTCAACACTTCAAAACTTGAGTAAGCATTTATAATATTGATCTCTTATTTCTCTAAAGAGATTCACATTACTAGTAGCCAATAGTTGAATTTGAAACAAACTTCTCAAACAAGACAATCACGAAAGTATAAGATGATGGCTCATAATCTAAGATCAAATGAGCAAGTTAAAATCACTCCCCTTTGAATCATAAACGTTGTCAAGCACATTATACAACAACTGTAATCAATTTTGGATCCTTAACTTCTACTATTCTTTCTTCCTCATTCTCCTCGTACAGAAAAATAATCATTATTTTTTTCAAAAAAAAAATTGATTTAGGGAAAGTTGACATACCCCGATCCCTTGCTTCCTACTAACTCATGCTATGGCACCTCCGTGCTCATTTGTGCATATTTTTTGTTGTTTCCTCGTGCATCACTACAAAAAAGCGGTCATTTCCGACGGGAAAATTTCATCGCAAAATACTAGAATTCCGTCGCAAATGGCATTTGTGACGGAATTTCCGTTGGAAAATTTTTGACATTTTTCCGACTACCTGAATTTTTTGATTTGTGATGAAATTTCCGACGGACCTCAATGCGTCGGAAATTTCCGTAGCAAAACCAAACCATCAAAATAATAAAAAAAAGGTGGTGAGGCAACAATAGCCACCCCACCACCTCAACAACCCCACCCCACCACCACACTGAGACCACCACCCCACCCCACCACCACGCCCAGACCCGTCCCCCTCCAAGACCCACTAACCCCCACCTACCCAGAAACCCAACCCCCAACCCATCTCCCACCTTGAAACCCAAACCCATAAAACCCAGACCCAACCCCCACCCACCCAGAAACCCAGACCCACAAACCCAGCAGAAGAAGAAAGACACCCCACCACCTTAACAAATCACCACCTCAACAAACCACCACCTCAAACCTAACCCAACCCATAACCCGGAACCACAATCAGAACCCAAAACCACAACCTAAAACCACAAACCCACGCATCCACCCATCACAACCCACAGCCCCCAAACCACCAAAATCCACCAAAATCAACCAAAACCACCATAAATCAACAAAAAAAACCACAAAAAAAACATCAAATTTTTTGAAAAAAAAAAAACACGAAAAATAAATCAAACATACCTCGAAAATATGGAATTGGTCCTTCATTGCATTTTATAAGGCCAAAATCGACCACGAAAACTCAAGATCTGGAGTTTTCGAAGTCCATTTTGGCCTTTAAAACCATTAATCTTCTGTAATAAAATTTACTGGCTTTTGACTGAAATTTTGTAGCTTGCGTAGTAGAAGAATAAAGAGAGTAAAGAGAAGAGGAGAGTAAAGAGAAATCGAAAGAGAAGAAAGCCAATACCAAAAGGAGGCGAGAAAAGAGAAGAAGAGAGTAAAGAGAAGAGGATTGTAAAGAGAGATCGAAAGCAGAAAACATAAAGGAGGCGAAGAAGAAGAAGAAGAAGAAGAAGAAGAAGAAGAAGAAGAAGAAGAAGAAGGAGGAGGAGGAGGAGGAGGAGGAGGAGGAGGAGGAGGAGGAGGAGGAGGAGGAGGAGGAGGAGGAGGAGGAGGAGGAGGAGGAGGAGGAGGAGGAGGAGGAGGAGGAGGAGGAGGAGGAGGAGGAGGAGGAGGAGGAGGAGGAGGAGGAGGAGGAGGAGGAGGAGGAGGAGGAGGAGGAGGAGGAGGAGGAGGAGGAGGAGGAGGAGGAGGAGGAGGAGGAGGAGGAGGAGGAGGAGGAGGAGGAGGAGGAGGAGGAGGAGGAGGAGGAGGAGGAGGAGGAGGAGGAGGAGGAGGAGGAGGAGGAGGAGGAGGAGGAGGAGGAGGAGGAGGAGGAGGAGGAGGAGGAGGAGGAGGAGGAGGAGGAGGAGGAGGAGGAGGAGGAGGAGGAGGAGGAGGAGGAGGAGGAGGAGGAGGAGGAGGAGGAGGAGGAGGAGGAGGAGGAGGAGGAGGAGGAGGAGGAGGAGGAGGAGGAGGAGGAGGAGGAGGAGGAGGAGGAGGAGGAGGAGGAGGAGGAGGAGGAGGAGGAGGAGGAGGAGGAGGAGGAGAAGGAGGAGGAGGAGGAGGAGAAGGAGGAGGAGAAGAAGAAGAAGGAGGAGAAGAAGGAGGAGAAGGAGGAGAAGCAGGAGGAGAAGGAGGAGGAGGAGAAGGAGGAGGAGGAGAAGGAGGAGGAGGAGGAGGAGGAGGAGGAGAAGGAGGAGGAGAAGGAGAAGGAGAAGGAGAAGGAGAAGGAGAAGAAGAGGGAGATAGAAGAGCAGAAGAAAATGAGAAGGAGGAGAAGGAGGAGAAGGAGAAGGAGAAGGAGAAGGAGAGGGAGATAGAAGAGCAGAAGAAAATAAAAGAAGAGGGAGATAGAAGAGCAGAAGAAAATAAAAGAAGAGGGAGATAGAAGAGCATAAGAAAATAAAAGAAGAGGGAGAAAGAAGAGGTGGGAAATGGAATGAGGGCTGAAGGGTTTAATAGGTTTTTTTTTTTAATTTTTCCACATTGCGACAGAACTTTCCGTCGCAAATGTTTTTTTAATAAAATTTTAATTCAGTCAACAAAATTCCGTCGGAAATGGGACAATTCCATCGCAAATTGCTTTAACCAGAAAATTTGAATTCAGTAAACATTTTTTAAAAATTCCGTCGGAAATGGGTAAATTCCGTCACAAATTACCGACGGAATTTTTTTCCGTCGCAAATCACTGAAATTTGCAACGGAATTTTGGTCCGTCGGAAAGAATCCGTCGCTAATCGACGTTTTTCTTGTAGTGCTTTTTTGTAGATAATTTGAGCATACTTACATTATAACTAGCGTGTACATTGTCTTCTAGCTAGCTTTGCATACAAATTTGTGACCTTTCTTGTTGCTACAAATCTCCATAGTTACACCACCTTATACACCCTGGGGGCTACATTCTTTTCAAAATTAGTTATGAAGCCATTTGCTTCAAAATCTCATTAAGCTTATGACATTTGCTTCTTGCCCGTTATGAAAAAAAAAACATGGAAGTTATCTCACTTGAAACTTCATTTTGGCGATTATTTTTTGGGAGTAAGTCGGATAACCCTCCACAAAATATTGCGATTTTTCCCCTACTCCGACCCTCAGTCTCAAAATATAGCTCATTAGTTATATGTCAAAAATAGAAGGCCCAAGGTCTAATCAATAATACAAGAACAATTAATGAAGTTAAACTTGAAAAGCTTTTTTAAAAAAAAGAGCCAGAAAATTAAAATAGCGTAGCATCACCAACGTTGTAGCGCTAAATGAGGAGCGCCACAACATTTTCAGCGCTACTTAACAAGCGCAACAAATTATGCAGCTTTCCATCGTGTAGCGTAACGAACAAAGTTTGTCACGCTACAGCAGGAGCGCTACTAATTTTCTTATGCTATGTCATTTGAGGTAAAATTAAGAGCATTTTTACTTTTATCATACCAAATAATGGGATAATTGATTTCTTATTCTTGGAGCACGTTGCTTCATAAATATTAAGAGCATTTCCATTTTCGGTTATAAATTAAGAGCTCATTACTCTTATAATTAAAATAAATTATTCAAGAGCATTTTCACTTTTTGATTATTAATTAAGAGCCCATTACTCTTATAATAAACTAATCAAGAGCGCTTCTCAATAGTTCATGGAGCATTATACTTCATTCTATAACATCATTTAGAGAATCATTTGCCAAAGCACTTTTGTTTAATAAAATAAAAGCATACTACTCTTACAATGCTTGGAGCATTCTTTAATAATCATTATAAAACAAATTTATTTCATATGCTTGAACATTTGTATGACTACATTTGAATAAGTTATAACAAATAATTCTCTAAATCAACATGTAAGCACAAATTCATCTCATATTTCTCAAAATTAACTTAATTAAAGAATGTTTGTGATAGAAACACTTACATTACAAAAGAAGAAGCACTTAAAGGAAAGAGCAGAGTAGTGCAAGACAATGTACTACGCTAACACCTCAGCGTTACTAACTCTATCACGCTACCTCAGTAGCGCGACTAATTCTGCAGCGCCATCACTCAAGCCCAGCAATGAAACCACGCCAATGTCCCTACACAACACTACCATGTATTATCAATTGAACATCAACTTTTATAATTTGAGCAACATTTCAAACACAACAAATGAAGAAATGCTCACTTGGGAGCGTGATAGTAGCAACCGCGCTGAAGGTCTTATCGCCTTTTCTATTGTTAAGCTGACGCATCAGCGTAGTTGGCTTTGTGACACTACAAGGCTAGTGTTCTTGACTGTGCTTTGCTGTATTTTCAAGTGCTTTGAGTTTGTTTTTGATGTTAATCCCTTTTCTCACTCTTTTATCCAAAATACTCAAAAGGAAAAATACATTGAGTTAAGGTTTGTGATTTTATGACAACGTCATTAGCTTTTGTCAACAATTCTAGTAAATAAGCGAATTTACTCAAAATAGTAATAAATAAATGAATTTACTCAAAATAGTAATAAATAGTAACAATTGTAGGGTTTCTAGGGTGGAGGGGAGGCGTCAAGGTGATTTCCGTTGTGGAAGGGTTTCTAGAGGGGAGGAGGGGCGGTTTTTAGGCAGGAGGAGTGGTTTTTTTGATGGGAAGGGGAAGTGAAGGGACGGCTGCGGTGGGGGAAGAGGTGGCTAGGGTGGTGGGGAACGTAGATGAGTGTTTTGGTGGGGAGGTTAGGGATGAATGGTGAGTGGGTATGGTGGTGTAGTGGTTGTGAAGGGAAAGGGAATGAAAAATTGGGGTGGGGGTAGGGTTTCAATTTGGAGAAGTTTGGGGGAATGAGAATGGAATGGATAAAAAGGCTAACAAACAGCACCAAAAGGAATTAAAGATGTTGAGTTTCATTCCCTTTGATAATTACCCCTAACCAAATGGCCCCTAAATATTACCAAACAACTGAACTCTAACCTCTGTTTGTCAAATAGGGCCACAATTGGGTCATCACCAATAGAGGTGCTCATTCGGATCGGCCAAAACGCTATTCGAATCCGATTCGAAAGTTGTCGGGTTGGATAACCGGATATCAGACGATCCGAAAATTTTTTACTTATTAAAAGTTTAGCCCAAAAAACACAAGTCTCTAATTTAATGAAATAAAATTCGATTTGAAATACGGGTGATCCGATCTGTGATTCGTCAGGTTAAAGGCGCGAGAAATGGCCGCTGGTTCGAGCAAAAAAGCCTACTTTTTTCACATTTTCGGACATTTCGGATATCTGACAATCCAATAAACATAATCCGTACCCGATCCGACTTTTATCGGATGTCCTATCAGAAATATAAGTAATAAAAAAAATTATCCGAACTTATCGCCGAACTTATCGGATCAAATCGCTCGGATCGGATTATTTTGAACAGCACTAATCACCGAATCCAAATTTTCTCTTCAAATCCCAAGAGGCATTGACCCCTTTGTAAACGTGGGGTCAACTGAAGGGCAATTTCGTCAACAATATAAACTTTCTCAAAATCAAGAAAATCCTTAAAACTTCCTAGAAAAAAAAAAAAAGGTCCATAAAACAAAATTTTATATTAAAATATCCTCCCATCTTCAGTCTTTATCTCTCTTTTCTTTACTTTCCCTCGAAACCGAAACCTTCCAGTGTTTTCATCGAACCATTTCTTATTCCCAAATTTTAATTTTAGTTAATTAATTAATTTTTTTTTTTAATTTTGAAATCTAATCTTAACCGTCTATGACTTTCATCCTACGGCTCTCTTCAGTCGGCTAGTAGTTATTCATTCACCTGCTTTTTTTATTTTTCTTTTCCACCCCATAAACCCTAAAAATGGATTTCTGATTTTTTCAGCCTCCCTTCTCTCTGTTACCCTCAGTCTCTCTCATGAAATCCGTGATTTTATTCAAACCCCACATAATTTATACATCTTTCACTTAAATCCCTCCTCAAAAATCTCCTCTTTTTTCATGTTTTAATCAATTCACTTCTCCAAGATTCAATTTCTTTTTTAAATTTTTTATCGTTATCTTTTGATCTGATAAATGATTATGTAGGATAAATATGTATTTTTGATTTATATGTTGTATTGGGGATTTTTCTTTGTTTCTCCTCCAAAATAAAATCAACTGATAGTGGTTTAATTTTTATTTTCTATTATTTCAGTTTTCTTGGTTAGTTGTTATTTTTGTTTTTTGATGGTTGGTTAAGTTGACCATGTGGTAAAATCAAAGATGGAAATTTGGTAAAGTGTTATTGAGCGGTTGAGATTAAATAGAAACAAAAGGCGTGGTGGCGCCGATGCCGTCGGTTGAGATGCGTCGTTCAACAAGGGTGTTTGTTCCGAAGACGAAAGATGGAGAATTGGTAAGGGTATTAAGGTCAGGAAGACGTTTGTGGGTGGAATCTGCTGAGGTGAAGAACAGGGGAACTAAAACTGCAGATGATTGGTACAACCCATTAATTAATGATGATAATAATAATATTAATAATAGTGATGCTAAGTATAATACTAAACAACATAAAATCAATGGATGGAATGACATGGGTCCCACGGATGATGAAGTTGATCCAATGGATGTTGATGTTGATGATGATAAATTTGTTAATGAAAGTGTGACAGCAAGTGTGAGAAATGAGAGTAGTGGTGATGTTACTAGAGAGTATAAAATGATGTTTAAGAATGTTTATAGTAGGAAAAGGAAGCGCTTGAATGTGAGGGAGTTTGGGGTTGATGACCAGAAGAAGTTTGGTCTGCACTTTGTTCGACGGCAAAAGAGAAGGAATGGAAATGTTGGGGACTTGTGGACTTTTCGCGGCGATGAGGTTGAACAAGGGTCTATTGGTGATGATGATTATGGGTTGTTGATGGTTGTGGTGAAATCAAATTGTGTTGGGTGTTGTGTTTTTTCGAGTGTTTTGAGCTTGATTCTTAGACATGTTAGTAGGGATAGAATTGGCTTTACAGAACTTTCGGAGTTTTTGCTTTCAAGACCTATATCTTCTGTCTTTGCATCCTCAGGGATTCAATTTTTGTGGGTACGTTCTGATTTTCCCTCCCAAGTTTTAATTTTTTATTTGATGTGATGTAATTATTTTAGTATGCACTGAAATATTGTATTTACAATGCCACTTTGGTGCTTCATTTTAGCTTAGCTGAGTGTTACAATGATATTTACTGCTGTTTGTGTTTAAAATTTGCCTTCTTTCCAGAATCGTCCACCAACTACGAACAAAGGATTATGTCGGATATATGGGGTGAGGCAGCTGATTACAATGTTTACAGTTGATTATATGGCTGCACCCCATTGTTTTCTGCACCTACATGCTACAATGTTGTTTAGGTCGGTGCGCCTGTCTTGTTTGTGTTGGACTGATTTTGACAGAAAAAATGAGTCTACTGACGAACCGCGTCCATACATTAATTACCAGAGTGACTATAATTGTCAAAGTGAGAATCCCATTGCCAAATTACTGGCCCCTGTGATAGATGAGTCGAAGGCTGTGAAGTCTGTAAATTCATCTCCAGGTAAATTAGGCAGTCGAAATGTGCAGTCTAGGATTGGTGTTCTTACACGTAGTGCTTCTAAAAGGCGGAGAAGGACATTGAGGAGTAGAAGAGCTAGAAATCCATTGCACTTTGCCCTGCAGAAATCTTCTGCATCACCAGTATCCAATCACGTTTCTCTTAAGAAAAATGGTCCTACATTACCTTTAGCACTGAAGCAGGAGGTTAGGAGGTCTCTTAGAAAGAATGTTGCAACTGAGAATAATGTGCAAAATCCTACTAGTCCATTGGGTGTGAGTGTTGATATTGACTCACAATGCTGTTTCGCTAATGTCCTGGTGATAGAAGCTGACAAGTGCTACAGAGTTGAGAGGACTGAGGTTGTGTTAGACTTCTCTTCAACAGAGTGTCACCTTGCCGTTAAAAAAGATGGCTCAACAAGGTATCATTTCAAGGTCCAAAGAGAAATGAGACCGTGTACAACGAATCGTTACACGCATGCAGTAATTTGGAGTGGAGAAAATGGGTGGAAACTCGAGTTTCCTGAACGCAAGAATTGGTCAGTGTTTAAGGAATTGTATAAACTATGTGCAGAAAGGAACATTGTACCAACATCCCCTACTGTTAAAATTATCCCTGTGCCTAAAGTATGTGAAGTGACTGACCTGTGGGAATTCCCCGGAGCTTTTAAGAGGCCTGATTTATACATCAGAACTACCAGTGATGAACTGTCCAGAACTTTGTCTAGGAGGACAGCGAACTATGACATAGACTCTGAGGATGAAGAGTGGCTAAGCAAATTCAATAGGGAGTTGGAGGATGCATCAAATCATGTTTCTAATGAGAGTTTTGAATTAATGATTGATGCGTTTGAGAAGGCTTCCTATCGTAGCCCTGATGATGTGATTGATGAGAAGGCTGCTGCTAGTTTGTGTTTGGATTTAGCGAGTGCAGAAGTGGCTGAGTCAGTTTGTAGATATTGGATGATGAAGAGGAAGCAGAAACATGCTCCGCTTAATAGAGTTTTTCAGGTACAGGCTACAACACTTTAGACGTCTTTCTACATATGGTATATATATTGTCTAATATGTGAGGTATTGATGTCCTTTTTAGTTTTGTATATATGTTTGAGTGAAGCTGTCTGGATTTGTTTCTATAGTATGTGTGAAGCTGACATACAAGTATATATTAATACATGCTTAAACTATTTGAATGCTTGACAGATTTCTAGCTTAGCTTATTTGTAGTTTTGTACCTTCTGCAATATAACATAGTGACAGAATACTTTCAGTACCTAACTCTTGCAATGATCATATTGTTTTGATTTTTGCTGTAGTATGCCACTCAGTGATATACTTATTTGCTTTGAACAATGATAAAATTCTGTCATTGTTTTCCATCTCAGATTAGTCAAAATTCACATTCTAGAGTCTAGACGCTAGTAGTTTTGGGCAATCTTCCCCCAAATAATGTATTTATATGCTAGAAAGAAAAGAAAACATTGAGGGTCCATTTGGTAGGGCGTAAAACATATCGGATGAAAATATTTTTTCATGAAAAATCTTTTGCATTGAAAATCTCATTTTCATGAACAATTTCCATTGCTGGGTTGCATGTAAAATGATTTTACATTTTTAGCATTTTTCATTGTTTTGTTGGATGAAAAACCAAGTATTTCAATTGTAAGAAAAAATGTTTTCCTTCCAAGTGTGATGAAAAATGTTTTCCTCCCAATTTTGAGGGAAAATGTTTTCAACATAGTTAAAAACCATTTTCCACCCAAGTTTTACATTTTAATATTTTACTGTAAACCAAACGATGTAAATTAGGTTGCATGGAGTCGAGAACGGGATCAAAAACGAATACGGATACGGGGACTGAAAATGTCTGACCTAAAAAGCATTGTTAATGGGTACGGCTAATTATAACATGAAGAATCGGAATCGTCCCCAACATAGGGATGAATCGGGTTTGGAAACGGCTACCCATTAGATGTACCCATGCTACATAGTGTAAAATGGGAAAACTGTTTTTAGGGAAAATGTTTTACGCCCTACCAAACAGATACTGACTCAAATATAAATTAGTTTTCTTGATAAGTATCACCTGCTATGAAATGGCAGGTTCCTCAATCTTATGATGTATCTGCTGCTCTGTTTTTTTACACATAGTGTTGTCATGGCAGTTAAACCAACCAACGAGAGCACAGTTGATCACTAAACCCGTGTTACGCAAGAAAAGATCACTAAAACGTCAATTTGTTCAGCCTATGCATCGAGGGCGAGGCAAAGATAGCACTGTCCTTCAAGGTAGCAATTACTTGAACTCCGTTGGTAAACTCATTTTCAGTCGAAATTCTTATCTTTTGGATGAGTATCTAACTAATCATTCATTGGTTTGTATTTGATTAGTGATTGCTGCTGAGCATAACGCTGCAGAAGAGCAAAGCTCTGTACTGAAAGTTCAGGATGCAAAAGCTTCAGCAGATAAATCAGTGGAAGTGGCTATACATAAACGACGGAGAGCACAGTTTCTGATGGAAAATGCAGATTTAGCCATGTATAGAGCTACCATGGCTCTAAGAATTGCTGATGCTGCCACCGAAAGTTTAGACCATGAGCAAGCAGCTGATCATTTTCTTAATTGAAAGATAACAGTATCATAGGTAATGCTAATTTTAGACGGCATTTTTTTTTTGTTTCTTTTATTAGTTGCATAAAAGAATTGCAGCCTTGTTTGTGGCTGCGTTTTTTGAGGCCGTTGAATAGCCTTTGAAACTGTATTGTATTTTTGTATAGATCAATTTTTTGCGAGGGGGCTTTTCCCATCATCTGATGTATATTGTGTAATCTCTCTGTATAATGGATTCTGTTAGTTTCTTTGGATGTAGGTAATAATTTAAACAGGAAAAAAAAAAAAGAGTAAGTTGAGTTAGGACAATTCATGTTCGTTGTAATTATTTGATCAACTAACTTATAAGCGTTCTGATCTAAATCCAGTTTCTTGTGACATTGATGGCTACCGTGCTTTTATGCAGTTGTGTACGTGTTACGAATTTAAGCATAATCCATAGGAGCTAGTTATTCACATTATTTGGAGTAATATACTTTCTCCGATGTTGTTGACATAATAGCTTTGGTGGCAATTATTAAAGACCATATTCTTGACAATTACTAATTTGCTATTCCATGCGTGCAAAGTAAATTAGTTGATTTAGTCCACATCTGGATTTACACTTCCAACATTGCCACCCCACATCTTTTTCCACTTAAACCACCACCCCATAAAACTAGTTGGCTTGGGCAATTTTACGGATTGTTAAATGTATATGAAGTGCATGAGATATAGAAGTGTTAATGAAATATATTGAAAACATTAATTGTAGGGGAGATAATAGCAATGTTGACGGATGGATTTTGTTTAGACTCCACTTGTGTTGTGTGATACATAAAAAAGTTTACTACACCAAAAATAAACAATCATAAAAAAATTCAATAAAACAAATATTATTATGAAAATGTAGGAAAGAATGAATGGAGAAGTAGAATATATATATAATCTCAATTGTATATCTTCCACAATTTCTAACATATATGTATATATATACATCATGTACATAATAACTTCCTATAAGTATTGAATGGTTAACATTAAATGTGAAGTTATCGCATGAAAAGGAGTTACGGGGATGTATAAAGCCATACTGATGTTACATGAAGAATAACTATAAAACAAAATCTTATATGAGGTTGGCCTTATGGTTTGCAAATTGTGCAACCAGCCCAAAATTACAACATGGCCCAAACGGAGTTGAAGCCTATTTGTTTCTGTTATCTTTAATTTTCTTTTGCCTTTTTTTTCTGTTATCTTTAATTTTCTTTTGCATTAAATTTTGTTTTCAACGACTTTCTTTCATTTATTGCACTTTTCATGTTTTCCTCTCAATTATTTCTTATTTTCTGTGTTTTCTTTGTTTTTCATCTTCAATTTCGTGATATTCTCTCAATTTTCAGAGTATTTTCTTCATCCCTTAAATTTATGCGTTGAGATTTTCATATTTTTTCACTAGTTCCTTCTGCATTTTCTCCTTTGTTCAGTAAATCTGCATTCTACTTTTTTTTTCTTTTTTTTTTTCTGGTTTTAAGTTTGATTTTCAATTATGCCTAACAAGAAGTTTTTGGTGAAAGGTGGTGCTAGAGTTCATTCCACAGTGAAAGTTGTTCCAAGTAAGTTTTCTTTGCTTCATTTTTCGAATTTGAGTTAAATTAAGCATGATTTCTTAATTTTCTAGTAAGTTATATATGTATGATTTGTTAATTACTTTTAGATCTATGGTTATGTTTTGAATTTTTTTGATTACTTTTGATTAGAGTTGGAAGTGTTGAGTAATTTTGATTATTATTTGATTTTTGCATTAAATTAATTACAAATTTTCGTTTAATTTTGGTACATTTTTTTATTTTTGTTCTATATTTGTATGAATTAACTGTTTTAGATCTATTTCAATTAGTTTTTTATTTAACCTTTTTGTTCAATAATTGTTACTTATTAGTTGCTTGAATTGTTACTTATCGTTAGTTTTGAATTATTTTAGTTTTTATTTATTTTTTGATTTAATTTCGATTAATGATTAGTAATTTCAATTAATTTTTGATTTAATTTTTTTATTCAACAATTGTTACTTATTAGTTGTTTACTTGTTACTTATGGCTTGGCTAGTTTTGAGTTATTTTAGTTTTTATTTAATTTTGATTTAATTTCGATTAATGTTTAGTAATTTCAATTAAATTTTGATTTAATTTTTTTATTCAACAATTGTTACTTATTAGTTGTTTACTTGTTACTTATGGCTTGGCTAGTTTTGAGTTATTTTAGTTTTTATTTAATTTTGATTTAATTTCGATTAATGTTTAGTAATTTCAATTAAATTTTGATTTAATTTTTTTATTCAACAATTGTTACTTATTAGTTGTTTACTTGTTACTTATGGCTTGGCTAGTTTTGAGTTATTTTAGTTTTTATTTAATTTTGATTTAATTTCGATTAATGTTTAGTAATTTCAATTAAATTTTGATTTAATTTTTTTATTCAACAATTGTTACTTATTAGTTGTTTACTTGTTACTTATGGCTTGGCTAGTTTTGAGTTATTTTAGTTTTTATTTAATTTTTGTTTAATTTCGATTAATGTTTAGTAATTTCAATTAAATTTTGATTTAATTTTTTTATTCAACAATTGTTACTTATTAGTTGTTTACTTGTTACTTATGGCTTGGCTAGTTTTGAGTTATTTTAGTTTTTATTTAATTTTTAATTTAATTTCGATTAATGTTTAGTAATTTCAATTAGTTTTTGATTTAATCTTTTTTATTCAACAATTGTTACTTATTAGTTGTATAATTGTTACTTATGGCTTTGTAACCAATTAAGCTTCCTTTGTACACTTCATCTACAATCTCCCCTTCTTTGTTCTGTTCTTCTTCATCTTCCTCATTCTCGTCATGATCATAATGTTTTTCATTTTGGTCTTGCTCTTTGTGCATGTGCAAGTAAGTTGCTGCATAAAAACCAAAATTTACATTCTATATGCATTTTGCTCTTATTATAATTGTTACTTTATTACCTTATACTGTTACTTTATGGTTCTTATTAGTTACTTATTATTTTTGGTTTGTATTTGATTTTATTGTCGTTTAGTAACTAATTGACTCTTAGTTGTTACCTTATTCATTTTGTTAGTGTTACTTTTGTTTTATAAATTCAATTCCACTTGGTTGTTTTTTTCTTATAATTGTTACTTTATTTGTTTGTAATTGTTACTTTTGATTTCAGAACTAAATTGAAATCGGTTACTTATTTGCCTTATAACTGTTACTTTATTGCATAATAATTGTTACTTATTCTTTTTGTTTATTGATTTTAATTGTATTAAAACAATTACATATATAATAGTATATGATTACTTATTATTCTCAAAATGTTACATTTTTTTCTTCTATTTGTTACATTAAAATGATAATATTGGTGAAGATTATGATCATGATGAGAAATATTATTATAATAATGTCATGATTATAATAGTATATGATTACTTATTGTTTTAATACTAATAATAATGCTTCACTTTTGAAGTACAGAACATTCAAATTATGCTAATTAATTAGTTTTTGATCTATACATGCAACATTGTTTTCTTCTTACTATTACCATTGTCATTCATAATACATCCATATAAACTCTTTAAAATTAATTTGTCAATTTAAAACTAACCTTGTATTTCGTGATTTTTTTGAATGTGTTATTCAATTTCTTCACAATTTAATCCCAATTGCTGTAATGAATCTTCAATCTCCTCCAATTCCATTGATTCTTGTGAATCGTTTCTTTCTTCAGCATTTGTTATTGAATTACTAGTCGAATTTGTAGTGGGATTTGTGGTGGAATTTGTACTTGAATTCGTATTCGAATTTTTAGGTGAATTTGCAATTGAATTTGTAGTTGAATATGTGGTAATTGTAGAGCTCGATGTAGTTTCACATTGATTTTTCATATTTGTTTGCAATTTCTTCAGTTTTATGTGTTTGAGATCTTTTTAGGGATTGATGTTGTTTTTAGGTTTTGAAGCTGAATGAATTTGTGCGATTGAATTTATTGCCTCAGGGGTTTTTAGTTTCTTTTTTTTTTTAATTAAAGCTGAAGTTACGTTAGTCGCACAATTTGATAACTGTGCAACCAGTTTCACAGAAAACCGGTAGTAACTATAATCATATGAAGAGTTACATACATAGGTATTAGTGTATAATGAACATCCACCATTATGAGTATTTTATAACACTCCCCCTTAGATTTTCATTATTGATAATGTGTCTCGTTAAAATCTTACTAGGAAAAACCCTATGGGGTAAAACCCTAGTGAAGGAAAAAAGAGTACAACATCTTCATAATATGCATACAATATGAGACAAAACCTTATCATGAAAAACGGAATATGAGACAAAAGCTTGTATAAGGGAAAAACAATGCAGCGCGTATTTTCTTCCCTTGATAAATATAGAACTTGAGATCTTTTGGTGTAATGAATCCAATATTGTTAGGTAACTTCGTCTTCATTGTAGTAGTAAGTAGAGTTTCCATAAATAAGTGACTCTTTAAACTTTTGATTGGATCCGTTTGAACCGACAAGCCATCTTCAAATTCCTCTTTGGTATAAGTGCATCAAAAATAATAGTTGAACATATTAATCTTCATCTCACTTGATATCTCTTTCTTAAAGTTATATCAATCATACCCATCCAAATCATGCCTTCTTCCGGAGGTCTATAGTAGAAATTGGTAATCAATTTCTACCAAACAATTTAAGTGAAAATTTGGTGGCAACACATGAGATCATCTTCAATATGATTTTGCAATCCTATTTGAATTATAATATAACACATGTAATTACGCACATATGTTACTTATGGTACTTCCAAACCATAATTAAGCATTATTTTGACCGAATTATACTTTGTTTATATTCTTTAAACACTTAATATATATGAGTGCTCATATAGTAATATATGTCTATATACTTCCATTATTCTTTAGACTCTCACATGCTTAAACTTCTGGTTATGATGCCAATTTAGTCACAAAGATTCTTCAAGAATTTGGTAATAATGTTAATATATAACATATAAAGTTGTTAGGGCTAACTAGCCGAGTATTAATATATGTAATGTTATGGTCGTCAAAAACTCAAAAAAAATGATATCAAATAGATGATATATATATATATATCTTCGTCACAACTATAAGCCCGTTAGATTACAAATATTTTCTTGTAAATTTCCATCAAATTTGCAAATTATACTTTGGATGAACAATTACAAACTCCACAATTATTGCATGAAGCTAATGACATGAGATATATGAAATTAATGGTAAGATATAGCAAAAATGTAATGAGTTATGCATCCAACAATTATCTACGTACACATGCAATGAGTAAACCATTTATCTATGACTCACATATACATATGAACCTAAGACTCCAAATAATGCAGGGCACTGTACATTGTGGATACAAAATCCATTTATTCCTTCCTTCTAGTCCATGATAAACCTTCAATCATCATATTTCATTGGACTTCAGGTCCATAATGAACAATCGATATATCATCATTATGTCAACATCAAAATGGACATATATTTCCAAACTATTATTAACAAGTTCATTCCTTCTTGCATATAAATAATATTCTTCAGTTCCATTATATACCGATATCATAATGTTATTCAAGATATAATTAGTGCATGCTATTTTACGATGATATCTGAACATATTGTTTCTAATTGTTACCATCATAATTTTCTTATAGCATAGGCCATCTATTATAGTTAGATTCAGAAATCAATACCACTTCCAGGGTATTTCATACTGTATAGTATCATCATCATTATTACACATTCAAAAATGTCAACTGCAATATCATGCCATATATCACATCTTTATTATCTATTTATTTATATATTAATTTGGAAGCGATTATATAACTTACACTTCAGGTATAGTAATTCAATTATAATTGGCAAGATTCATCTCAACGCAGACACATTATATGACCAAAATGTATGCTCAACGTTATGCTTCATGAATCATAACTGTATATAAATCAAATTATATATGTGCAACATATCTTGATAATAGATAAACAAAAGTTGGCACATAACCTTTCAAATTACCATTATAAAGATCATCAATTTATGATAGAAGTAATTTTTTCCAACTTATTCCAATTCTCCTCCCCCTAAGTTGGTAAAATATAGGGGCGTCAAATTGTTAACCAACTTAGTATATAATTTCACGTGTCAAAATATTTCATCTCATAGGAGATTCCTTTTTTTTTTTATAACTAATTTCATCTCTTATAGAAGTTATATTCAACAAAATTTCATCTCTTCTAGAGAATAATGTCAAGTAAAACCATAACATCTTTAACTTATGATGTACATTGCACATGCATGTATCTTTCAATAAATCTTTCATATATAATCAACTATCTTCTGGAATACAATATCAATGGGGAGACATGTATTGTGCAGTTTTCTCTTCTTTTCTTAATTCTTGTGTGTTGACGAATAATAGCCCCAATCAAGAGATTGTTCAACAAAAGTAATTCACTTTCATGTAATTCCATTAGTTGGCGATCTTCTGGATCTCCAAAGATTTTCACAATGTGATACTAGTTATGTAAGTTATATTTGGTGAGCTTCTGGTCACCTAATAATTGAATACATAAGTTATTTGAACTAAAATAATATTTCTTACATATATATATATTATCACTTCAAACTTTCTTCAAAACAAATTGTATTATCAAAATTTGCAATAAAAGTATAGCTCAGTCTCAATGTTATGTCAGTATGTCTTGACATTTTATTCATTTCATTATATCTAACATGAGAGAGCGTCAGCACATTATTTCATATCAAATAATGAAACTTCAAGTTTTCATAACAGGTGATCGATGTACCGTAGATGGCCTAATTTAATTATATCACACCCAAAACTTTTCTTAATAATTAAGAAGTTTTCAATTATTGTACTAGTGATCACTTTATTGGACAAACTTTATGCATGACCATGGATATGATGTACATGATATAAGAACACTTAACATGTGTTTACTTTTCTTTTAGACATGGCAAGACCATCAACTAATCGAATAATACTTCACACTTTGTTGGAGCATTGATAATATTCTTGGCACGTGCTAATGTTGTTAGACATTCTATACTCTTCTGGAGCCCATTATATATATTCATGGTACATATTAATTTTACTAGAATACTGGACATAATATCCTTAGGAGATCTATCAAGTGTTTTACATTCTTGAATTTCCCATTATCAATTGTTGCTCATTTCCTTTCCTAAAGATTCTTATGACTTGGACCTATTGGTCTGCTCTAACACGCTTCAAGCGTGCTCTAAATTCATTTGCAACCGCTTTAATAATTGGAGCATTTATTCATATTCATCTTTAGGATGATATCATGTGAAATATCTAATTGATGATTATGTGGCCACTTTCATAAACAATTGGTATTTAAGCTAATATAGGTAACAAGATGGTCATCAATACTACCTCCGTAATCTTTTACTTGCAACAAAGGGATATTATTTGTGAGATATAAAATATTCATTTGTTGCAAATAAAAGATTACGGAGGTAGTGCATTTGATTATCCTTAAGCAATGACTATTAAAATAATAAAAAAATATTATCTTTGCTTAATCATGACATATGGGGCATGCAACTAATCTAGCAGAACTCTTATAAAACTCATACATCTTCCTCATGCTCAATAAATATCAATATTTATACTTTAAATTTTAGCAATAAAAAAAAAGGGCATAATGAATACATTTTTCACATAAGTTTCTCACGATTTCATGCTTTTTTTTAAATCTTATTTTGTTAAAATGAATATATTCATGTTTGCAATTCTTATGAATTTTTTTACATGAATTATAATAAATAAAATAAATAAATAAATGAATATTGACTTATAGATCGTTATCAAGAACATACATCCAACGATACTTTATGCAATAATTGGATAGTAGCTTACAAATTACTAACACTACGCTACTTGTCTTACCCCATCATTTCATAGGAAAAATAAGTACCCATGTAAACGATATATTGTCATTAAAAAAAATTACCCCACAATTCTCCAATTAATCACATCTAATTTACAAAAACAAAAGATTGTTTTCAAATTCATCTTCTAGAGTAAAATAAAACACATACTAGCATTATTTGAGGTCAACAATAGTCATTAATTTGGTCAATGAGTTATAACTTTACACAAATATTTAATCACACTCATAAAAGAAATTCATGCTCACTAAAGAATTACAAGTAAATAATTCTCACAAAGTATAAATTAACAAGCTTTCATTCTATTGAAACACATAATCGTCATATTATTGATTGAAATAATCAGTTTGTTATCTATATTTGATTGAAATAACGTACTTGTATATTGGTTTTGCAGAATACATATCCTCTAAAATGACAATGCATATTAATAAAATTCCAAGCTAAAAACTAACATGTTGCATTTCACCTCCGCACTTCTTTATTTTGGCGTATAAAATCCACTCATAACTACATCACACTTTATGGCTAATTAACTCCACTCATAATAGCATCACAATTTGTGTAATAAAATTATGACAAAGAAAATGTGTTTAACATAGCTCAATATATTTATTTTTTACGTGGTATTAATGAGCATATGTGACAAAAGTATATATGAACTAGCAAAACACACAAGAAATCAAATGCATGTGAATTGTCACAATATTAACACGAATAAACAATTCTACATGTGTTTTGTAATAAATAGTTTTGCTTAGATTATAATTGTCCGTTAACTAACTTCTTAAGAAATTGAACTTAATCATATTAAACAAAAGTAATAAAAACATATAGAACTTTACTAGGAATTAGTATAATTGATAAACTTTCAAATCACTAGACTAATTTTGCACGTTATAGCCTAGTAGTTAGAAATAACACATAGTTTCATCATAGACAACTTACATAGAAAAGAACATAGTAAATCTCTATTTTATTATTATTTCTCTCTGATAGAATGAGGAGACAAAACTATGAATTATACACTCAATTACGTATAAGAATAAATCCAATCTATTGGTAGAGCTTACAAAAATCATTTAAAAGGATTATTAAAATTATCATGTATTGACAATATTAATACTTCTTATTAGTTTAGATTGCGTACCTTTTGTACTGTATGATATGAGTTGATAGTGATCCAAAATATACTTGATTTTAAAAGTCACCGAAAACAACAATCAACTAATTTAAGTTTGGTTTATTAAAACCTTATTCAATTAGGATAGAACTATCGTGCTGATAACGTGTTATGAAAATGTAGGAAAGAATGAATGGAGATGTAGAATATATGTAATCTCAATTGTATATCTTCTACAATGTCTAACATATATATATATATATATGGGATCCACTAAAAACCTAAAGTATGGTGAAAACCTAAAAACTTTTAACCTTGTGTATTCATTTTTAAGTGCTACAAATCTACGGTGGTTATCACAAATATAAAAACAAGGAAATAAAGAAGAAGAGTGAGAAATAGATTCACCAACAGCATTCACCAATCCTACAAAAATTCACCAAAACTAAAATTATTCACCAAAACGAAAAGAAGAGAGAGAAACAATCCTACGTTCTTCTTCTTTCCAACAGCATTCACCAAAACTTCAAACGAAAATTCTTCAATTTGCATAATCTAAAGATTAATTTAGCTATTTTTTTTCAAAATTCTGAATATCATCCTTTTGAATCGAGGTAATTTTATGTTTTTATAATGTTGATGTGGTTTAAAACGATTTAATATTTTTGAATAAAGTTGCAATGAAGTTGTTTTATAAAGTAGTTATGATTTTATAGTTGAGTGTAGATTATTATTGAATAATGTTCGTCGTTTCTTTGAATACAAGTGTTATTCAAAGTTTTTCTTATGTTGTTCGATGTGTACTACTTCTTAATTTAAATGTACCACTTTCTTGATAGCAGAGTACTACTAGAATTCAAATTATAATTTCTTAGGTTTAACAGATGAAAAATGCTTATGTTATTCAATATGTACCACTTTTTTGTGATATGTACCACTTTTTTGAAATTAGAGTACTACTAGAATTCAAATTATAATTTCTTAGGTTTAACAGATGGAAACTGCTTATGTTATTCAATATGTACCACTTTTTTTGTCATATGTACACCCTTTAAATTATTTCAGTTATCTAATAATATGTACCCTTTTTTCCCCTAAATGTAGTGCTTTTATGTTATAGGAATATGGAGCAAGAAATTGTAGCCTCATACTCAGTAGAAGATGGTAGCTCAAGCACAAATAAGGCTGCTTCAACTCCTTCTATTCCTATTGATCAAACAACAAGCACAAATATGGCTGCTTCAACTCCTACTATTCCTATTGATCAAACAACAAGGACAATGAGTTACAGTACTCCCCGTGCATGTTTTAGTCCAAGAGGATCAAAAGAGTGGATTCCATGTTGCCCCTCAGAGATAAAGCCTATCATTGGTATGTTATTTAATAATTTGGCAGATGGCATTGACTTTTACAAGAAATATGCTTGTTTTTGTGGTTTTGTGGAGAGACTTGGTATAGAGAAAAAGGGGAAAGATGGTATTATTTGTTTGAAATATATGTATTGCAATAAACAAGGGTACAAAGAAGATGGTGAGAGTAAAAGACAGGCTAACAAAATTGAAGGTCGTGGATATGTAACAAGTTTTACCTCACAAAGAAGAAGCGTAAACCGTGCTGGTTGTGAAGCAAGAATTGCTATGAAAAGAAGAAATGACGGGAAATTTATGGTATATCTTTTTCATGAATCTCACAACCACCTACTTGCAGCTCCTACAAGCATGAATTTCCTTACAAATTCACGAATTATGACATTAGCTCACAAAAAGTTCATATTTGATAATTCTAGTTTGAATATAGGACCGAATAAATCTTTTAGGTTGATGAAAGAGCATGTGGGGGGTTATAATAACGTTGGGGCTACAATAGTTCATTTTAAAAACTTTAGTCGAGATGTGAAGGCCTACTTACGTGATGTAGATGCTCATATGCTTATAAATAATCTAAAAGATAAAGCTAAAAATAGTTATGGTGGTTTTTTCTCTGATCATTGTTTGGATGAGGAGCGATGCTTAACTAGAGTATTTTGGGCAGATGCAATAAGTAGGAAAAACTATTCAATATTTGGTGACATGGTTTCATTTGATACAACATATGAAACTAATAAATATTGCATGGTTTTTGCACATTTTACTGGTGTTGATCACCATGGTAAGTGTGTTACTTTTGGTGTTGGATTACTTGCAAATGAAGATATAGAATCATTTGTGTGGTTGTTTCAATGTTTTTTAAAAGCTATGGGAAACTGCCAGCCTACTTGCTTAATGACTGATGAGGATCCTGCCATGAAAGTTGCAATCCAAACTGTTTTTGATAAGACCGCGCATAGGTTGTGCATGTGGCACATTATGAAGAAAGTCCCTAGAAAGGTTGGCCCTACTATATGCAATGAGACAGACTTTTTAAAGAAATTAAGTAATGTGGTTTGGAATAGTGACCTTGAACCACAAGAATTTGATATTGGTTGGAGCTCAGTAATGTTAGAATTTGGTTTGGAAGCTCATGAATGGTTTTGTAAAATGTTTAATATGAGGAAGTTGTGGATTCCTTCTTATTTTTGGGATCTTTTCTTAGGTGCCATCGTACGATCCTCACAAATTTCAGAGAGTGAAAATCATTTTTTCACTAATTTCACAAATCCAAATTGTCTGTTGGTGGAGTTGTGGTTTAGGGTAGAATCTGCCATGGATTCTCAGAGACACAAGCAAGATCAACTCAACTCAGAGAGTAAAAGTTCAATGCCACGTCTTGTTACGCCTTTTCTATTAGAAGAACACGTCAGTAATGTGTACACACATTCTCTTTTCTACAAGTTCCATCATGAATTTCAGTATGCAGTTTTTAATTGCGGGGTTTCAAAGCTAGACGTGTCAGAACAAGGAGTTCATCAGTATGAAATTTTTGATAGTACTTATGCGGTGACCTATGTTATTGAAACTGAAGTTGGCTTTTGCTCATGTAAAAAGTTTGAATCAATGGGGGTATTATGTCGTCACTGAACAGGCTATCGCACACCTATCAAAAGTAAACCAAACGACACTAACTAATGTAGCTAGGGAAGTAAGGATCGAATCCTCAGGGAAGCAGTTGAACTCTATTAGTTCTAAAAAGCTTAAACTGTATAAAGGGCCTTGGTCGAGAAGTACTGACTAACTAACTAACTATTGACTAATTACTAACTAATTACTGGAAATGACGAAGGATTAAACCAATAAACTAAGCCTAGGGTCATTCGGGTCACCAAGAACAACTAATGGATTCACTAACGAAGATCGTTCAATCTCACAATTATCGTCAAATTAGGGCTCACTAATAACACCCTGGTTTTCTCCTTCCTAAAACTACTAACATTTCCGGAAAACATTTATAAAATAATCGAGCCCCAACTACTTTAGAAAACCAAAGCATTACCGCCACCGTGAAAACGGCTAAGGCATTTACCAAAGTACTACAGCGGAAGACTTAACTTTTAAAAAAACAAACCAAAACAACTTAATTAAAATAAACTTCAAAACCAAATCCCATGATACTTTATAACAACTTGGAACCGACATAACGGCCCTTCAAAAACCAATAATATTTAATATTTTTAAAACAACGTTAATCCAACATGATATAATAAATAGCATAATAGTCACTTAATTTTTAAGCAAACTAAAAAAACAAATGAACACTCTTCACTCAATCCCAGCATGATCGACTAGATGCCCACCTGAAACCTGTTGCTTACTCTTTATTCAAGACTTCTACTCGCCATAATAAATGGGTCGTCGTAGGGCCAACAAAGATGTCCATGCAACCAAAGCACGTAATCAGCAAAGCTGAGTACATAAGCATTAAAGACAAGCAACACACTAGCATGAGAATCCTAGGCAGAGCATCAAAGTAAAACATCAACCATACCTTTACCACAATTGCAACACATAAGACTCTAAGACTCTTACTTCAGAATTAATTATTATATAATTGGATTTCGCATCGAACGGGCTCCTTCTATAAATAAATAATTGCCCAAAGGGCACCAACTTGGGAGCAACTCCAAGAAGGTATTACTATGCCCCCCTAGTGGCGGAATTCCAGGCATATAAGATAAAATCTAAAATAGAAGTACAACGTCTTGTACCCCTAACTAGGAGTTGAATCCTCTGTTAGACAACTCCCCACTGTATTACTCAAGGTATATACGTTCCAAGTTTTGGTGCGAATCCTCTTTCACTTTGTGATTACCATTTTATAACTTGTGATGACTCTCACATAACAAACATCATAACATGCATAACATACACAACAATTCATAACATAACATGACATGAACACCATATTAATTATCTTCATTAATAAGTGAACATATTTTATTCCTTTTATTAATCCTCTCTAGACCACACATTAACTGTGAGTGGTTAATTACTTCTTAACAGTCCACACAAACTGTGAGTGGATAACTTCCTTACTAGTCCACACATAAACTGTGAGTGGATAATAATAATAAATTGCTCAATTACTACTAATCATGTGAATAAAATTCACTAACTCTTCTTGCTCAAAATATTTAATAACATAATCTTTCATGCTCATTTTTTGACTACTAGTCAACTTCTTTATTAAACATGCTTCCAACATCCTTGATGTATTATAATAATATATATAATAGAATGCATAAATAAATACTCAGGATTATCATGTAATATGCATACTTGAACATGCTCATATAAGTCAACAAAAGTCAACAAGAGTCAACATAACCTACTTCATACATATAGTTTCTAACATGAAACTATATATTCAATCTACTACTAGCATGATCCTAGATGATATTCTACTCATGAATCTTTAGTACTTACGTACCTTGTATAATAGCGGTGTACGCCAACTACTTCTAGAACTCACTTGATTCGAATCCTCTATAAACATAAGAGGAAACTATATAAGAAAAACCTTTAACTAAACTACAGCAACTCTAAACTACTTTTTACTAGTGGATAAACATCCATAACCTTCCTTACTATGTCTCTATTCAATCCATAACTTGTCTCTTTATTTTTCTTTTCGAAAACTTCTATTTTCATTACTTTCCAAAAATGGCAGCTTTACTTTAATTATTTCAAGCCTTAAAACCTCTTTAAAACACTTATTTTTGCATAAAAAACACCATATTAATATCCTTATAGGTTTATGGTTCGATTCTATGCATTAGAATTTAATTGGAAAACTGTAAGTAATAACAATTAATTTACTTCTTATAAAATGCCTTAAATAAAATTACAGCATTATTATTAATTAAAAAATCCTTTAGACCTCTCTAAACTTCATGAAAAGCCTAAAAACAACATGGATTGATCATATAATGTAATACTTAACTTATTTGATTAATTCATGCTAATTAACATACTTTAAAACATTAATTATGAATTTTATAAATCTGGACAGCTTAAAATCATACTTAAAATCATCTTTAAACTTCATAAATCATACTAAAAATATATGTAGTGATCATAGATTTCATATATGATCATACTAGCTAATATGAACACTTAAAACTTGTTTTAAACAGTATATTAACAAATTTTCAGATTGTTTAATACTTTTTAATTTGTTAAAAACCAATCAAACATATAATTAATCATACAATATATATAATTAAACTATGATCATACCACTTCAATCTAGATCATAAAAATAATTTAAAACAATAAAACTTCATACTTTCTCAAACCCTAATTAAAATTTCATGATCTTTTTAAATCATAATTACAAATCATAAAACATGTATAAATCATAAAACATTACTAAAACATGATCATAAACATAATTTATAAAAACATGCAAGATTAAATTAATTAGAAGAAAAGTTTTTTTTTTTTTTTTTTTTTGCACCTACGAAAATCGAGAAGGCAGGGGAGGAGGTGCGGGACGGCCGGCGGCGAGGGGCAGCAGCGGCGGAGAGGTGGCCGGGGCCTTCGGTCCTCTTCGTCGCTTCTCCCTTCGTTTTTTTTTTTTTTTTTTTTTTTTCTCTCTTCTTCTCTCTTTTGCTTTTGGAAATCCTAACTTGAATGCTTGGGGAAATTCTGAATTTTTGGTTAAAAGGGGGTATTTAAAGCCCCAAAAGGATTTAGAGTTGGTTTAGGAAAAGCCCAAAAGGTCTAATTGAAGTGGGATTAGTTTTGGGCCCATAATTAAACTAATCATGGCAACCCATTAAAAACACTTTTAAAGCCTTACAAATATTTCACACATTTTAAGACCTTCATAAAAATTATTTTAGACCTTATAAAAATTTATTTCTTTAAAATAAAGTAAATAAAACTCCGTAATTAATTAAATTCCTTTATAATTATTTTTCAAATACTTTTATTCCTTTAAAATACGTAAAATGTACGTATAAATACTATTTTATTTTATAACGTGTATAAAATTACGGGGTATTACATCACTAATTCTCTCGAATCTAGACTCCCTCGAAGCTCATCTAGCGGCTCTCGCTCATGCCTAGACTAATTTCGCCTATTATTCAGTGGTCTTATTGTGGTATTTTACTCTCGGCATCAAATTCAAAACTTACCAGAATAAAACTAAATCTGCGCACAATTCAATTGTAAACAAAGAAACCAATAATAAGAATTGACTACTAATTGTGGAATTGAAGCAACCTAATTTAATTAGTCCATTAATTAATCAGGTTCCCTTAACCCTAGAAATTAAACTACTCACTCATGATTATGAAAATTAAAGCAAGAATAGTTGTAAAATTCCTAATTGAATTCATGAAGTAATTAACAATTAAACTAATTAATATAAGCAATTAACTAAATTAATTAAACTAAAGAGACTAAAAAGCATAAATTAACTAAAATAAAGAACAAAAACAGAAAAATTACCAAATTGGAGAAACAATTGAAGACTTGAATTGAATTGAGAATCAATGTTATGAACAAAACCCTAATTTCCCTAAATTAATTTGAGAGAGAAAAGTGCTTAATTCTAAAACCTAAGAGAGTAATTCTAAATTATGAAAAGCATAAATTGTTTTGCCTAGAAAGTCGTGCCTAATGTACCCAAAGTTGGGTTTACAAAGCCTAAGTACGAAGAAAATAAAAGAATTAAAAATTCCAGAGAAATCGTCTGATGCGGGCGCATAGGAGGTTTATGCGCCCGCATCAAACCTCCAGAATGCCCTCTAAGTTGTTTTTCTTCTTAAATGCGCCCGCATGGTATATTTGTGCGCCCGCATCATGACCTCAGAAGTCATTTTATTTTCTTTTCTTCTTATTTCTTCATGAGTTCTTTATGACTTGTTTTCACACTTCTTGACACGCATTTCCATGCATCTTCACTCTTATCCCGTCTAAGCTTTCCGGCTTCGTTCTGAGCCTCGGTTTCCGTGCCTGAAATTACAAAACATACCAAAACCGAGCATAACAACCGCAGATGACAAAAATCAAACTAAAAAGCTCTAAAATTGCCGGAAATCAACCAAACTTAGTGAGACACTTCAAATTAGCTAAAGAACATCAAATGAGCTAAAATAAAGCCAGATTAACAACCACTAGGCATAAAATTGACTCGAAACAAGGGGAAAAACACTATAAAAACCGCACATATCTGTGTAAACTTAGTCATCTTGACTAAAAGCAAACCTCCAAATCCTATATCTTCTACATCCTTTCTCTAATTTGTGTTGAGTTTGCTAACAAGGGTTGTTATTGCATTTGGCCGGCAATGAGTTTCAATGACATTGAAAGTAAAAGAAAACGTGTTAAAAAAAGCAAGTGCAATAATTATATAATTCACTACAAGAAATCAGCAAAATAGCGACGGATTTTTGCGACGGAATTTTACTTGTTAGTGACGGAAATATCCGTCGCAAAAAAGTGACAAACCAAATCAAGTGACCAATTAGTATTTGCGACGGAATAAACCCTCACAAATTTGCGACGGAATTAATTCCGTCGCAAAATTCCCTGCAAAAAGCGACAAACCCTTTTATTATTTTGTCGCGAAAAAATTCCCTCACAACCACCCAAACTACTCCCTCCTCACTTCTCCCTTCTCACTTCCGGAAACCACCACCATTCTCCTCCTCCTTCTTCGCCACCCAAAAACCCTTCTCCTTCCCAAAAGCCTGCGCATCGAACTCGGTGTCTTCTTCACCCAAAAGCCTGACGCATCAAACTCGTTCGTTCAAATTCAGTCTCACTTTCAATTCGTCATCTCTGAATCTCTCAAGCAGTCTCGCCTCACTTTCAATTCGTCAATTCTGCTTAGGTCTGCTGAAGTTTCGTCAATTGTTTTTCTGTAATTTTTAATTTCTGTAATTTTTAATTTATAACTTTTTTAATTTTTTAAATGATTTTTTAAATGATTTTCGTCAATTGTTTCGTCAATTGTTTTTGCTGAAATTTCGTCAATTGTTTATGGGTCTGCTGATTTTGTTTCTGTTTTTGCTGAAGTTTCTGCAGTATAGAAGGATGTGGAATGATCGGTTTACTATTGAGAGCATTAACCGTTGAATGTTTGGTTATCAAAAGAAAAGGATGGTGGTCAGATCTCTGAAACTCCTCAAAGTTGTGGACTACTTTCTTGCGTTGTAGACTTTTCTGTTTGTGCCTTTGATTTCTATGCCTTATCCTTCCCATTAGATTGTATTTCCTTTTCAACCAATGCAGTTTACATATTCAATCTTCATCAAAAACAGTCCCCAGGTAAGCAAGGTGTCTTTGCCTCATGTTTGCATCTCTTTTTTGATCAAAAGAATATTGGACGTCGCCTTCCCAATAGGAAAAGAATAAAGGAAAGAAAATAAAAGTCCAATAAAGATGTTTGGGTATCCTCATTTTTGATGTGATTTGAGATGGCGATTGAATTGGGGTAAAGACCCTCTTGTTTATGTTATCTGTATTCTACCCATGTGTTGGTTACTAGAAGTCTAAAATGAATAACCAAAGGGTTGGTTTCTGGCTGGTTTAGTTCACTTCATTGGTCAAATGTTGCTGTAAACATGTTTGTGTATTCATTAGCCCACACAAGCTTAGTTACTTTGCTCAAAACTACTTGCTTAAACCATTCACTTATGGGTGATCTGGAAACTCTCTCTTCCTCAACACACGTGTATAGAGGAAGATCATAGGATGAATTGTCAAGTGGCTTTATATTTGCATTGATCATAACAGTTTGATTATTTTTGCTGTTTTGTAGGAAGAAATCAAGATAAGTAGTGTAACTATATTTGTCAACCCTTATACTGAACCCAATGAAGATGACGAATAAGATAAAGCCAAAGAAAACAAGGCCGAGGATGAAGAAAATGTGAGTTTCTGATAGTTTTGCTTTGTTTCCATGTTCTACCATCTCCATATTTTTTAGAAAATTTGCTAGGATCATAATTTGCACGCTATCTTATGAGTTATGAGTGTGAACTGTTAATTTACACCACTCCTTTTTTAGTCTTATTATTTATTTATAAAACTTATTCAGTACTACTAGTATGTTTTTTGGGTGAAACTTGAGTTTTAGGAATGTAGGGAAATTCCTAGTTTATCAAACAGAGTAGTTTACAAAACATCTCAAATGGCATTCTGGCGGTGTTGGAAAGTACCTGAAAGCAAGGACTGCTCAAGCTGAACCTGTTACTGCCGACACTAGCATTTCAGCTGCTGGTTCCACAAAGAAAAGGAAAGTGGGCATGGTGGGTGGCTTCAATGATTTTTCTGCCTGGTAATATTTTTCACTCACACTGTTGTAATTGTATTTATGTAGATCTCTAATAGTCCTAACTGTTGCAAAGCATTTATAGAAATTGGAGAAGAGAAATTGCTATCACGACAGGTTACGAAGTGATAGTTTAATGCTTAGGCTGTAACTTTTGATTTATTACATTTAACTGATAAAATGATGAGGCAAAGAGTTGCTTTTTAAAATTGGCTGTTGAACAAGATATCCCTCTAAACCTTAGTACTTCAGGGCTTTTAGGAACTGCACGTTGTAGACCACTTGGTGCATAGGATCTAAATACATGATTTAAGTTTGTAGTTTTTTGTGCTTCTTAAATTGTAAATTATCAGTACTGAACGAAGGCGTTTGACGCTGTAGAAAGAGGATGCTTTATAGATTGCATCTTGTTTTTGTTTTCCCTTCATTCTAACTATATATCCTATTTTAGGGGACTTTAGGCCTTCTATTATTCATTTTAAGGAAAGGTTCTAACACTTGTAATTATGCCTTTTAGGGATTTTTAGCTTACTTATAGGTTGAAATGTAGATATATATGAAAAATGGGCACAATAGTAGCCATTTTTAGCCATTTCGAGTCCATTTGAACCTGAAACACATGTAAAGGCTAGTTTAAAATAATCTAGAGTTTGTAACACTTGTAATTATGCCTTTTAAGGATGTTTAGCTTATTTATAGGTTGAAATGAAGAGATATGTGAAAAATGGGCACATTAGTAGCCATTTTGAGCCATTTCGAGGCCATTTGAACCTAAAACACATCTAAAGGCTAGTTAGGCATAATGTAAAGGTCGTAACACTTGTAATTATGCCTTTTAGGGATTTTTAGCTTATTTATAGGTTGAAATGTAGATTTATATGAAAAATGGGCACATTAGTAGCCATTTTTAGCCATTTCGAGCCCATTTGAACCTAAAACACATGTAAAGGCTAGTTGGAAATAATCTAGAGTTTGTAACACTTGTAATTATGCCTTTTAAGGATGTTTAGCTTATTTATAGGTTGAAATGAAGAGATATGTGAAAAATGGGCACATTAGTAGCCATTTTGAGCCATTTCGAGGCCATTTGAACCTAAAACACATCTAAAGGCTAGTTAGGCATAATGTAAAGGTTGTAACACTTGTAATTATGCCTTTTAGGGATTTTTAGCTTATTTATAGGTTGAAATGTAGACTTATATGAAAAATGGGCACATTAGTAGCCATTTTTAGCCATTTCGAGCCCATTTGAACCTCAAACACATGTAAAGGCTATTTTGACCTTGAAATAAGCCATCTATTTTGTTACATAACTCTGGCTTTTATTGTTTACAATGTTTGTTGGGTTGATTTAAATTCAAATCTATATAACTAATTTTATTTTAATTGTGTTTTGTAGAAGACCTACCAGAAGAAGCTTGAGGAAACAAGTAGTGACGGGAGTCAGAGAACGCCCGATGAGTTATATTGGGAGGCATCTGGTGGTTGTAGCAAGAAAGGTCGNAAGGTCGCGTGAAGGGTCTTGGTAGTGGTGCGGACCTGTATTACAGCTCTTCGAGGAGATCTGGATCATCGAAGCAATACACGCCATCTGTATTTTGTCAAATGAAAGATCATTTAGAGAAACAATGGAGAAGGTGTGGGAGGAGGTTGAGGAGAAGATGCGAGCCGAGATTGAGGCAATGCAGAGGACACAGAAGGAGTTTATGGAGCAGATGATGAGTCGATTCGGTAGCGACAGCTGTTCACCTTTCCAAATTCAGCGTTGGGACTCACCAGACGACGAGGGCAGCGGCGCCGGGCAAGGGATGCAAGTGTAGATAGATATCTTGTTCCATATAACATAGCTTAGTGCCTTTATTATCATTGTTAAACTTTAAAACTATGAAACTATTTAAGCCGGAAATACTTTGTATGCATATGTTACATTTGAAATATATAATTATCGGAAAATATAAATTGTCCTTATTTGATTAGAATACATAACGTGGCAGATCATACAGGTTCACAGGCACAAATACAAATAAGCAATCGAAACATTAAAAATTCAAAAATCCGTCAACTTTTTTTACGACGGAATATTCCGTAGCAAAAGTGCATTATTATATTTTTGTTGAAGTTTGTGAGGGAATTTGCGAGGGAATATTCCGTCGCAAATTTGCGAGGGAATTTTCCGTCGCAAAATATTTCATTTGCGAGGGAATTTTCCGTCGCAAAATATTTCATTTGCGAGGGAATTTTCCGTCGCAAATTTGCTAACTTTGCGAGGAAAATTTCCGTCGCAAATTTGCGAGGGAATTTTCCGTCGCAAAGTGTTCGTTTGCGAGGGAATTTTCCGTCGCAAATTTGCGAGGGAAATTTCCGTTGCAAACTTCAACTATTCCGTCGCAAAATATCTGCGACGGAAAATCCGTCGCAATAATGGAAATTTGCGACAAAAAATTTAGCGAGGGACAGTTTGCGATGGAATTCCATCGCAAATGGCTTTTTGCGACGGAGTTTTTCATTTTTGCGAAGGAATTAGTCCGTCGCAAAATCGATGTTATCTTGTAGTGGTTGCCTATTTCATTAATAAAATAAAATAAAATAATTTATAGGAAGACATGTCTCCTAACAGTAGCTTTTTCACCGTTTGAGTCATTTGTGGAACACACTTTTTTGGTTGATTGAGCAACTTCTAACCCAACCCTAAAAAAAGCAAATAGTATGAATGCATGAGATTTAGAAAACATACACCAAAAAGACAAAAAGGAAAGGTGAATATAAACTTAGTTATTCAATTTTTGTAATTTTTGAAATTGATTGCAAATGAAATTAAAGGGGTACATTTGAGAAAAAAGTGGTACATATGAATATAAACTTACCTATTGTTGACTTTGCTCGACACAATTTCCTTTTTTCCAACATTTTCCAATATTGTCTCCTTAAGATCATCAGCAGTTTGTATGTAATCTTCATCGTCAACCTTTTTCGAAGGATTTTTAGGAAGCTTCTTTTTGTTAATCCTTGTATTGGTTCCCACAACTTTCTTGATTACATTGTTTACCTCACTCTCTTGGTGTTCAGGAGATTCAATCAATGGTTCCTTGAAATTAACCTTCCTTGTTGCTTTTTGACGAGTTGTGTTATTTGAAGTGTTCATAATCAAAACCATTTTTCCTAATAAAAATGACAAACATAAGGTATAATAATAACTAACTTTAGACTAACAATTGTAAGTTACATTAAACCAGTAGTAATTATTATACATAACAAACAACAATAACATGACTTGCATTAGCAATAGCAAAAAGGAGCAGCAAAATATAAGTACCCGTTTTGCCACTAAACATACCCTTTTTGATGTTAAATGTAACCTATTTTGTGAATTAGGAACACAAATTCAATAAAAAATGCTTGAATCCCCCTCTCATAAAGAGGATAGCACTAACCAGTTGTTGATTGCTTACTTCATATTACTAAAATGGTTTTATTATGTCAGCTGAAAACCAGTTATGAACCTATAATGAAAAGCAGTTATCAATTAATTCCCATATAACACTATTAATAACGATCATATCACTTGAAATATAAGGGCAGGGAAACTAAAACAGGTTTGTTAAGCTTTCAGATGTTGGAAAGTGCCGGACCTAACAAAATAATGGTGGGGAAAGAGACTTTATGGACCTATACATAAAAGCACATATTATTGATTGGTTGCCAACTTCATACTACTCTTAAAGGTTTTCTTAACTTTAATGTTATCAGGACATAAGAATGGAAAATTAAACTTTTCGGCTACGTGTTTGGAAGTGCCAGAGTTATTATAAAGGAAATGGAGGGAAGTTAATCAAGATAACAAGGCCTCTAAAGAGAATAACTTATCAGTTATATTGATTGATTCCTTCACATGTTCCCATTATAGCTACAATGTATTCTAATTTGTATTGATTTTTAAATCACTCACAAATTTTGAAAGTACAGCACAAATTAGAAGTATGCAGCATAGACAAGAACATTGATCTATTGGTTGTGAAGGATATACCAAGCTTTCTCTACCAGTAGATCAATGTTCTTGGTTTTCACTTAAGTTTGAACACAGCTACAATATGCTGGAAAAGTAAGGAAAGTGGGGCTTACCTGACATATTCCATAAAGGCTTTCTAGTGTAAGCAAGAAAAAAGTACGGAAAGTAGGAAACTAAACAATTGTGTGATATTTATTGAGGACTTGAGGTATTCTAATATGACAAACATAAAGATCAAGTGCTTTATAACAGACATCACTAATTAAGTGCTTACTCATACCCTTGTTTGGTATGAGAAGCATTAAGGTAATGGAAAGGAAACAAAATAAGGGGGGAAAGGATAATGGATAGTGTACCGTTACTAGTTGTCTGGTATTACTAATGTAACGTAAACGATTACCACAATTCCGTTTCCTATCGTTTGGTATAGAAAACTTGAAAAATAATAGCTTTTCTTTCATTTCTTTTGTTACGTCTGTTAATTACATCTAGTATACAATATTTTTGTTAACTTGAAAAAGTATCAAAAGCTTCAACACAAATTATGCAAATGTAATATGCTACTTCTTAAGAAGTTCAACAACATATTATAGCAAAATAAAGATAATAATGGTAGCAAACATTACAATTAATTGCAACACTAATAAAGTTTGCTCAATTCAAAAACTTCATCTACTAACGACTCAAAAACACCATCTACTAACAACTCAAAAAAATAAAAATAATTCATAAGGCAAAGGTAGTAGGAATGGAAGAGGTAGCATTTCACAAGGCAATATAAGTCAAGAAAAGAAGATGATCTTCTACTTCTTCTTGAGAAGGTCAATCACATACTGCTTTTTCATATTCGAAGGTGCTTGATAAAAAATTCGAAGCTTGTGTTCCTCCGCCATTAAGATCGTAGCAACCTCCAAAGCTTCGGATGGAGAAATGCCATCCAAATTCATTACCTCATCCGAAACTTTGTTTTCTTTTTCATCCAGCCTTTGCTCCCTTTCTTCGGCATTTGACCATGCGGTAGCCATAGTTCCAAGATTCATGTTTATATTTTCAAATATATTTTGGAAACTAGAGGAGATATTGTTGAGAGAATCAACCAAATCACCATCATCATTCTTGCATAAGGACTTAAGATCTCGCTTATTCTTTCTTTTTACCTTGGCCTCCTTTGAATCCTTCACTTTCTTCATTGTACCCTTCACATTTTCCATCTTTGAAGGAGTCGAATCATCATCCTCAATCTTCAAAGGGCGCTTTTGGGATTGACTTGTAGAATGACTTGCAGAAGAATGAGTTGCCGAATGAGTTGCAAAATTAACATCATCATCCGATTCACTCTCGACATTGAATGGGGTCTTATCAAGCTCTTGATCCAAGTCTTCTATTGCACCAACAAAAGTCTCGGTTGCATCTCCTGTCGCCTTGTCTTTGTCATAGATCTCCGCAAGTGTAACATAATGGGTGAAGGGGACACCATACAACCCTTTCGCCTTCTTATGAGTCTGCCAAAACACCACAAGAACACATGAATAAACAAAACAAAGCCAAAACATCAACCACCCAAAATCAGTTTTCTTCACAACTGCAGATTGCCAACACAGCAAAAACAACATCAACAAAACCAATGCAGCCAAGGAAACTGCACCACAGCTGCACCACACTAGCAGAAAACAGCCTGACAAGAACTGCAGTACTGCAGAACTAAGGAAAAATAGCCTGCAGCAGCCTGATGAAACAACCTGCAAACCATATCAGCCAAACCAAAACAACAAACAAAGAATAAAATGTTATGTTATTGCTTCATCTAGTATAAGATGAAGCAAACTGACCTTTTAATGCCAAGATTTAAGTAAGAAAGACACTGCAAACCAAATTTTGAAAAGCTGAGTTTTCTTTTTTTGTGTAATATACATATTTTATACTTGTGACATATACTGCATAATTCATAATAAATTAATCCACATCATCCAACTGCATAAATGAACTAAAGACCTTTGTAACAAAATAAGCACAAAACCTTTGTATTCTTTGAACTAATAGCATAAAAATAACAACTAATGACACCATACTACAATAACCACATAGTCTCATAAAACAGAACAAAAGGAAAACATAGCAGAAAATAGAAACAGAAATAGAAAACAGAAACAAAAAAAAAAAGAAAACGGAAACATGGTAGAAAAGTAGAACATCCCCTTCTCATACCTTTACCCATTCGTCGAACACCGCCTTCTCTACCTGAAGCATCTTCTTCTCAGCATCCCATCCAAATCCCGAGGTAGATAACATTTCTGCCATTGCGCTATATTTCTCAGACCAATGCTTGATTCTTGATTCGATATGAGGGACAGCTTTCAACCCGCATTTAGGAAGAGCATGATTGATCATATCTTCCAACTTGTTCATGTACCCATTCTTAAAACCACTATCACCTTTCCACTTTGGATCAATACTCAATTCATGCAAGAATTTTATAAGAGCCGCATCCTCTTCAAACGTCCAAAATCTTTTATTTTTACCTCTTCCTCGATTGCTTGCCTCTCCCTTACCTTGACTAGCCTCCATCCTAAACACATACACAAGAAAAATCAGAACATGAAGCATAATATATAAGGCAAAACAGAAGGCATAAAACAAAACAGAAGAGACAAAACTAAGCATAAGGCGTACATTTTTCTTGGGCTATCGACCATGTCTACCTCTCATCCTCCAACCATTAAACAAATCTTAAGCTAATGTGTTTCTAAAATTAGTCCATTCATCTGAAGTTGAAAACACTCGTAATGAATTCGATTTCATCATCTGAATCGCTTTCGGAATCATCATCCAATTCACTCAACTTATCTTCATTTATATCATCCGTAGGCATGAATTTTCTTATCAAATTATGTAATAAGCAACAAGCCATCACAATACGTCCTTGAGTTCGAATATTGAAAAAGGAAGGACTTCTAAGAATACTCCATCTTCCTTTAAGTAGGCCGAAACATCTCTCAATCACGTTTCGCGCCCTAGCATGTTTCATGTTATAGAACTCCTTGGCACTCACGGGTTATTGATCCGTCCATTCATTTAAATGGTACCTTTGACCTCTATATGGAGCAAGAAATCCCTCACAATTCGTGTATCCCGCATCAACCAAATAATAATTACCTTCAAAGTTATTAAATAATATAATTATTACCTACCAAAAGTAACAAAGCAAATTTACTCATAAAACTGAACCTCACTTACCTCGAGGTACCCTAAAACCATTTGGTCTAGAAAGAGCATTGCGAAGTACACGCATATCATGGGCAGAACCTTCCCAACCCGGAAGAACATAAATAAATTGCATATTGGGTGCACAAACACCCAATACATTCATAGTAATTGTTCCTTTTCTTGTTCTATACCTTGCTCGTTCTTGTGAAGGCACATTTACATTAATGTAAGTCCCATCTAATGCCCCTAAACAATTCTACAAAAATAGGAAAATAACATTACTTGCAAACAATCACAAATGTAAAAATCTTAGTAAGGATTTGGGACTTTAGAGAAGACAAATACCTTCAAAGGTTTCCACCTTTCATCATCACAATCATTCGATATTGGTGTGGGGTTGTAAAGCAATACATCGTGCAACTTGAGCAATGCCCTTAGGCAAAGGTGAAATTGCCGGCTCACGGTTTCTCCACTTCTAAAAAAGTATTGTCCAATAGACCTATTTTTCTTATGGTGAGCCAACGTGTATAAAAACATGGCTACTATTTCTTGAAGTGACATGTTTTTTGTTCCACTCAAACCCCCAATATCTCTAAGCATCTCACATATTATATTGAAGGTTCTCCTATTAACACGAAGCTCACTCTTGCATTTCACATCACTCTCTTTGTAGAGACCTCTTAAAACTAACATTCGTAACAATTTTTTGTGTTTTTTTCTCTCCCTTAATTGCACACCTCTAATTGTAACAACGGAAATTGTATACCACATCCAATACATCATGAAAGCAATTATAACCATTGAAACAACAAGTTGTAGTTGTTTTAGCTTTCTTTTCCTCCCAACGGAACGCAATCGAGGCATTGCAAAAACCTTGAAAATACAATCCAAAAACTAGTATTATGCCTACACTATTATATCCAGCAAAGTAATAACAACCAATCAAACATAAGATAAAGTCATAAGTACCATCACTAACCATAGACCAATTGCCCATTTGAGGTTATAATCATTTCAATCATTACCTCAAAAAGTCATAAGTACCACATAAACACAATTCTTTCATTTATAATATATGAATGAGACTAGTTCATATCCACCAATTCTATATCCTTAAACTAGTTCATTACCTCTTTGTAAATGCCACAAGCATCAATCAATAATTCAAGCATCATAATTCTACTAGCTATGGTAATGCAAGCATAGCTACCCCCATAATCCCCCTCAATGAAAAACAACAAACAACTCAAAAATAACAAAGCAGTTATAGCATAACTCATGCATCAGCTTGAATTAAGCAAACAAACAACTCAATTCACCAAATTCTTATCAAAACAAAATACATGAACTCTACTTCCAGAACTTCCAGCATAAAATATAACAGCATATCGATTCCCTCCTACAACCCCATCAGTCTTCATCTTTCGCGGCGAAAACCCATCATCGTCACAAGCATCAATCATAATTCAAGCATCAGAAGAAAAACAACAACATAATTCTGAATTACCAACAGTCTTTTCCCACAATAAACATAAAAAATCCCCAATTTCACCAAACCCTAAACAAATAACCAACGAAAAATCAAATGAAAATAGCTAAAAATGAAATGAAATATAGCAGAAAACAAACGAAAATAGCAAAAATCAAATGAAAATAGCTAAAAATCAAACGAAAAATAGCAAAAAACAAACGAATATAGCAAAAATCAAACGAAAAATAGCCAAAAACAAACGATTATAGCAAAAACACGAAGCAAACAAACGAAATCTAGGTTTCCTTAAACCAACCTTTACTGTTTGATCTTGTTTTCTGAAGATTTGAGGTGGAGAAATTGAAGAATTTGTGCGAAGTTGAAGAATTTGGGCGAAATTGAAGATGCGAGATCTAGGGTTTTTGAGGAAATTTGGGTTGAGAGTAGTGAGAGAGAATTTCACGAGAGAAAGGGAAAGTGTTTCCTCAAATGTAAGGGAGGTAACAAAGTAAGGGATTATGTTTCCCTTTGGAAATGGATTCAGTTTCCTACGACTCATACAAAACAAGTTGTAACGGTAAAGCTGAAATGATTCCGTTACCCTTGCTGTTTTTTTTTTTTTTTTTATACCAAACACCCCCTTAATTCCCAAATAACTCTTTAAAAAGATATTATATTAGCTGAAACCATAATAAAGAAGTATGGCTACTAAAGAGGTTTGTTATGCATTTAAATGTTTGGAAGGGCCAAACCTAACAATCTAGAAACATAATTGGGAGAAAGATAGATTATAGACCTATACAGAAATACACTTATCAGTTATTGGTTGCTTACTTCATACCACTCATATTGGTTTTCTTAACTCATATGTGATCTGGGAAAAAACAATTAAAATAGTATGTAAATATTTGGTTTACATATTTAAAATGTTTGGAAGTGTTAGTCCACCAGACCCTACTTTAAAGACAGAGTAGGGAGGATAAGAGGAGGTATTCATAACACAAAGAAATTGATATCTTTCTTCGCACAAACCAATTAAAACTATGTTATTGAGCTTTTTAAATCACTCATGCAGTTTGAAATTATGCTATTGATTTAAAATTTTAAAGTATGCAACACAGAGAGCCACATGAGCTTCAATCATTTTATTGCTACAAAAGGATCTACAAGTTTTCTCTGGCTATACATTAAAGTTTTGAACTTGTTTCCACCAAAATTCAACAACGTTACAGAGTGTTTGTGCAAAGAGTAAAAGCACAAATAATATACACAAGAGTGAACGGGCGATAGCCAGGGTCAAAGGAAGCACCAACTTAACAATATCATTGCAATAAGCTAGTTATCAACTCGTATAATTTTAGATACTTTTAACTTTTCAAAGTACAGTTTAAGAAATATGATTTTGAAGAAAAGGTTTACTCAGGATTCTTAATACTAGGATTAGCTCGACCTATTTGATTTCTTCAATTAGTACTTTTAATAAACTATCTCTTAATTGACTAATGGTAAAAGAGTGAATCCTAAAGCACTTTGATCTCAGCAAGATGTACACAATATTCCAAACATAAACATATCTACATACTCCACTTGCCGTCATGGAAAGTGGCGGAAACACAGTCGACATAGACGTCGGAGGAGGAGGAGGAGAAGCGGAGGTGTTCGACAAGTAATGAGAATGAAGGAGTCGAAAACCAATGAAATTCGAACTGAAATTGATGAATTGAACTGAAATTGATGAATTTAACTGAAATTCAACTTAAAGGAAGATAATAGAGAACAATAAAAGCAAAAACATACCAATAGAGAAGCAATTTCATAAATGGCGAAGGTTTAGTAATGACGGTGTGGTTCTACACAGAAAGAGAGAGATAGAGAAAATAAAGGAGAGAGAAAATAGAGGCCAGAGGAGGGAGAAAAAAATGGAGAAAATGAAACAAAAATTAAATTAGGAAATAATATGTAAAAGATTTGATAAATCAGTTGCAACCGTTGATTTTATTATTGATGGTTGAGATTAAAAGTTTTTAGGTTTTCAGCTATTAGGAGTGTTTTCATGAGATCCCTTCTCTCTCTCTCTATATGTATGTATGTATATATATATATATCATGTACATAGTAACTTCATATGAGTATTGAAAGGTCAACATTAAATGAGAAGTTATCACATGAGAGGAGTTACAAGGATGTATAAAGCCATATTGATGTTACATGAAAAATAAGTATAACCATATGAAGAGTTACATACATAGGTATTAATGTATAATGAACATCCACCATTACGAGTATTCTATAACAAATTTTATTTTTCTTAAAAAAATTCAAGTAATCTGCTAGATCAATGAGGTACAATTGTACCTTACAACTTAGGGCCTGTTTACTTCAGCTTAAAATCCGTTCAGTTCAGTTTAGTTCAGCTCCGTTCAGTTCAGTTCAGCTCTTCTCTTATTTTGCTATTCATTAAGGCCCTATTCTTTTGGACTTAAATTTTTGGCATTTTAGTTTAGTTCAGCTCTATTCAGTTCAGTTCAGTTCGTCCATTTAAGTTCGATTCAGTTCAGTTCAGCTCTTCTCCATTATAACTACTTCATTTTAGTCCACTTCAGTTCAGCTCACTTCAGTTCAGTTCAGCTCAATTCAATTCAGTTCAGCCCCTTTCAGTTAAGTTCAGTTCAGTTCAACTCTGTTTCAGTCCAAAAGAACAAGGCCTAATCCTTCATAAAAAACTTTCAGTTCAGTTCATTTCAGTTCAGCTCCAATCAGTTTAGTTCAGTTCATTTCGGTTCAATTCAGTTCAGCTGTTTTCAGTTGAAGTAAACAGGCCCTTAGAGGCTGAAAGACCTGGTTTAATGTGCCTCATTTTTGTGAAATAACGATTATGATTATTAGGTGACATGTAGTCGATTTCACTTTCCACCATTGTATTTTAAGAAATAGTACGGAGTATATACGGTTCCAGATAGCACTGAAATGACTAGAGTTTTCAAAATAGGGAAGCGCAAAGTCCAAAAAATAAGAAAGTGGGAAAGCGTAAAGGAAAACATGTAATTTCAACTAAAACAAAAACAAAATCTCTTATATATAAACATTTAATTTTATATAGTATTACAGACAACTAATAATTTATCGGCACTTGTATCGAACTTAGTCATACTAAAAAGATAAAAAAGTGGACAAACAATAATTAAGAACCTAACAATTAATTTGATGTCTTGCTTAAAATATTTATTACACTTCAACAACTAAATTATCGGCACTCATATCGACCTTAGTTGCAATAAACGAACAAAAGAGTGGACAAGCAATTTGTAAACACCTACATTTGTCCTTGCTTTTAGGCCGATGAAAAACATATACCACGTTACTAACTAGTCTGATGTTGAGAAAAAAGCCGAAAGATTCAACCCAAAAACGCCCTAAAAACTCCTAAAAACCCTAGAATACCATAGAAATTCCCAAAAAATATTTTATTTTATTTCATTTTTCCATATTTTCCCATATTTATCTAGATTTTTTCCACATTTTTAATAAAAAATGCTGACGACTTTCTAAAAGCTCGAAAAAACATTTACCGCAAGAACGAGCCCAAAACGTAGCTATGAAGAAGGTAAACCTTCGAGCCCAAGTCATGGGTCCAAGGCGAACCTTCTCCTTCCTCAAGCCAACAAGAGGTATGAGAAGGAGGAAATTTCCTCCTTCTTTCCTCGTCAAGGCATGAGGTAAGGGATGACGTAAGAGAGGAAAGGATGGGCTCATGTAAGCATGCGTACTCTCCAAGGTCCATAGTATAAGAGAATGTTTAGCGAAAGTTCTGGAAAAGGGTACAACAACGTGCGCAAAAGCGCACAACGTGAGCAAGGACGCACACCTTGCGCTTCAGTGCAAGTCTTGCACCCACACGCACGCCACTGCCTCTTTTTCCCGAATTTTCCCCTATAAATATACCCCCTCTCCTTCCCTCATTTTGAGAGCTTTTTGGGATTTTCAGCAGCTTGAGTCTTGGGTTGCGAGAGCTTGGATTTTGAGGGGAGCGAACAATCTTAACGTCATCACACTTGAAAGAAATTCTTGAGTTCTAGAGTATTTTTTTTAATCCTTCTTTAATCTTCACCTTCTTCACCACAAAAACCATAAAAATATTTTATTTTCTTTAGTCTCTTTATTTCCTTTTCACACCATTTTCTAGTTTTCTCTTAATTCATTATTATTATTATTATCATCATGTTCAACACTATTATCATCATCATATTCATAATATTCAACTTCACATTAGAGACATGCATATTCGGGTTCAGATTCTTGAAGGCAATCTCAAGTCTGTTTTGACACCAGCACGCAATGTAACACCCTAGATTTTCCTAACTTCTTACTTCTTATTTTTCCGGAAAACAAATTATAAATATAAAAAATTGTGATTATTAAAACTTCTAGATACGGAAAAACCAAAGTATTACTGCCACTGTGATAACGGCTAAGGCATTTCTCAAAGTACTACAGCGTAAGTCTTAAAACCAAAACCAATCTAAACTAAACTTCAAAACAACCTCAAAATAAAAATCGACTTTACACTTTATTAAACTTTGGGAACCATACTAATGGCCCTTAAAAACCAAAACTAAAAGTCTTTAGAAAATAAAACAACATTCAAATAGTAGTTAGTAATTCATAAGCAATATAAAATAAAGCTACAAAACACAACAAGCGCTCTCACTCCAGCCTATCATGAAATGACATATGACCACTTGTACCCGCAGCTTTTGTTTTACTAGACAACTACTCACCACAAGTGGGTCATTGTAGGGTCAAGTCCAAGACAAAGCCATGCACACAAAACAAACAGTCAGCAAAGCTGAGTACATAACTACTAAAGATCATGCAACAAAACGATAAGAAATAAAACATACACACAACTTACCTTTGACAACCTTTCACCTCTACTTGGACTCAACTAAATTAATTATTATTATTTAAACTTATGGATCATGCATCGAATGGGTTTCCTCCTTAAAATCATCGCCCTATTGGGCACCAACTTGGGAGCAACTCCAAGAAGGTATTACTATGCCACATAAAGTGACAGAATTCCAGCGCATTATAATATAAAGAGTACAACGTCTTGTACCCCAATTAGAGGTCATAGATTACTGTTCCATACGACTCCCCCCATTCTTCATACTCAAGGTATATATGTTCCAAGAGTTTTGATGCAAGTCCTCTTACACTTTACGTGATTAGCCGGTTTAACAATTTTATGACACACATACAATCATCACATAAAGACATGCATCAAATCAAGCAAGCCATATTAATTATCTTCAACTTAAGGTGATTCAAGATTAATCTTATGTGTGTCCTTTAATTAAACTAAACTTCCTTTACCACACATTAACTGTGAGTGGCTAAATATTTACTTCCTCCTTGACCACACGTTAAATTGTGAGTGGCAACTTGTATAAAATAATTGCTCATAACTTCTTTTAATTATGTGAATAAAAATTCACAACTACCTTTCTTGCTAATTAAGTAACTAACCAAATCAAAAATAACTTCATTTCTTGATTCATAAACTATTGACCAAATTAAACTGATCATAACATTCCAATTCAATCTTATAAAAATTATATTACTAGTTAACATGGAATGTCAACATACTATAAAAATCATGCTTCTAATAAACTTGTCATGCACAATTCATGATTCAAAACAAGCATAACAATATTTCATATAATCAAGGATCGTCCAAGCATGTATTCTAGTTCCAGTGTTTGTCTTTAGTACTTACGTACCTTGTAAAATAATGGTGCTCCGCCACAACTTCTTGAAGTGGACTAGATCAAAGTCTCCTACATAAGGAAAACCGAAACTAAATTAAAACCTTGTTCGCAAAGTTCTACAACAACTATAAACTAACTTCTATATTGGTAACTTGTCCAAAACACTCCTTATATGATCTTTATTCAATTCCATACCACACTTTAATTTTCTATTGTATGATTACTTGGTTTTCGGGATTGATTTATACTTTATAAAACCTTAATATAAATTTTATGCCACTTTAGAAAAGTGGACAGCAATTTAAAATTACCAAAACTCCTTGAAAAACTTCAAAAACAACATAAATCAATCATACAATGTATTACTTAATTTATATGATCAATTCGTGCTAATTACATACTTTAAAAGCCTAATTACTCACTTTATAGAATCTGGACAGCATGTTAAACATGCTTAAAATCACTTTTAAACTTCATAAAACATACTAAAAATTATATGTAACATCAAAGAATTAATATGTGATCATACTAGCATAATATGAGCACTTAAAACTTACTTTAACTTGTTTTTATAAAAACTTCAGATTTATTTGTTAACTTTAAAGTCATGAAAAACTCATAAAAACATCATAAATTCATGGAAAAACTCTTCTACAATCAACTAACATAATTATGAAACCAATCTATGCTTTAGAATGATTTTTCATTAGCCAAAACATGTTCATAATATTTATTCTATTGAATTTCATGATTACAAAACTTGGACAACAATTTATTTTATATTTAAAGCCTTTAAAATCAATCTAAACTTCATAAAATCATCCTAAATACACACAACAATGATTCATGATCATAATATTGAAGTTTAAATCTTAATAACTCATAAAAATCAAAACTTTCATAGTTTGTAAACCCTAATCTAAAATTTCATGAACAACAAATTGATTCATGCCTTAAAACGAATCATAACTTTATTAAAACATAATTAAAACTTATAAAAGCATGATTAAACATAAATATGAACATGAATTTGCAAGATTGAAGCAAAAAGAAAGAAGGAATTTTTTTATAAGGTTTGAAAAAAAATAGCAAAGGGGAGGTGCAAGGTGGCCAACGGTGGTGGTGCGAGGTGGCTCCGGCGAGGCACGGATCCCGAGGTAAAATGATCTCCCTTTTTTCCTTTTTTTCGAAAAACCGAACTCATTTTTTTTTTTGGAAATCCCTCCCCCTCCCCCCCTCTTTTTTTTCTCGCTACTTTCTTTAGATTTTGAAATCCTAATGACAACTAATGATGAATAAAATATGAAAATTTGGATTTTAAAGGGTATTTATAGGCCCCAAAGTAGGATATGGAAAAACCCATACTTATCCTAACAAGTGGAAATTACCTTTAGGCCCGTGTCTCAAAATAAATTAGAAAACTCTTGAAAATTCTATTTTTAAAAGCCTTTTAAAAATATTTTATAAGCATAAAATATTATTTATGAACACAAATAATTATTTTTATTTAAAACTTATTTATTATTAATATTATTATTATTATTTTTTTTCATTTAATATTGCTATTGAACATAACTTTTCAATAAAAATATTAAAATTATACGAATAAGATACAAAAATACTTTATTAAATTACGTGAAAATGTGGGGTATTACACGCAAGGTATCTAATATGAGGCCACCATAATCAACTCTTTCTCTCTCCAAGTTCATATTCAAGTTTATTCGTCGTCATCCACATAATGTAACGCCCTGGAATTTCCTAACTTCCTCCTTTCAATTTATGGAAATATAATATAAATAAGGTAGAAAAACAATAAATATCCTTCCTACTTAACTAGGAAAAAGCAAAGTATTACTGCTACCATGATAATGGCTAAGGCTTTTATCAAAGTTGTACAACGAAAGTCTTTTATTCTGAAACCAAATTAATATTCCAAAAGAACCTTCAAACCAAATTCAAAATAAATCTTTATTACAAATTGGAACCGTATTAACGGCCCTTCAAAACCAAATAAACTTTAAACTTCAAAAATCCAAAAGTCAATAATAACAATAAATAAATAACAAGTCCACACAAGCTAAGAAAATAACAATGCAAGCCCTCATCACTCAATCCCAACATGATTTACTATGCCCACCTGTACCTGTAGCTTTCTCTTTATTTTAGACAACTACTCGCCATCGAAATGGGTTGTTGTAGGGCCAAGTCAAAGACAAAGCCATGCATACAAACACACACAATCAGCAAAGCCAAGTCAAAAACAAAGCCATGCATACAAACACACACAATCAGCAAAGCTGAGTACATAAATACTAGAGACTATGCACAACATGATTTACAATAAAATAAGATAAAAGAATAAACAACAGATATTTCTCACCATTGTCGTCACTACATACCTGTACTTAGACTCATCACATTAAATATTATTTATTACTTTAGATCTTTGGTTTTCGCATCAAACGGGTTTCCTTTCCTTAACAATCATCCTAATGGGAACCAACTTGGGAGCAACTCCAAGAAGGTATTACCTATGTGACATAAAGTAACGGAATTCCAGCGCATTTAAAAATATAAAACAGTATAGCGTCTTGTACCCCAATTAGAAATTACAGCAAATATACCCATAACTCCCCCATTGTTCATACTCAAGGTATATACGTTCCAAGAGTTTTGGTGCGAATCTTTCACTTTACGTGATTAACAGGTTTAACAATTGTTATGACTTACACAAAATAACACATAGAAGCATACATGGCAACAACAAATACCATATAAATTATCTTGATTATAATGTGATTTTAAGATTGATGATGTATGTCCTTTATATAGCTAAACTTTCCTTTACCACACATTTGAGTGACTAACTATTTGCTCATTTGCTTCTATTAAATATTTGAATAAACATTCACTAACTACCTTTCTTGTTGATCAAGTAATTAATCAACTTAACTGCTTTTCCATCTTCTTTATTGACTACTAGTCAAAACTTCCAAAAAAATTAACATTTAAATTTTCATGATGTAGTAATTATACTATAAATACGGAATGTCATTTGGATAAACAGAGCATACTTTTCATACAATCATGCTAACATAACTTCTCATGCAAGTCATCTCAAGTCAACTAAGCATCAATTTTTATGTCTATAACATATAACATGGAAATCAAACAAATCTAGCGTGAAACCTATTTACATAATTGCCTTTAGTACTTACGTACCTTGTGTTATGATGGTGATTCGCCACTACTTCTAAAAATCACTCAATTCGAATTCTCCTACATAAGAAAAATCGAAACTAATTAAAAACCATGTTGACTAACTTCTACAACAACTGTAAACTAACTATTTACATTGGAAACTTGTCCAAAACCTTCCCTATATGGTCTCTATTCAATTCCATACTTTATTTTAATATTTCCTTTGCAAAACACTTAATTTTCGATAATTTTCTAAACATGGCAACTTTGTAAAGTTGCTTAAAAACTCTTTAAAACCATTCTATAATATTATAATTTGATCCTAAAACATTAGATTCATGTCTTAAGATAATCATATAATATTTTGGTGTGTTAGAAACAATTATAACTCATTATTTCATGTGTTACTATTTTTATTATGCATGAACACATGTTAATAAAAATTTACAGCAATATATTTTAATTCCAAACACAAAAAAACCTTGTTAAAACTTTATTTTTCAAGCATAAAACACTTTTAGAACGTTATACTATCATCATACTTATAATCTATGCATTAAAATAATATTTCATACTCAAAAACATGTTCATAATATTTCTACTCTTAATTTTCATGCTTTTAAAAATTTGACAACAATATTAATTTATTTTAAAACCTTTAAAAACAAAACAAAACTTCATAAAATCATCAAAAATCAATACTACAACAATCTATGATCATAATATGAAAGTTCAGAGTGTTAAAAGCATAAAACTAATAATTTTCATAACTTTATAAAGCTAATTTTATAATTTCATGAACAACTTTATAAACATGAATTTTAATTCTAAAACATGATCATAGCTTATAAAACATGATTAAAACTATAAAACAAGCTTAAACATAATTATAAAGCATTAATTTATGCAAGATTGAATTAAAAAGAAAAGAGGAGAAAAAATTATTATTATTTTTTTTAAAGGGGATCGAAAATCTACCAAAGGGGGAGTTAGAGAGGTGGCTGGCGAGCGAAGACCGCCGAGCAGGTGTGCGCCGGCGAGCACAGGTGGCCAGCGGTATGGTGGTTTCGGGCGAGGGAACCGGCGAGTGGTGAGGGAGTTCGAAGTTTTTTTTTTTTTTTTTTTTTTTTTTTTTTTTTTTTTTTTTTTCCCGAGATTTGTGTGAACTTTTTTTTTTTTTTAAATCCTAAATCAGAAATTCCACATTTACATCTGAAAATTTTTGTTTTAAGGGGTATTTATAGGCTTAAATTAGGTTTTGGTGAGATTACATAAATACCCTTAATGTTTGAAATTATTTTTGTGCCCTCGTTGTAAAACAATTAAGGAAACATTGAAAATTCTAAAATTAGAAACTTCTTATAATATTTAATAAAATTTTAAGTAACATAAATAAATAGCTTATAAACTTTAGAAAACATAAAAATAATTATTTTAAGTAACAATTAATTAAATTTTCTTTCTTTCTTTTATTTATTTAACTTAATTTTTCAACAAAAACATCAAAAATACTCAAATAAAATATGAAATTTAATTCTTAAAATACGTAAAAATACGGGGCATTACACATAAAGTCACATGAGTCATAAAGACTCGAATCTCTGAATAGATTAAAACGGAACATAAGTGAAGTGACCACCAAACCTAGTAAATATGTGTGCATTAAATGAAGAACAGGTAGTTATTTCTGATATGCAAGAACAAATGAGATATTGTGATAGAGACGAGTTACTAAATTTTATGGATGCTGCTATTGAGCAAAATATTAAAGGCAATGCTGCTTATAAGGCTAACAAAAAGAAACTAAGAGAAGTAACTCGAAATCTAGATCTTAGTGAATGTCGTTCTGCTGAGCTTGAACTTTTTGTATAGAACTGAAAGAAAAAATTTCTGAGCTTGAAATAAGTCTGGATCAGAAGAATATAGAACTTGAGATGCTAAAACCTCAATTAGTTTTCTCAAGAGCATATTTTTATCAAAATAATGAAAGAGGTTTTAGTAAGCTTGAGGAGGCAAAAGTTGAAGGTATGAATTTCGAAGTACTTAAACAGAAATCAAATACTCTAGAACATTATGACTTGATTTTAGCATATAATTATATGGTTGATGATGTGGCAGAATTGTTCAAAGAGCATGTGAATGTAAAAACTTCTCTAGCTAGCACAAGTAGTTCTAGTATAAATGTTAATAACTTATGTTTGGAATATGAGTGTAAGATTTGTGATTTACAAGCTGAAATATCGGAGTTAAGTAGAGATATCAACCCTAAAGTTGATTCAGACAATCAAGGTGTTGATATTGAATTCTCACACTTAGAATATGAAACTAAAATCTGTGATCTTGAAGCTGAAATATCTCAACTAAGGAAAGGCAAGAATACTCAGACCACTTCGGGACCAGATCCTGAATTGATTTTAAAACTTAAGGATGAGCTTCATAGGGCAAAGTTGGATCTTGCTATTGCTGCTGAATATAATGAAACTCAGCTTAAGAAACTTGAAATCAAGGAACAAGATTTGAGTGATTGCCTAAGATAGATGAACAGGTTACTCAATGCTCAAAGTACTCTAAACATCTTGACCTCACAGCCTGGTAATTCTACGAGATTTGGATTAGGGTATTCTGGAAGTAGTTCCCAACAGCCCCAAAAGTTGGGGAGAGATGAGACCTGGATTTCTGAATTCAAGAGAGGTAAGTATGTTTTTGCAAAAGACATGCATGTATGCACCTATTGTGGTAAGAATGGACATGTTATTGAAACTTGTTGGACCAAGCAAAAACTGTAACACCCTTGAATTTCCTTACTTCTTACTTCTTATTTTTCAGGAAAACATATTATAATTATTAAGGATTATATTTATTAAAACTTCTAAATGTGGAAAAACCAAAGTATTACCGCCACCGTGATAATGGCTAACGCATTTATCAAAGTACTACAACGTAAGTCTTAAAACGAAAACAATCTAAAACTAAACTTCGAAACAATCTCAAAATAAAAATCAACTTTAAACTTATTACACTTCGGAACCATATTAATGGCCCTTAAAAACCAAAACCAAAAGTCTTTAGAAATAAAACGACATCCAAAATAAATGTTAGTCATCCATAAGTAATAAAATAAAGTAAAGCTACAAAACGCAGCAAGCGCTCTCACTCCCGCCCATCATGAAATGACTTATGCCCACTTGTACCTGCAGCTTTTGTTTTACTAGACAACTACTCACCACAAGTGGGTCATTGTAGGGCCAAGTCCAAGACAAAGCCATGCACACAAAACAAACAGTCAGCAAAGCTGAGTACATAACTACTAAAGACTATGCAATAACAAAGAAATAAAACATGCACTCAACTTACCTTTGTCAACCTTTTACCTGTACATGGACTCAAGTAAATTAAGTATTATATTTAAACTTATGGATCCTGCAGCGAACGGGTTTCCTCCTTAAAATGGGATCAAATGGCTCAAAATGGCTACTAATGTGCTAATTTTTCATATATTTCTACATTTCAACCTATAAATAAGCTAAACATCCGTAAAAGGCATAATTACAAGTGTTACAACCTCTAGATTATTTCAAACTAGGCCTTACATGTGTTTTAGGCTCAAATGGGCTCGAAATGGCTCAAAATGGCTGCTAATGTGCCCATTTTTCATATATTTCCACATTTCAACCTATAAATAAGCTAAAAATCCCTAAAAGGCATAATTACAAGTGTTACAACCTCTAGATTATTTCAAACTAGGCCTTACATGTGTTTTAGGTTCAAATGGGCTCGAAATGGCTCAAAATGGCTACTAAAGTGCCCATTTTTCATAACCTATAAATAAGCTAAACATCCCTAAAAAGCATAATTACAAGTGTTACAAACTTGATCCTGGTTAGTTATAAAAGATGGTTTCTGATAACATAGTCTGATTGGTCAGAGGAAGATAGAATTTACTCCAAAAGACAGCCAAAAACGTGCAGCATCTAGGTAAAGAGAGGCTTATCTTTTCTTTGATAAATAATTGATCAAGTTGAGCTACATGACATATACTGATCAAGGATTAATTTAAAAGCAATATCGAGAATAAATTCAAACCTTTTCCGATACACAGAACTTCATTGACAAATATATCATATGCCTCACATTCTGGATTGTCAAAAAGATCTAAGCATTCACTGCAAGCACAAATACAACATAAAAAATAACCAATATGATAATGTATAAAGATGATATGTAATATTATAATACCTTTCAATTATGTCTGATTTACTGATATTAGAGAGAATCCGCATCATCATCATCATTCACATTAAAATATGATAAAAAATCATCATATATTTATCCACTTGAACAAGGAAAGGTTCAACAAGATGGAAGGCAATAAGTACCTGATACGCTTGAATGACACGACAAATAATGGAATCAGACTGCTGGTGACTTCTGTAGACATCAGGATGGAATTTCTTCGTCTATTCAATAGGTAAAAAGCTCCTTAGTTATGCAGCATATTCAATTCGACAAACAAGCTTAATTTAGTTAGTTAGTTAATTATTTACCGACTTTGGCTCAGAAAGCAGCCTTGAGTTGGGTTGCAAAACATCCAGATTCCACACCCAGGACGGAGTAAGCTGCAGCCGTGGACATTGTGACACCATCACCATTATCATCATGAGTGTTTGTGCCTCTATTTCTACACTTGACACTAACATTAAAGCAATGAGTTTGATGAGGAGAAAGTTTTGGCGTGCAATTTGTACCATCTGGTTAATGAACTTAGGATATTAAGTTGGTCCTCTATCATGGTATTAGTACCAGTGTGACACAAAAGTTAAGGATTTAAATCTCGCTAACCCTTCCTTTCTAAGTGACTACCTCTATAACATATTAGATGCAACAATTTGTCATACAAGTTTCATAACTTGTTACTTAGTGCAGACTAAACCTGTAATATTTTTAATGAAAAAATGCAACAAATCGACATAAAGTAAGAAAAAAAAATTATAATAAGTTCCCAGTTTAAGCGCGGCCCGTAATATTGTATTGTACATTCTTAAACTATGAAACTTGTACTAACGAGTAACAAGCTCATGACGCAAGTAATGACTTCTTCTCTTGTAGACTTCCATAAAGTCATAAACTCAATATATAATATACTTAATGCATTGCATGATTGAATTCCATATCCAAAGATCTTCTATTCAATTCTTCTACCAAAGACCAAAATTAAAATGAAAGGTGAAGAAATAGTATTGCTTGATTATTGGTGTAGCCCATTTGTACTAAGTGTTAAAATTGCATTAGCAGAAAAAGGAATACTTGAGTATAAATTTGGTGAATGGGTGCTAGGATTCCAAAGCCAAAGGTTCATTAGTAGTACCTATATCGGTGAAATGATTGCTATTTGGGAAGGACTAGAGCTGATTAAGTCTAGAAATTGGAACCGCATAATCATTAACTCTGATTGTTTCAAGGCTTTGGAAGGGATCAATGCTACCACTGTCACTTCTGATTGCTGCTATATCCTTATTGTTTTATGCAGGGACCTCATGGCACAGGTGGCAGATGTTAGATTGGAGTATGCAAACAGAGATTCGAACAAACTCGCAGATTGCTTAGCAAAGAATTGTAGGGATTTTAGTTGTACTGATTATGTAACAAAACTCTTATTTAATCCCCCTCCCTTTGCTACTGCTATATACTCTGCTGATAAGAGTAGCTACCCTCCTAACTATTCTCTAGCTTAACTGTACCGATTTCACATAAAAAAAAGAGCAAGAACATCAATCTCACAAATTAGGGTTTATCACTTGAAACGAAATAATCAAATAATTAAATCACAAAACATCAATCAATCAATGTAACACATAAAAATCCAATCTTTGCTATTTCATTGTTATTTCATTAAGCTAAGATAAGAGGATCTAATCTCAAAAATTGAAAATGGAATTATTTATCTATGCCATTGCAATTATTTATCGAAAAACTTACCAACAAGAAAAGCACCGACGGCGGACGACGGAGGCAAGAACCAGCGGCGGACGGCGGAGGCCACAACATCGACGACGAATTGAAGGGTTTTTTGGGAAGTGAAATAAAAGAAGAAGAAGGGCAAAGAAGAAGGAGAATGGCAAAAAAGGAGGAGGGTTTTTGGGTTGGGTTAGTTTGTGGGAGTGAATAAGGGTAAATTTATTTCCGTCACAAAAAATCGGTCGCTTTCTACCCCCCTTACAAATCAAGTTACGTCCCCGTAACTCTACTACTAACCTGAAATAGCTCTAGGTATTTTTCTCTCATCATATCTTCAGCTTCCCAAGTAGCTTCTTCGGTTTCTTGGTTAGACCACAACACTTTCACTATTTTGACACTCTTTCTACGAGTATCTCTAACCTTACTGTCTAGGATTTTAATTAGCCTCTATTCATAGATCAAACTTTAGTCTAACTCTATTGTTTCAGGTTGTAACACATGTGACTCGCCTGGCACATACTTTCTTAGTTGAGACACAAGAAAGACGTTGTGAACCTTGCTCAACTCCATTGGTAGTGCTAACTTATAATCTACCTTTCCAACCCTTTGCAAGATCTCATAGGGTCCTATGTATTTGGGGCTCAATTTTCCTTTCTTTCCAAACCTCATCACTCCTTTCATTGGTGATACCTTAAGTAACACCTTATCACCAACTTCAAACACAACTTCTTGGCGGTTTTGATCCGCATAGGACTTTTGTCTATCTTGTGCTACTTGAATCTTTGCTTGTATAACTCTATTTTTCTCGGTGGTTTCTTCTATCAATTGAGGTTCTAGAATCACTGTCTCACTTATGTCGTTCCAACATAAGGGGCTCCTACACTTCCTTCCATACAAAGCCTCAAAAGATGCCATGCCAATACTTGCATGGTAACTATTGTTGTATGAAAACTCAATGAGATCCAAGTGATCCTCCCAATTCCCTTGAAAATCCATTGCCCAAGCCCTTAGCATATCCTCTAAGGTTTGTATGGTTCTCTCTATGGTCCATCGGTTGCTGGATGGAAAGCTGTACTCATCTTCAATGTTGTACCAAAGTTCTCTTGAACACTTTTCCAAAATTTCGAAAGAAACCTAGAATCCCTATTTGACACGATATCCTTTGGAACTCCATGTAGCCTCACAACATGTTTTATGTAAGCCTTTGCAAGTTGTTCCATCTTCCAAGTCTCTTTCATGGGTATAAACACCGCTGACTTAGTAAGTCTATCCACCAGTACCAAAATAGTATCATTCTGACTCTTCGACTTCGGTAAGCAAGTCACAAAGTCCATTAATATGCAATTCCATTTCCCATCCTGGTGGTATTTCAAGTGGTTGGACTTCTCCTTGTGGTCTCTTATGCTCAAAATTGACCTTTTGGCAAGTTAGACATATACTAACAAATTCAGCCACTTATCTCTTCATTCTAGGCCACCAATACATCTTCTTTAAATCCTTATATAGTTTATCGCCTCCAGGATGCACTGAATACGAGGTATTATGACCCTCCGCCATGATTCTTTGTTTGAAATCTTCACATTTCTGTGGTACACACCACCTTCCTTTATACCTTAAACTTCCGTCCTCATGATTCTTAAAGTCCATAGATTTTCCTGTCTTCAATTTTTCCTTAATCCTATTCAATTTCACATCCCCCTCCTGGTTCTTCTTAATTAATTTCCTCGAGTATTGTTGGTTGGATACTAAGATTACAAAGAATTCCTTCCAACTCTCCCTCCTTCACTGTTTCCAAGCTCAATCTCTCTATATACTTACACAGTTCATTAGCAACCACTAAGGTATTCACTCCATGCTCCGTTTTACGGCTTAAAGCATCGGCTACCACATTGGCTTTCCCTTCATGGTATTGGATATCTAGGTCATAATCCTTGATCAACTCAAGCCATCTCCTTTGTCTCATATTTAAATCCTTTTGAGTGAAAAAGTACTTTAAACTCTTGTGGTATGTGTATATTCTACATTTCATCCCATACAAGTAGTGTCTCCATATCTTTAAAGCAAACACTATTGCTGCTAACTCCAAATCATGAGTAGGGTAGTTCACCTCATATGGTTTCAATTGTTTTGAGGCATAAGCTATCACCTTTCTATTTTGCATTAACACACCCAAACCATTTTTAGAAGCATCACTATACACATCATAAGAGTCACTTCCATCTGGCAAAGTCAGCACTGGAGCTCTAGTCAAACGCTCTTTTAATGTCTGAAATGCCTCTTCACACTTATAACTCCACTCAAATTTACATTCTTTCTTCATTAACGAAGTCATGGGTTTAGCAATCCTCGAAAAGTCTTTCACAAACCTCCTGTAATAACCTGCTAACCCTAAGAAACTCCGTACATCGGTTACATTCTTAGGTGTTGGCCACTCCTAAACTGCTTCAATTTTGCCTGGTTCTACTTCAACTCCCTCTTTAGACACAATATGCCCCAAGAATGCTACTTCCTCCAACCAGAATTCACATTTCAGGAACTTAGCATACAACTCATTCTCCCTTAATGTAATCAAGGTTGTCCTCAAGTGTTCCACATGTTCTTTCTTACTCTTAGAATACACTAAGATGTCATTAATGAAAACGACCACAAAGTTATCCAAAAGCCGTTCGAAAATTCTATTCATTAGATCCATAAAAATTGTTGGCGCATTGGTTAACCCAAAAGGCATAACAGTGAACTCATAGTGTCCATACCTAGTGCGGAAAGAAGTTTTCGCTATGTCCTCATTAGCAATCCTCAATTGATGGTATCCTGACCTCAAATCATTCTTAGAAAACACAGTAGCTCCCTTCAATTGATCAAACAAGTCATCAATCCTCGGTAATGGATACTTATTTTTGATTTTCACGTTATTCAGCTCTCTATAGTCAATACATAACCTCAAACTCCCATCTTTCTTCTTCACAAATAGTACTGGTGCTCCCCAAGGTGAAGCACTAGGCCTAATGTAACCTTTTTCCAACAAGTGTTGCAACTGCTCCTTCAACTCACTCATTTCTGCAGGCGCCATCCTATAGGGTGCTTTGGAAATAGGTGTTGTTCTTGGGACTAAGTCTATGGTAAAATCAAATTCTCGTTTAGGTGGCGTTCCCGGAATCTCCTCCGGAAATACATCAATAAAGTCCCTTACTACCTCAATATCCTCAAGCTTAGCAGTCTCAACATGATCCACATCTCTCACACTACAAAGGTAGATTGGAAAACCTTTCTTCACAAACCTAGCAAATCTCATTACTGACACTATTTTGTTGTGTTTTGGTCTTCCTGCCCTAGCTCCAATAGCTCACCTTCTTACCCTTATTCATCAACGAGATCTTCTGTGGTTCACATAAAATCCCAGCCTTATGTTTACTCAACCAATCCATCCCTAGGATCACTTTTAAGTCACCTAAATCAAACTCGAGTAGGTTAGCCTTAAACTCCACTCCCTCAATTTCAATAGGAACTTCCTAAAATCTCCTTAAACATTGTGCTTCTTGTCCCGAAGGTAACACCATTGACATATCTATTGCATCTACTTTTCCCAACACAGGTAGGTTTTAACTTCTCTAGAATCTTAGTGGAAACAAAAGAGTACGTTGCACCAGAATAAAAAAAACTTTAATAGGAAGAGAGTGAATAGAAACGTACCAGTGATCACATCCTTATTAGCAACCACTTCACTTCGAGCCATCACATTCAGCTTTCCAGTGTTTGATGTCTTAGTTTCTTCTCCTCCATTCCCACTCCCATTCCTATTTCCAACTTGAGGTGTCACATTTTCTCCCATATTTCCTTGAAAACCCTTTTGTTGTCCCCCAACTGAATTCCCCCTAGCTTGAGAACTCTGTCCCTCTTTTCCTTTGTTATTAGAGAAGCACTCATACTCACAGTGTCTAAGTTTGTTACACAACCGACAAGTCACTGGGTTCCCTGCACAATCCTTTCCTGGGTGATTGTTAGGACACTTCTTGCAAAAGTACACACACTCTCCTTGACTAGTCATCTGAGTTCTATTCCCATTTCCAGAATTAGGCTTCCTAAAGTTTCCCTTATTACCCTGGAAGTTGTTGTTGAAACGAGGTCTCTTATATCCACTATGATTCCCTTGTTAGTTGAACTTTCCTCCACCATCCTTCCTCTTCTCCCTCATCTCACCTTCCTTTTGTACCTCCTTCTTTTGGTCTATGGCATACAGGTGTGCAGCTCTACCTTATAAATCATCCAAGGATTCAAAAATCTGTCTAGCTAGTTGTGACTGTAAATCTAAGGGTAACCCTCTTTCAAGGTGATAAGCTTTCAACCTCTCAGTTCCTACAGCCACAGGAGCAAACCTAGATAATTCTATGAACTTAGAGTAGTACTCAGTAACAGACATACTTACCATCTTAAGCTCTAGAAACTCCTCAACCTTCTGTTTCTGAAGAAACGCAGGGTATAAGCATAAAACGACAAATAATCAAAGCCATATTCCTCAAGAGAGTTCGGTTCATGACTAAAGTCATGTACTCCTCGGGTATTCATATCCCATTGAGAGGTTTCTTTAGCAAGACACTCAAATAGAAGCCAATCCCTATCCAAGTCAAAACATAAGAATTGCCCACGAGACAAAGACTCTACCCATCCCCAAGTTTCTTTGTTTAGCCCCTAATAAATAGAATTACATGCTAACCACTTATCATGGTTATAGTTAAGATTAAGGGAATCCGAAACCTTACCACAAAACAAATAAAATGACGAATGCTCATATTGGGGGTCGATTAAGAAGGTGGCCATGAGGCGGACACACTATTCACAAATACAGCCAAATTGACTTAGGCTCATTCTACTCAAAGTAAGCTAATATAACTGCTGCTCCCCGGCAACGGCGCCAAAATTTGATAGCCTGTCGAAGTGGCTACCAAAGATAAACCATACAAGGCTCACAAAGCTACTAGCAAGGGCAAGTAAGGATCGAATCCCATGAGAGCAAAGTTAGACACGAAGAAGCTCAAATGTTGATTAGGCTAAGTCAGATATTCCAATGATTGGATAATCGTTAATGTCACTAATATTAACACAAAACTAATAAAACAAAAAGGATCTAAGGTACATGATTCAACACTCACAACCACCATGAAGGTGTGAATCCTACAATGAGCCAAGTTTGGGGAAAACATCGAGCGGAAATCATTCTAAGAGCCATGTCTACTCTCTCGAGCTAGCATGAGGAGCGGAACTATGAACACAACCTATTCTCATGGCGTGAACACTAAACTGCTCCTAAGCACAATCACGAAGACTAATAACGTCCCTTAACCCAAGGACCTATTCTCATGGTACTTGAATCAATCGAACAAGGGGAGTCCTCACTCAGCTTCATCTCTCGATCCTTCGTTGAGGAACCTAGGCACAACATCTATGGTAGCCAGTCATGGAAATGTGAATAAGCACCCCTTAATCTAACACTAGTCACCCCAATCCAAGACTCTTGCAAGAATCACAAAAACATATAGGAGGTGAGGGTTTCACCCACACCTTAGCATTAAAAACTACTCACTACACATTTTACTATTTAACACATATTTTTATTCATGATTACAAATTATAACAAAGAAATAAGTTATGACAATGAATTATAAACTAAACTAAACTAAAGTTATAAAAAGGGAAAGAGCTTGTTTAATAATCAATTATATTACAAAAAAATAAGTTATGCAAGTGATGTAATCAAACTACAAAAGCAATAATGGTAATGAAAGCAGGGACAAGGTTTACTCTTGAGAATAATTAAGACAAAAAGAAATAGTGCAAGGACAAGATTAACTTGAGAAGAAAGCTTATGAACTTGAAATAATGTAAACTAATAACAAGGACAAGTTTAACTTGATAAAGAGCTTTATAATACAAAACTTCAAAGTAAAGAAGATAGCTACAAAATTTGTAATTGAAATGGTAATTGAAGATGAGTTTAGAATTGTACTATGAAGCTTGAATCTTTGAAGTATAGAACCTTGAAACTTATTCCAATGATGTCCAATTACAATGATGATCAACTAAGAACTAATAATATCAAACCAAGAACATGAACCCAAGAGTATGAAACCAAGTAACTTTGAATATCAACCAAGAACAAGAATCTTAGAACTTGAATAACCAACTTTTGATTTAAATAAGAGAAGATTGAATTACAACTATTGAATTGATAAAGAACTAATCACTAATCAAATTGAATACAATTAATCTAGAGAGCAAAATGAGAGTTTAAATTATCTTCTACTTGTTCTAGCTATCTCTAACTACCTCTAACAATGATTCTCCATTGCACTTCAGCAGCTGCCTTTGGTTATATAGGCAAAAACATCACCAAGTTGGGGCACAAGTGGGAGAAAGTTGCAAATAAGTAAAACAGAACACGCTGGAAAACAGAGGGTTAGCGGCCACTACTGCAGCCAGCGGCCGCTACACTTTAGACTGCACAAACTGTTCAGCTTAAAAAGGGCATGACTCAGTCAATACTCATCGGAATTAGGCAAATGACCTATCATTTCGAAGCTCACGACACGTAAAATAAACTCCAATTGATAGAACATGAAAATATGCAGTATTATGAGAGATATGGGAGAGATAAAAGGGCAGTTGCAATATTTACTTTTTCCTTGTGCTCATTATGAAGGTTGGTGCTTGCTTGTTTGAGCAAAGTCGCTAATCTATGGTTTATGATATCATGAGTCAAGCTTGCGATATCATGGACCATCGAGCATGGTAACACGCCGACTAGACCAAATGGTTTCAAAATAAATAATATCCGACTTGAACCATCGCTAAATACTCTGTGTAGCTTCTCTATATTTTTCCTTGGTTTCCAAACAAAAATGGAAAAACCTACAAGAATGAGACAATACACAAAACAACACAAAACGGAGCAAAATATGACAAAAATCCGAGGGAACTGGGTTAACTAAAAACTATGGGAAAAATAGGGAAAACTAAGGAAAAAGTAACTCAACTAACTAAGGAAAACTATGGAAAATAAAGACAAATAAACACTACATCAACATTAAGTGTCCTCTAAAAGGAACCTATGGAAGCCTAAGGAGTAGAAACCCGAGGTCCTAGATTTCGACCGTCCTCTGGATATCATCCAACGTCCTTTACAGGGCCGCGGGGAGGCAATTCCCTTTATTATTATTATTATTATTATTATTATTAATATTATTATTATTATTATTATTATTATTATTATTATTATTATTATTATTATTATTATTATTATTATTATTATTATTATTATTATTATTATTATTATTAT
>PYUH01004000.1:667047-811598 GCA_016808085.1 Suaeda aralocaspica | reverse complement strand
AATTTCTTCGTCTATTCAATAGGTAAAAAGCTCCTTAGTTATGCAGCATATTCAATTCGACAAACAAGCTTAATTTAGTTAGTTAGTTAATTATTTACCGACTTTGGCTCAGAAAGCAGCCTTGAGTTGGGTTGCAAAACATCCAGATTCCACACCCAGGACGGAGTAAGCTGCAGCCGTGGACATTGGTGACACCATCACCATTATCATCATGAGTGTTTGTGCCTCTATTTCTACACTTGACATAACATTAAAGCAATGAGTTTGATGAGGAGAAAGTTTTGGCGTGCAATTTGTACCATCTGGTAATGAACTTAGGATATTAAGTTGGTCTCTATCATGGTATTAGTACAGTGTGACACAAAAGTTAAGGATTTAAATCTCGCTAACCTTCCTTTCTAAGTGACTACCTCTATAACATATTAGATGCAACAATTTGTCATACAAGTTTCATAACTTGTTACTTAGTGCAGACTAAACCTGTAATATTTTAATGAAAAATGACACAATCGACATAAAGTCAGAAAAAAAAATTATAATAAGTTCCCAGTTTAAGCGCGGCCCGTAATATTGTATTGTACATTCTTAAACTATGAAACTTGTACTAACGAGTAACAAGCTCATGACGCAAGTAATGACTTCTTCTCTTGTAGACTTCCATAAGTCATAAACCATATATAAATACTTAATGCTTGCATGATTGAATTCCATATCCAAAGATTTCTATTCAATTCTTACCAAAGACCAAAATAAAATGAAAGGTGAAGAAATAGTATTGCTTGATTATTGTGTAGCCCATTTGTACTAAGTGTTTAAATTGCATTAGCAGAGAAAAAGGAATACTTGAGTATAAATTTGGTGAATGGGTGCTAGGATTCCAAGCCAAAGGTTCATTGTAGTACCTATATCGGTGAAATGTTGCTATTTGGGAAGGACTAGAGCTGATTAAGTCTAGAAATGGAACCGCATAATCATAACTCTGATTGTTTCAAGGCTTTGGAAGGGATCAATGCTACCACTGGTCACTTCTGATTGCTGCTATATCCTTATTGTTTTATGCAGGGACCTCATGGCACAGGTGGCAGATGTTGATTGGAGTATGCAAACAGAGATTCGAACAAATCGCAGATTGCTTAGCAAGAATGTAGGGATTTTAGTTGTACTGATATGTAACAAAACTCTTATTTAATCCCCCTCCCTTTGCTACTGCTATATACTCTGCTGATAAGAGTAGCTACCCTCCTAACTATTCTCTAGCTTAACTGTACCGATTTCACATAAAAAAAAGCAAGAAAGAACATCAATCTCACAAATTAGGGTTTATCACTTGAAACGAAAACAAATAATTAAATCACAAAACATCAATCAATCAATGTACACATAAAAATCCAATCTTTGCTATTTTTGTTATTCATTAAGCTAGATAAGAGATCTAATCTCAAAAATTGAAAATGGAATTATTTATCTATGCCATTGCAATTATTTATCGAAAAACTTACCAACAGAAAAGCACCGACGGCGGACGACGGAGGCAAGAACCAGCGGCGGACGGCGGAGGCCACAACATCGACGACGAATTGAAGGGTTTTTTGGGAAGTGAAATAAAAGAAGAAGAAGGGCAAAGAAAGGAGATGGCAAAAAAGGAGGAGGGTTTTTGGGTTGGGTAGTTTTGTGGGAGTGAATAAGGGTAAATTTATTTCCGTCACAAAAAATCGGTCGCTTTCTACCCCCCTTACAAATCAAGTTACGTCCCCGTAACTCTACTACTAACCTGAAATAGCTCTAGGTATTTTTTCTTCATCATATCTTCAGCTTCCCAAGAGCTTCTTCGGTTTTTGGTTAGACCACAACACTTTCACTATTTTGACACTCTTTCTACGAGTATCTCTAACCTTACTGTCTAGGATTTTAATTAGCCTCTATTCATAGATCAAACTTTAGTCTAACTCTATTGTTTCAGGTAACACATGTGACTCGCCTGGCACATATTTCTTAGTTGAGACACAAGAAAGACGTGTGAACCTTGCTCAACTCATTGGTAGTGCTAACTTATAATCTACCTTTCCAACCCTTTGCAAGATCTCATAGGGTCCTATGTATTTGGGGCTAATTTTCCTTCTTTCCAAACCTCATCACTCCTTTCATTGGTGATACCTTAAGTAACACCTTATCACCAACTTCAAACACAACTCTTGGCGGTTTTGATCCGCATAGGACTTTTGTCATCTTGTGCTACTTGAATCTTTGCTGTTATAACTCTATTTTCTCGGTGGTTTCTTCTATCAATTGATTCTAGAATCACGTTCACTTAGTCGTTCCAACATAAGGGGTCCTACATCCTTCCATACAAAGCCTCAAAGATGCCATGCCAATACTTGCATGGTAACTATTGTGTATGAAAACTCAATGGATCCAAGTGATCCTCCCAATTCCCTTGAAAATCCATTGCCCAAGCCCTTAGCATATCCTCTAAGGTTTGTATGGTTCTCTCTATGGTCCATGGTTGCTGGATGGAAAGCTGTAACTCATCTTCAATGTTGTACCAAAGTTCTCTTGAACACTTTTCCAAAATTTCGAAAGAAACCTAGAATCCTATTTGACACGATATCCTTTGGAACTCCATGTAGCCTCACAACATGTTTTATGTAAGCCTTTGCAAGTTGTTCCATCTTCCAAGTCTCTTTCATGGGTATAAACACCGCTGACTTAGTAAGTCTATCCAAGTACCAAAATAGTATCATTCTGACTCTTCGACTTCGGTAAGCAAGTCACAAAGTCCATTAATATGCAATTCCATTTCCCATCCTGGTGTTTTTCAAGTGGTTGGACTTCTCCTTGTGGTCTCTTATGCTCAAAATTGACCTTTTGGCAAGTTAGACATATACTAACAAATTCAGCCACTTATCTCTTCATTCTAGGCCACCAATACATCTTCTTTAAATCCTTATATAGTTTATCGCCTCCAGGATGCACTGAATACGAGGATTATGACCCTCCGCCATGATTCTTGTTTTGAAATCTTCACATTTCTGTGGTACACACCACCTTCCTTTATACCTTAAACTTCCCGTCCTCATGATTCTTAAAGTCCATAGATTTCCTGTCTTCAATTTTTCCTTAATCTATTCAATTTCACATCCCCCTCCTGGTTCTTTTAATTAATTTCCTCGAGTATTGTTGGTTGGATACTAAGATTACAAAGAATTCCTTCCAACTCTCCCTCCTTCACTGTTTCCAAGCTCAATCTCTCTATATACTTACACAGTTCATTAGCAACCAAAAGGTATTCACTCCATGCTCCGTTTACGGCTTAAAGCATCGGCTACCACATTGGCTTTCCCTTCATGGTATTGGATATCTAGGTCATAATCCTTGATCAACTCAAGCCATCTCCTTTGTCTCATATTTAAATCCTTTTGAGTGAAAAAGTACTTTAAACTCTTGTGGTATGGTATATTCTACATTTCATCCCATACAAGTAGTGTCTCCATATCTTTAAAGCAAACACTATTGCTGCTAACTCCAAATCATGAGTAGGGTAGTTCACCTCATATGGTTTCATTGTTTTGAGGCATAAGCTATCACCTTTCTATTTTGCATTAACACACCCAAACCATTTTTAGAAGCATCACTATACACATCATAGAGTCACTTCCATCTGGCAAAGTCAGCACTGGAGCTCTAGTCAAACGCTCTTTTAATGTCTGAAATGCCTCTTCACACTTATAACTCCACTCAAATTCTTTTTCTTCATTAACGAAGTCATGGGTTTAGCAATCCCTCGAAAAGTCTTTCACAAACCTCCTGTAATAACCTGCTAACCCTAAGAAACTCCGTACATCGGTTACATTCTTAGGTGTTGGCCACTCCTAAACTGCTTCAATTTTGCCTGGTTCTACTTCAACTCCCTCTTTAGACACATATGCCCAAGAATGCTACTTCCTCCAACCAGAATTCACATTTCAGGAACTTAGCATACAACTCATTCTCCCTTAATGTAATCAAGGTTGTTCCAAGTGTTCCACATGTTCTTTCTTACTCTTAGAATACACTAAGATGTCATTAATGAAAACGACCACAAAGTTATCCAAAGCCGTTCGAAAATTCTATTCATTAGATCCATAAAAATTGTTGGCGCATTGGTTAACCCAAAAGGCATAACAGTGAACTCATAGTGTCCATACCTAGTGCGGAAAGAAGTTTTCGCTATGTCCTCATTAGCAATCCTCAATTGATGGTATCCTGACCTCAAATCATTCTTAGAAAACACAGTAGCTCCCTTCAATTGATCAAACAAGTCATCAATCCTCGGTAATGGATACTTTTTTTGATTTTCACGTTATTCAGCTCTCTATAGTCAATACATACCTCAAACTCCCATCTTTCTTCTTCACAAATAGTACTGGTGCTCCCCAAGGTGAAGCACTAGGCCAATGTAACCTTTTCAACAAGTGTTGCAACTGCTCCTTCAACTCACTCATTTCTGCAGGCGCCATCCTATAGGGTGCTTTGGAAATAGGTGTTGTTCTTGGGACTAAGTCTATGGTAAAATCAAATTCTCGTTTAGGTGGCGTTCCCGGAATCTCCTCCGGAAATACATCAATAAAGTCCCTTACTACCTCAATATCCTCAAGCTTAGCAGTCTCAACATGATCCACATCTCTCACACTACAAAGGTAGATTGGAAAACCTTTCTTCACAAACCTAGCAAATCTCATTACTGACACTATTTTGTTGTGTTTTGGTCTTCCTGCCCTAGCTCCAATAGCTCACCTTCTACCCTTATTCATCAACGAGATCTTCTGTGGTTCACATAAATCCCAGCCTTATGTTTACTCAACCAATCCATCCCTAGGATCACTTTTAAGTCACCTAAATCAAACTCGAGTAGGTTAGCCTTAAACTCCACTCCCTCAATTTCAATAGGAACTTCCTAAAATCTCCTTAAACATGTGCTTCTTGTCCGAAGGTAACACCATTGACATATCTATTGCATCTATTTTCCCAACACAGGTAGGTTTTAATTCTCTAGAATCTTAGTGGAAACAAAGAGTACGTTGCACCAGAATAAAAAAAACTTAATAGGAAGAGAGTGAATAGAAAGTACCAGTGATCACATCCTTATTAGCAACCACTTCACTTCGAGCCATCACATTCAGCTTTCCAGGTTTGATGTCTTAGTTTCTTCTCCTCCATTCCCACTCCCATTCCTATTTCCAACTTGAGGTGTCACATTTTCTCCACTATTTCCTTGAAAACCCTTTTGTTGTCCCCCAACTGAATTCCCCCTAGCTTGAGAACTCTGTCCCTCTTTTCCTTTGTTATTAGAGAAGCCATCATACTCACAGTGTCTAAGTTTGTTACACAACCGACAAGTCACTGGGTTCCCTGCACAATCCTTTCTGGGTGATTGTTAGGACACTTCTTGCAAAAGTACACACACTTCTTGACTAGTCATCTGAGTTCTATTCCCATTTCCAGAATTAGGCTTCCTAAAGTTTCCCTTATTACCCTGGAAGTTGTGTTGAAACGAGGTCTCTTATACCACTATGATTCCCTGTTAGTTGAACTTTCCTCCACCATCCTTCCTCTTCTCCCTCATCTCACCTTCCTTTGTACCTCCTTCTTTTGGTCTATGGCATACAGGTGTGCAGCTCTACCTTATAATCATCCAGGATTCAAAAATCTGTCTAGCTAGTTGTGACTGTAAATCTAAGGGTAACCCTCTTTCAAGGTGATAAGCTTTCAACCTCTCAGTTCCTACAGCCACAGGAGCAAACCTAGATAATTCTATGAACTTAGAGTAGTACTCAGTAACAGACATACTTACCATCTTAAGCTCTAGAAACTCCTCAACCTTCTGTTTCTGAAGAAACGCAGGGTATAGCATAAACGACAAAAATCAAAGCCATATTCCTCAAGAGAGTTCGGTTCATGACTAAAGTCATGTACTCCTCGGGTATTCATATCCCATTGAGAGGTTTCTTTAGCAAGACACTCAAATAGAAGCCAATCCCTATCCAAGTCAAAACTAAAGAATTGCCCACGAGACAAAGACTCTACCCATCCCCAAGTTTTTTGTTAGCCCCTAATAAATAGATTACATGCTAACACTTATCATGGTTATAGTAGATTAAGGGAATCCGAAACCTTACCACAAAACAAATAAAATGACGAATGCTCATATTGGGGGTCGATTAAGAAGGTGGCCATGAGGGGACACACTATTCACAAATACAGCCAAATTGACTTAGGCTCATTCTACTCAAGTAAGCTAATTAACTGCTGCTCCCCGGCAACGGCGCCAAAATTTGATAGCCTGTCGAAGTGGCTACCAAAGAAACCATACAAGGCTCACAAAGCTACTGCAAGGGCAAGTAAGGATCGAATCCCATGAGAGCAAGTTAGACACGAAGAAGCTCAATGTTGATTAGGCTAAGTCAGATATTCCAATGATTGGATAATCGTTAATGTCACTAATATTAACACAAAAATAATAAAACAAAGGATCTAAGGTACATGATTCAACATCACAACCACCATGAAGGTGTGAATCCTACAATGAGCCAAGTTTGGGGAAAACATCGAGCGAAATCATTCTAAGAGCCATGTTCACTCTCTCGAGCTAGCATGAGGAGCGGAACTATGAACACAACCTATTCTCATGGCGTGAACACTAAACTGCTCCTAAGCACATCACGAAGACTAATAACGTCCCTTAACCCAAGGACCTATTCTCAGGTACTGATCAATCGAACAAGGGGAGTCTCACTCAGCTTCATCTCTCGATCCTTCGTTGAGGAACCTAGGCACAACATCTATGGTAGCCAGTCATGGAAATGTGAATAAGCACCCTTAATCAACACTAGTCACCCCAATCCAAGCTCTTGCAAGAATCACAAAAACATATAGGAGGTGAGGTTCACCCACACCTTAGCATTAAAACTACTCACTACACATTTACTATAACACATATTTTTATTCATGATTACAAATTATAACAAGAAATAAGTTATGACAATGATTAAAACTAAACTAAACTAAAGTTATAAAAAGGGAAAGAGCTTGTTTAATAATCAATTATATTACAAAAAAATAAGTTATGCAAGTGATGTAATCAAACTACAAAGCAATAATGGTAATGAAAGCAGGGACAAGGTTTACTCTTGAGAATAATTAAGACAAAAAGAAATAGTGCAAGGACAAGATTAACTTGAGAAGAAAGCTTATGAACTTGAAATATGTAAACTAATAACAAGGACAAGTTTAACTTGATAAAGAGCTTTATAATACAAAACTTCAAAGTAAAGAAGATAGCTACAAAATTTGTAATTGAATGGTAATTGAAGATGAGTTTAGAATTGTACTATGAAGCTTGAATCTTGAAGTATAGAACCTTGAAACTTATTCCAATGATGTCCAATTACAATGATGATCAACTAAGAACTAATATATCAAACCAAGAACATGAACCCAAGAGTATGAAACCAAGTAACTTTGAATACAACCAAGAACAGAATCTTAGAACTTGAATAACCAACTTTGATTTAAATAAGAGAAGATTGAATTACAACTATTGAATTGATAAAGAACTAATCACTAATCAATTGAATACAATTAATCTAGAGAGCAAAATGAGAGTTTAAATTATCTTCTACTTGTTCTAGCTATCTCTAACTACCTCTAACAATGATTCTCCATTGCACTTCAGCAGCTGCTTTGGTTATATAGGCAAAAACATCACCAAGTTGGGGCACAAGTGGGAGAAAGTTGCAAATAGTAAAACAGAACACGCTGGAAAACAGAGGGTTAGCGGCCACTACTGCAGCCAGCGGCCGCTACACTTTAGACTGCACAAACTGTTCAGCTTAAAAGGGCATGACTCAGTCAATACTCATCGGAATTAGGCAAATGACCTATCATTTCGAAGCTCACGACACGTAAATAAACTCAATGATAGAACATGAAAATATGCAGTATTATGAGAGATATGGGAGAGATAAAAGGGCAGTTGCAATATTTACTTTTTCCTTGTGCTCATTATGAAGGTTGTGCTTGCTTGTTTGAGCAAAGTCGCTAATCTATGGTTTTGATATCATGAGTCAAGCTTGCGATATCAGGACCATCGAGCATGGTAACACGCCGACTAGAAAATGGTTTCAAAATAATAATATCCGACTTGAACCATCGCTAAATACTCTGTGTAGCTTCTCTATATTTTCCTTGGTTTCCAAACAAAAATGGAAAAACCTACAAGAATGAGACAATACACAAAACAACACAAAACGGAGCAAAATATGACAAAAATCCGAGGGAACTGGGTTAACTAAAACTATGGGAAAAATAGGGAAAACTAAGGAAAAAGTAACTCAACTAACTAAGGAAAACTATGGAAAATAAAGACAAATAAACACTACATCAACATTAAGTGTCCTCTAAAAGAACCTATGGAAGCCTAAGAGTAGAAAACCGAGGTCCTAGATTTCGACCGTCCTCTGGATATCATCCAACGTCCTTTACAGGGCCGCGGGGAGGCAATCCCTTTATATATATTATTATATAGTATTGAATATGATTATGTTATTATTATTATTATTATTATTATTATTATTATTATTATTATTATTATTATTATTATTATTATTATTATTATTATTATTATTATTATTATATATATATCGTGTTCTTGTAATAAGACGACAATTACTTGAGATCATATGGATGGATGGGACCTTTCTTGGACGATTACGCTGCTCTCAAGAAACAACAGGATCATGACCTCCTCGTTCTACTATCGGGGTGTGGCTTTGATGAATTCATCCGAGGCTTAGAAGCCCTTGACATAAGTAAAAGTTCGCACATGCTGACTCTTAATCTCCTAGAGTGGTGGTGGGACACCACCAATTCCTTTCATTTTCCTTGGGGTGAGATGACCATCACCCCATTTGACTTCTCCGATCCAGTCTCATTGGCCTTAATTTTTCTTCCTCCATCGTTGTGACCAATAACAATCTCACCCCTGTTCATTCCATTACTAACGAGCTCCGAGGTCCTATCTATGAGTCGATAGGTAGGGGAAAGACTGTGAGTAGTGTGGGCTTGCGCAAGGGTCTCACCTTCCGTGGTACTAGTAGAGAACATAAAGTTAGTATTCATCTTTTTCGTCTCATTTGCGGTGCATTTACCATTGACAAGGGTGCCCACCAGTGTTAACTTCGCTATCTTCCAGCTCTTGCTAACCTTTCTAAGGTCAAGGATTACGATTGGGGAGGTTTGGGGTACGCCTCTCTCCTCTAAGCTATAAGGGGCGCCTGCCATTACATAGATACTTCTGTGGCCATTGGCATTGCCTCCTTTTGGATGGTTATTGAGGTAAAAACTTGCCTTTCGTTTCTTCATCATTTTTTTTATCGGATTTTATATTTCTCATTGCATTTTGTAGTTCTAGGCCTTTGAGTACTTGCCCCGTTTGGCTCCTCCTCGTCCTAAGGAGCGTATTTACCCTATCATAGCTTCCTGGGAGAGCTGCAGAGGTGGATGGATCAAGGGGAACAAAAAAGCTCATCTGATCATCCAGAAACTTTATTTAGGGGAGGCATGCTTGCACGCCCTTATTATTGCATTTCTTTTTCATTTTTCATGTTTCGATAACTTTGTCTTTCGTGACTCTCTGAAGGTTCAAATCTGTCCTTAGGCAGACCTACTGGGTGTCCCTAGCAACTTCATTAATGCCCCTCGACTTACGGCTCCTTGTTAATACATTTGGGATTACGAGCTTCCTGTATGGTATCTAGGAGAGTGCGTCGTTTGGCAACATAGTTTGGATGACATCATCGTCCCCCATGACTCTCCTGTAATGATGGTTGGCCTCAAGACCCTCTATTAATAGGTTCCCTAGCGTTGGGCTGCTTGTGATCACTTTGCCCAGTGCACGTTTCCTGTCTAACCCGACAAGTCCTATCAAACAAACCTCCTCCCTCATTTGGCAAGCTCTGTTCGGCAAGTTGAGCTCATAAGTCAATATAATTTCGTAATTGTTCGAACATAGTTTTGACAGGAGAATTACAACATTCTAGTTTCATTTCTTTTAATCTTCATACGCTGACGGCCATCTCCCTTATGTCGACTTCACCTTTGACTATAAGATTGATGGGGCGATTCACAGGGAGACTGTCCCCGAGGCTCTCTCGGATAGGTAGTTCGTTGTCCAGTCATTTCCTTCTGTATTCCAATCGTTTAGTAAGCCCCAGATGTTTTGTAATCTTAGATTAATATGTTGAATGTTTATTAATCAAATTGTTTTGCCATATATGTCTCGTGACGGGATGCTACAGGCACTGAAGGTCATTGATTCCATAAAGTACAAACTAAAGAGGATGAAGGAGACGACGTCGCGTAGGAGCCAAGATACATGGGTAAAATCGATAATTCTTCTTTTTTATGGTTTCTTCTTTTTATTGCTTTATATTGCCTTTGACAATTTTCTCATTTTAGGCACGTGAGCCGATTTTCAACCCTTGTCATGGAGCAGCGGAAGCGTCCACCTCTCAGGAGCCTTCTTGTGCTGAGGAGGAAGTCTACTATCCTCGACTTAATGTTGGTCTCGAGACTTACAACCCTAATCATGCTTGAGAGTCTTCTCTGTATTTCCCTTTCATCGAGGAGTTGGCTACAGATTTTATTTCCTTTCACGGCGCTGATGCTAGCGGGCCGCATACTCCAAGTCTTTCTGAGTTATACCTGTCTCTTGGATTCATCCCTTCTGACATGCTGCCGACTAGCTGGGATGCTGGGATTTAGGAACCTAGATTTCTCATTTAGGGGTAATGCAACCTATATGTTGATTCTTGATTTTGATTTGTATATATTTGACTTGACTTAACTATGTGCATATTTAACTCGTTCGACTTTAACTCTTTTGATTTGACTTGAGGTTCACTCTGTTGACTTTGAATTGACCTTGACTCGCTTGAAATTAACTTGAGGGATTTGTTGACTTTGATTTGAGGAAGAGGAGCGACTCCCCCCCCCCCACCCAATGAAAAGAAAAACAAAACAAACAAAACAAATGAACTAAGACACGTATGTTGAGGAAGGTGTGCATGAGGATCTGGACGAAGGAGCGAAGGGGTCAGCTCCATCGTCCCACAACCGCTGGAGCGCCCAATGGGCGATCATGCGTTGGACAAGCTCCTAGGCGCTAGACGGGCGCCTAGGCGCTCGGGGCTGCCTTATTTTTGGTAACTTTTGTCCTATCTAAATCCTATGTCGCCCTTATTTTCCATCACAAATCATTCTTCATTTTTCTACTCCTCTATCCTTCGAGAGAGCTTTCTTCCTTTCTTTTTTTCTTCTTGTGTTTTAGTGGTAATGACGAGAGACTTTGAATCTGCTATCACCGAATGGTTCAAGATGATGACTCGAAAAGAAAAAAGATATTCTTAAGACCTATAGATGCAATGCAGTGATTACTTTAAGGTATGCACAATTCAATTTAAATTTAATTCCTGCTGGAATAGGCTTTTTGAATACTCATACACATATTTTTAAATTCCGTGAAAGAGAAGTCGTCCCTTTGCTTGAAGAACTAGGCGATATAGCAGGTTTGCTATGTAGTGGTTTGCCTTGCCTCCCTAATACTAAGGGTTACTTATGTCTTGCTTTTGAAAACTAATTGGATCTCGATGCCCTTGCTATGGGAAAAATCGTGCATGGTAGGGCGATCAATCTAGTGGAATTAATTGATCATTTTAGGACAACGGAGATAGCACGTAAGAGGTATAAATAGAGAGCTTGCTAATATGCATATTTGCTAGATTTCTGCTTGTTAACGATAGCCCCTCAATTGAACTTGCTTCATTGGTGACAATATTTGAGAAATTCGAGAATGGCAAGACGTACCCCTATACCCTTGTGTACTGGTGAACTATTTATAGCTCTTGATTGTTTGAAGAAAGATCCACATGCTTTGATATCTGGATGAACTTTGCTTCTTCAGGTAAGTAGTTTAGTGACAAATTATTCATATGTGAACTTGTGACTTTAAAATGGTCTTTTAATGTTAACAAAGTAGAATATTTTTTAATTAAAAGCTTGAATTTTAACTGCAATCACTTAAATTGATCATTCAACATTTGAATCCAAATTTCTACATGTGAATACGATACATTGTTTGGCCTTATCATTGAAGTTCTTGTTTGCCTCGTGTTGTATTCATAGGTATGGCTCATGGATCGCTTAAACCTGATGGAGCCGCCTGCAAACATTCCATCATATTCTTTGAAGAATTTGTACGGGAGGCGCAGGCTTTAACAACACTCCACTATGCATGATTGGATACCGACCCTTGCTAACACGAAGACTCATATTCGGTGGACAGTCTCATGATGGAAGATTAAGGCAATGGTGTATTTTGAGGACACCTCTTACATCCGCATTGCCAGCTTTACTTCATTAATATTTTATTTTCCTACCCAAGTGATGAGGCAGTTTGGCTAGAAAAAGTTAATTCTGGACCATGACACTATGAAGCCCAATGACAAGCCCATGTCAGAGGGTATTGCTAGGAATTGGGAACATAATTAAAAAAACTTATGAAGATTGCTAAGACCCAACTTCCGAAATGCTATGAAAAAGTGTCCAAGCACTATCTGATTTGGAAGAAAGCCGATTCTGCATCCACTCATGCGGAAGCCCACAAAGCTGAAAGGAAAGACCATGGGCATACCAAGAAGAAGATGGAAGATAGGTCTGAAGTCACTTCAGTTAAGAATATACTGGGTCCTAGGAGGGCCCCTTTTTGGGAGTGCCTAGAGAGGCTACCCCCATTGAAGATTAATGACGTTTCTACTAGTGGGAAAAAATGATCAAGAGAAGGTAAGGACAACAAAGGAAATAGGAAAAGATAAGTAGAGGAGGCACCAAAGAGGAAGAAATGGGTGCCTAAGAAGAAAGTTGAAGTAGGGGAGAGCTCGAAGACTGAAGATAAAGAAGATCCTCAGGACGACTAGAAATGATTGCTCTGCTTTTAAACCTTTTACTATTATTTAGTAAATAAGGCACGTGTGCTATTTATCATTTATTGCAATAAATAAGTAAACATTTGTCTTGCGAATAATCATTTTTTATTACAATAAAAATTTATGAAATGATAAATTATCAATTGAAAGATTGTGATTTTTTTTGTATGAGAATAAACATTGGATGTTTATTGCAGGTGATTAAAGATTGTAGAGCGGAGAGTATTTTATTTATGAAAGGGGTCGAACCTTAGGTCGAGGTTACCTACGTATCCTTTCATAATCAGGCAAATCGTAGCTCCAGTACCTCCAAGGTCGTGATCTAGACATAGTATTTCTTGAGTTGATCCAGGTTGGTGAGAATGTAGAAGTTATCACCATTCAAGTCCATTAATTCTACTGCCCCTCTGGGAAGTATTTTCTTGACAATGTAAGGACCGGCCTAGTTTGGACGGAATTTTCCCCTTGGATCCATTATAATTTTACGTAATGCCTTGAGAACTAAGTCACCTTCTTTGATGTTTCTTTCTTTGGCGTGCTTATTGAAATGTCTTTTAATTCTTTTTTGGTAGTTTGAACTAACTCAGAGCTTTCAGTCGCTTTTCATCCAGCAGGACTAGGGCGTCATATCTTGCTCTTGACCATTCGACTTTGGTAAGTTCACTCTCTAACACTATCCTTAGAAAGGGGATCTCGAACTCATTTGGGTGAATGACTTCCATTCCATAGACCAAGGAGAAAAGTGTAGTGCCGGTGGATATTCGAATTAACATCCGATATCCCCATAAAGTGAATAGTAACTTGAGAGGCCAATCCCTATAAAACTTTGTCGTTTTTGAGAGTATTTCCTTAACATTCTAATTTGTCGCTTCAACTGCTCCATTAGTTTGAGGTCGCTAAGGTGAAGACCCGTGTTGTCGAATCTTGTATTTCATAAGTAGCTCTTCACATTCACCTTGAAAATGAGTGCCACTATCACTGATTATTTCATGTGGTACTCCTATCGGCATATTATGTTTCTTTCAATGAATTGGGCCACATGTTTAGCCTATAGTATGTGCTATGAAGCATCTTCTACCCATTTAGTGAAGTAATCGATTGCCACTAGTATGAATTCATTTCCTCTATGGCCTGGAGACGTAGCCTTCCCAATACCCCAAGTTGAAAATGGCCACGGAGATGATAGGGAATGGAGTAAAGACGGGGGTATATGTTTAGCATTTGCATGTTTTTGACACTTGTCGCAATGTCTCACATATCTATTGCAATCATCTTCCATGGTAGTCCAATAATATACTTGTTTGGTGATTTTGGATGCCAGAATTTTAGCATTCACTGTAGTGTCTCTTTTACCAATCATCCTCCTTGATAATGTATTGAGAGGCTAGGAGTCTTAAAGCTCGTTGTTCCTTCTTTGACGTATTAGTCTTTCTACATAATTCTTGATATCGACATACCAAGGGTCTTCTTTTGTGAGGAGGTTAACCTCGTCGCCCTCTTCAACAATGCAAATATGGGCCGGTTCTTTTCTTCTTTCGACCAGCAAGGAAATTTAAGTCAAAAGTTTGGGATTTGAACCATAGATGCCAATTTAGCTAGGGCTTCTGCAAATTGTTTATCTTCTCTCTTCAATTAAGTATATTCTATTTCCTCAATTTGACAAGCTATTTGCTCTAAATGATCTTGGTATGGGGATAAACTCTCAATTCTGACCTTCCATTCCCCAGAAATTTGATTGATGATCAAAGATGAATCTCCATAAACTCGTAATCATTGCACTTTTAAGGCCACAGCCTCTTCGAGCCCTATGATGCGAGCTTCATACTCGGTGGCATTATTAGTTACGTCAAAGTCTAATTTCACGGAATGGGCGTATGCTCTTCTTTTGGTGAGACAAGTAGGACACCAACCCCACATCCTTGTTTGTTGGAGGTGCCGTCGAAGTACAAAGAACAACTTTCCTTTTCTCTCATCATTAATTCCTCGTTGGGAAATTCATAATCCTCGGGTTGAGGTTCATCCGGGGAATCGACTAAGAACTCTAAAACGACACTACCATTTATTGGCTTTTGCAACAATAATTCAAGGTCCAATTCGGCCAACATTATCATCCATCGCGACACTCTCCCGTTCACTACAGGTTTATCAAAGAGATACTTGAGTGGATCTCACTTGCTTACTATGTGAACGGTATGAGTACGTAAGTAATTTCTCAACTTTTTATTAGACCACACCAATGCTAAGCACAACTTTTTGATGTTGGAGTATTTTTCCTCGTATTGTAAGAAATTCTTGCTTAGGTAATAAATGGCATTTTCATTGCCATCAATTTCTTGTGCTAGCATAGCTCTAGCAGCAGTTTGAGTGACAATCAAGTAAAGCCTCAATGGATGTCCCGGGGTAGGAGGCACTAAAACGGGCAGATTAGTGAGATAATCTTTGATTTTGTCAATGGTTCATTGGCAATCGTCATCCCATTCTTTTGGAGCATTTTTCTTTAATTTATTGATGATAGGCTCCCATATCATGGTGAGTTTGGAGATGAACCTGCTTATGTATTGGAGCCTCCCTAAAAATCCTCGTATTTCTTTCTCGGTTTTGGGTGGCTTCAAGGACATAATGGCCTTCGCTTTTGTTGGATCAATTTTGATTCCGCAAGCGCTGACCACATGACCAAACAACTTTCCTGAGGTAACTCCAATGGCAAATTTTTTCTCATGTCGATCCTCCAAAGTTGTTCAGAGATTCCTTAGTGTGGACCCGGGGCTTTAGGGGCCCACATGCCCTTTTTACGGATGTTGAATGTCTTTAGTTTGTTTGCATAGTGTGAGTATGCTTGGCTTAGGGAGTGAGTCCCACTAGAAAAAAGGGTCATTTCCGACGGAAAAATTCCGTCGCAAAAGGCGTAAATTCCATCGCAAACGACTTTTCCGACGGAATTCCGTCAGAAATTAGTCGTCGGAATTTTGCTTGTCGCAAAAACGGGAATTAGCGACAGAATTTCCGTCGGAAACATTTTGTGACGGAATTCCGTCGGATCTCCGTCGAAAAAAGTTGTTTAATTTTCGACGGAATTTCCAACGGCTGGAATTCCGTCGGAAATTTTCGATGGAAAATTCCGTCATAAATCTCAAACAGCAAAAAAAAAAAAAGTGGTGAGGCAGCAATAGCCACCCCACCACCTCAACAAACCCACGCCACCACCACGCTCAGACCACCACCCTACCCCACCACCACGCCCAGACCACCACCCCACCCCACCACCACTCCCAGACCACCACCCCACCCCGCCACCACGCCAGACCCACAAACTCAGACCCCCACCCACCCAGAAATCCAAACCCACAAACCCAGACCCAAAACCACAACCACCAACCCCCACCCACCCATGACAACCGCCCCGCAAACACCCAAAAACCCTTAACATTTAACCACAACCCATAAACCACAAACCCACAAACCACCCCCACCCACCTAGAAACCCAAACCCACAAACCCAGACCCACAACCTCCAAACCCCACTCACCCAAAACCACAACCACTAACCCCCACCCACCCATGACAACCGCCCCGCAAACACTCAAAAACCCGCAACATTTAACCACAACCCATAAACCACAAACCCACAAACCACCCCATAAACACCCAAAAATCCGCAAGATTTAACCACAAAACATTACCCCAAAACCACCATATGAACTCCAAAAACAAACCCAAATAACCACAATCCACCAAAAATGAAAGAATCAAACCATAATACCATTAAAAACCAAAAGAGTCGAACCAAAATCCACAAAAACGAAAAGATCGAACCAAAATCCACCCAAAACGAACAAAACAAACCAAAAAACCGTAAATAAAACTAAAAAGAAGAGCTTACCTTAACAATATCAACCTTCAAAGTTTTTGTNAAACCAAAATCCACCCAGAACGAACAAAACAAACAAAAAAACCGTAAATAAAACTAAAAAGAAGAGCTTACCTTAATAAAATCAACCTTCAAAGTTTTTGTTAGGTCGAATTTGACCATAAAAATCCTAGATCTAGGGTTTGTATGATCAAATTCGATCTAAAAAAACAAAATCTTGATAGAAAAGAGAAAGAAAGGAGAGAAAGTAAAAGAAATCAGAGAAAGAGAGGCAATGGAAAGCAAAGAAAGAAAAGAGAGAAAGTAAAAGAAAGCAGGGAAAGAAAATCGAGAGGCGAGAAAGAAAAAAGANTCGAGAGGCAAGAAAGAAAAAAGAAAAAAGAAAAATGAGAAAGACGGGGTGGTGTGGGTTTATATATAGGTAGGGTTTGTGGAATTTTTAATTATAAAAGGCATTTTCTACGGAATAAATTCCGTTACAAATTATGTCGCAAATTTGCGACGTAAAAATATTTCATCACAAATTTGCGACGGTAAATTCCGTCGCAAATTGGATTTATCTACTTTTTTTTTGGAATTTCGTCGGAATGGTGTAAAATCCGTCGCAAATTTCCGACGGAATAATAATCCGTCGGAAATTCGTTCTGTCGGAAAAAGTCTGTCGCTAATCAGCGATTTTCTTGTAGTGTCCAAAATCATAAAACCCAAGTAGAGAAGTCGCCTCCTTTCGGAAGCTAAAGGAACCCCTTTACGTCATATCCCAAGGGCAAAAATGACAGTTAAGGATAAGGTCTCATATCTCTTGATTCGGGAACGAGGGTAAGGACAAAAGTAGGTAACAGTGTCCCCCGCGTATAGTGGCCTCTACTTGTTCTCATATGTAATTTCATAATCATAATATCGAATTACAACATACATATATCTTGCTTGGACATAAAAAACATAGAGATAAGGCTTGGCGGGTTTTTAGTTAATGCACATGTAATTTTCGATTTATCATGCATGGGTGATCACTTAAGGACTTAAGTTGATTTAAATCTTTATTTAGTTGATACATGCTTTTTAGGTCTTATAGATAAACATGATTTTTAGGTGATTTAAAGCATTAAACACTTAGCATGAAGATTGTATAAATCCTAGAACATGTTTCTACCTAAAGTTGATTTTAGTTAAGAGTCGAACCATTAGTCAGTCATTATAGCATGAATTTAATTGTAAGACATGTCAATTATCTAGTAAAGCAAATAAATCATATAAACATGCAAAACTAACTCTTTCAAGAACTTAAGATGAAGATTTTGATGTTGTTGGCCTCGTTTGAAGTACCTTTCGTCCATTCGTCAACAACTTCTTAGAATCGAACCTTGACGAACTTTGATTAATAATGATTATAATATTAATAATAATATCAGTAATATTAATAATAAGTTTAAAGTTTTGTGAAAGCAAGAAATAGAATGGCACGATTTTCGAGGTAAGGCATGAAAATCGATAGAGAGTGAGAGTTTAGAGAAAGAGATGTGTGCAGTAGAGAGAGAGAGAGAGAATGAGGGTGTGAGTTGAGATTAAGAATTGATGATTGAATGTGATGAATTATGGTCAGAAGAGAGGGTATTTATAGGGTCGGAAGTGATGTAAGCGAACACCAGAGTGACCCAGCTGCGCCTGGGTGCTCATGGTGGGTACCAGGTCGCTCAGTGAGCGCTATGGCGCATGTGCCTTGGGCTTCTGAGCACTAGCTGGTCGCCTGGGCGCTACTTCTACCTTGTGGCGCTCGAGCTCCTAATTTTTTATTTCCATGTGGTGAATCTCCGAAGCTTCATATTTCGTATATTTATTTCCATTAACCAAAATATTTTGATATATTTTGAAATAATACGAAATTCACTTCCATAAATCGGTTTATTCACTTCCATAACCTAGAGTTTCCACAAATCAAACAAACCCTTCTAGAAGGTTTGCCGAATCTGGTCACATTCATACGCTTAAATTAATTTCTTTATTTTTCGAAAAATGATATTAAAAAGTAAATTATGAAAGAAAATGAAGATAAATGAAAATGTAATATAAGAAAATAATAGAAAATTATTTTAAGCGCATTTCGACTATCATAACTCTTCATCGGTTATTCCGACAATGGTTTTTTCGTTCTTAAAAAATTCAAGGAGCGTTGACCCCCTAACCCTCTAATTAGGGTGTTTCACCCCTAGACCCTGACTCGTTTATCGGGCAGTGAGACCCCCGCCCGTTGACTGGGCAGTGGAACCCCTGTATAGATTTTTGAGTGCGGACCAAATAGGTGAAGGACTGACTTCCGGCACAAAACTAAAGCAATTAATTTTTAGACGTTGGACTTGTAGCGACGTGGTACACTTTAATCATCGGCCATTAGTGGGACCAAATATAGGTGCCTACACATAGCCCCCACTTTGATTCAGTTTGTAGAGTCGACCAGTCTTGTAAAACGAAAGTCAAAGTACTCTGTACCTGTAAAACAAAGGTTAGTCTCACTTGCACCTGTGCATTCTCCTTAGGAAACACCTCAATCCGTTGGTGTGAAGTTACCTTAAATGCTCCTTGATTTTTGGGATGCATGATGATCATTGTTTTCCTTTAGAGGCCTTGACCGTATAGGAAACGTATGATAGTGTGTGTGCTTAACTTCCTTCAGATGCGCCTCGATCGTTAGGAAGCTCGCTTCAAGTGTCTCTACTGTATAGCGAAGGTTATGATGATGTATTTATGATTTCTTTCAGGTGCCTTCAGCTTAACCGTATAGGAAACTCATGAAGATGTGTTTAATATCTTCAGGAGTCTTCCGCTTAACCGTATTAGGAAATTTATAAAGATGTGTTTACTCCCTTCAGACAATTAGGTTGTATGGGAAGATATTTGATGATGATGTCAAAACCATCTAACGGTGTCTACTGTGAATGATAATGCCATAACTGTCTAAAAATGTAGGCTTCATTGTCTTGGACATGGCTTGACTTTCCAGGGGCTTTTGATGATGTTGTAGTTCCATAATCGTCTGACATTAATTATACGGTTTATTTACTTGAACCTGAGTTTAATTCCAAGAGCTTTTTGAAAATGGTAACCTAGGCTGATTTCCTAGGGGCCTTTTGAAGATAGTGTGTATCTCTTCGCAATATATAAGATGATTAATATGAATTCCTTCCACTTTAGTCGCGCTTTGAACGTAGGGAATTGTGATATGATCACTTGCTTGATGTGTTTTCCAATTTAGACACGCTTCGGTCGTAGGGAAATGTTTTAATGAAAGTTGTGTTAAAGAATGATTATCGCCTGACGATGTCAATGTATTTGGTTTCCACTTAATATATGCTTTGGTCTTAAGGAAATGTTATAATGATGAAATTGTGTGAGTTTGATTTGTTGTGTTTGGGCTTGCAAGTGCATTTGGCTTAATAATGTGTTTAGGCTACGCTTTAGAGATAGGCTTTTTGTGGAGTTTATCTGTTTCTAAGGGTTGCTTTTTTTGTGGAGCTTAGTGGGGTTACCTCCGTTGTCATTGAGGTGCTTAACAGTTGGCTAGTTCAACCAATGTCTTTTTTGTTAGGCTACTCGCCTGGTAGCATTGAATGCATTGTTGATGTGAATGCTTGCTTGACTTATTGATTGATACTTCACCAATGTTTACTTGATGCTTGTACTTCATGAGAGATTGATGAGCGCACTGGTGTACTAAGCAATGTTTGATAACTTGGGTAGAGCCCCCAATTGATAACCTGTTTTGTCCTGCAACATTTTCAACTTTCACATAAGTGGGCCCTAGCATTGGATGTGTAAGTTAATCCTATATGCATAACTTGGACTTTGAATTTGTTTTTTGATCTTGATGTATGCATGTGATCCTATATGCAATGTGATAAATGCAAAACATTTATCCCATGGAGGGGTACCGCTCTCTCCCCTAAATAAAAAATCGAAAAGAGGAGAATGCACCCATACTCGCTCTAATGCAAATCATGACCAATGAATTAAACACATGATGGTTTGATGTTTTATAAATAATGTGCAAGATAGAGCCGCTTTGGGCATATGGGAAGATTATGGGGCATCGAGCCCCCAACCTCTGATGATAGCCCCCAAGTTTGAATATGAGTAGCATTTGATGGTTTGAGCCAAAGTGATAGCCTCATTGGGCATTTGTAGGGCCAAGAGTGAACACATGTGATTGTTGGGAGTTACATGGCTTTGATTTTGAGGCTTTATGGTGTGAATTGAGTTTTGTTATGTGAATGTAGGAGGCAATAGAAACTATGATGGTGTATGATTCCTCAGGTTGGTCACTTGAGCATTTCGCCCCCTTGAGAGAGGAATGAAAAGAGTGAATGGGAACATTTGTGATGATAGGAGCCCCAATGTATGATTTGATTTGTGCGTAGGATAGGGCCGATAAAGCATTTTTGACAATCATTTCTAGATTTGAATTGAAACTTTATGTGAAGCTTATCGACTTTGGAACTCTTTACAAGAATATCTTTACTATCAAGTGCTTTTGAATTAAAATGTGATTGTTCAAGTTGGTCACTTGAACATGTGTATTTATAGTGAAGATAGAGACCCTTATGACGATGCAAGCCCCCAATCTTGGAGAGACAACAATTGCATGGCTTATTGCTGCATGAGTTGAACTTGATGAGCATGAGTTATATCATGATGATGATAAATGAAGAATAGGAGAGTCACTAAGGGTTGTAGAAAGAAAGGCTAAGGATCAAGGAAAACAAAATAGGTAAAATTTATGACTCATGGGTGAAGATAATGACGGGAGAGACATGGTAAGCTAAAAGACATTGGTTCTAACTCGAGGCTATGTCAGGTTCTACACTAATGAATTGTCCTTCAAAACTTCTATGATGATCAATGTGACCTCATTTGCTTTTATTGATATTGTCGGACCTCAAGGTGAGGCTACCTATGTATACTTAAGGACTCAGACCACCGTAGTTCATGAAAATTGTGTGTGAAATTGATGTGATTATGCTCTTACCTTTTCCTAGGCCGCCCTTTCGGGTTTTCAACCTAGCGGGCTTTGGACATGCTCGAAGAGGGTGTTTGGCTTGAAGTTTGAGGGGAATTTCGGCTTTGGGTTTTGAACATTTCTCTTTTGTTTTAGGTTTTGAAGATTTCTCTTGTATTTTGGATTTTGGACTTTGGCGTAATAAGGTTGGGTTTTTATTTAAGTTTTAAAATTGATGGAGTTTTGAGATTTGGAATTTCGGGTTTGGGCCTTGAGGTTCGGGTTTGTAGTAGGAGCATGTTGAGGTATGATTTGAGATTTAGTATGACTTCGAGTCTAGGTTATCGTTAATGGGGAAAGGTTTGACCCATAGGTGCGATGTGCTTTGATTTTTGACTTTGAAATTGACTTGACTTTTGATTTTGACTTGATGATCTTTTTACTTTCTTTTATCGTTTGTTTTTCTCTTTTTTTAGCACACGACTTTTTCCTTCGCACCATGATTTGGTTAATAAAGGTGATGGAGATGGAGGTTTACTTAATGTTATCGAAAGGCTGAATGATGGGTGTGAAGAAAGGAAACGGTTTTATTTGGTGGTGTTTGACGCTTTTCGAGCATGTCCAATATTTATTCATTTAAAAAAAATTTTTTTTTAATGATGATGAGCTCATTTGAACCACAAGAAATAAGCTAAGAGAAAAGCAATGGAATTTTATTAATTCATATATTTGGAAAAATAACAAAACGGAGGCTAGAATATGATAATGACCTTAATCCTAATGACATAGACTCGATAATATGAAAACAAAGGAAATAGAAAAGCTAGGTGGATGGACTTTCCGACTCAACCTAAAGAAGACTATGGACTCTTGCTCAAGATGTCGCTGCTTCTCACCATCGATCTTTAATGTCTCTTGTAGGTTTTACTCATCCTCTTACGAAGAGTTATTCATGTAATCCTTCTTGTAATTATTGTTTCCATTTTTTCCCCTTGATCATGTACTCTTTGATTTCAATACCAATGTGGTAGACTTCTTGAAATGTTTCCAACCCTAAGTACTTAAGGTGATTCTTGTATGTAGCAAAAAGGTTAGAAATGAAGATTTTCACTATCTCCTTTTCGGGAGGAGTAGTTACCGTTTCAGCAACAGTTTCTCTCCAACGAGCTTGGTAGGCGGTGAATCCTTCTTTCACTTATTGCTTGAGAATCATAAGATCACGTTGGGAAGTCGATACTTGAGTATTACAATTGTAGCGAGTAATGAACGCATGAATGATGGCCTCCCACGTTGTGGTTTCCTTGTCAGGAAGAGAAAAGAACCACTTTTGGCAAACTGGTTCCAAAGAGAATGGAAAGATCTTGGAATAATGCTTCAGATCAATTTTCTTCATATCCATATAGAATTTGAACCCCCTAAGGAAGAAACAAGGGTTGTTAGTTGTTTTGAATTTCGGCATGTCCTCGATTGAGAACTTTTTGGGAATTGTGTCCACCAACCTCGGGTCAAGCCCAGGAGGGTCAATATAGGTATCTTCGTCTTTGATCCACTTCATAATCTCTTCAATATCTTTGATGTTAGTCTTCTCTTTCTTAAGGTCATTCATCTCGATGGTGAGAGTTTCCAACATATCTGTCAATTTGGTTAAGTTGGCTTCCATTTGTTGTAGTTGAACATTAACTCTTCACGTGACATTGTTGAGAGATTTATTTAAAGATTACTTTTAATTCGAAATGGTCTTCTCATGAGCACGATTATTTGAGAAGACTCGAGCACTTGATGAACACCTCGAAACATGTCCATTGACCCAAGCTATAAGTTTTGTTGCTTTATTCAATTGTCGGCCCAATCCAAGTTATGTTGATGACTCTATCCTGCATGAGGCTCCATTAGAGTTTTATTTTGAAAATGACTCATGGTTTACTTTCTTGAACTAGACTCAACGCATGGCCTACCATCGTCACTCCTTGTCCTAAATGAATGCTGGAATGTAATGTACCTTATCGTCTTTGGATTATCTTTTTTTTTTTTTCAAATCGGACGATAAAGAAACTTTTACAATTATTGAACGAATTGTATGTAGCCTATGGGGTTCTATATGTAGGACAAGATTGACGTTTTGACTACTAAGGAGCAACCATGATCTATATGAGACTCACTATTCTAATGTATTTAAAGGTTCATGCACTAGTGGAAAAAAATAACATATGCTACAATACATTTGCTCCGGTCATTTAAAATCCGGAGTAAAAGTCTTAGAAAAAAAACCACCCACATTATATGCTCCGGTCATGTGACAACCGGAGCAAAAGGTATATATGCTCCGGTGTTTTGGGTATTGAGCCGGAGCAAAAAGTGGTAAGATACATGATAAAAAAGACGGACCATATAAATTGGGGTATAAAAGCCCAAAAAAACCCTAACCCCTCATTTTCAGTTTTCTTTCTCTCATCTCTCTCAATCTATCTTTCATCATCTCTCATTTTCTTTCTCTTTTTTTTTTCCAAAAATGACGGTATTTCGAGAATTTGAAGTTTGATTCGAGAATCATTCTTCTTCTTAAGATTCCTTTTCGAATTAGGGTTTTTAATTTAGGGTTTAATTGAATTGGGGATTTTGATGCACAGGAATTCTGAAATCAAAGTGATTAGGGATTTCTTCCTTACTTTCGAATTTTTTGTTCAATTTCTTATACTTTTGATTTTGTTTTTGCTGTTGTTATTAATTAGTCGTATTGTTGAAGAATTTTTTATTGATTTTTGTGATTCTTTTCTCTAATTTGAAAATGTTGTATTTTTATTTTCGGTAAATCTCGAAATTAGGGCTTTTTATTTGATTTTCGCTGATTAGTTGTTGTTACTTTAATGGAAGCTTCTTTCGATTAGTTTTTAGTTCGTAATATGAGTCTTCGCTAGGGTTTTGGTGGTTTCGTAGAACAGATTGATGAATTTGTGTGATTTCGTGTTTTTTTGCAGCAAGAAGATGATAAGATGCTTGTTCCGCATTCTGCTATAGCCGATAATAATAATCATCAGCCTATGGAAGGTTAGATTATTTTTTGTTGCATTTAGTTTCGTCGATTTTGTTATACGAATTTGATTGATCTCTTTTCGGTGTCGATTTGATCCGACGAAGTTTCTAAGTATGTCAAATTTATATTGCTTAGGGTTATGAGTTTCTGATTTTGTGTTTTTTTTGTTTGATTTTACATTATAGTCGTGGCGCAAGCAGAACCTGCTAATAATAATAACACCGCTAGCGCCAATGCGAATGAGGCTGCTAGCACTGCTGAGAATCAAGCTGCGGAGGATCCTCAATTATCTTGGTTTACTTGGAAAATTGAGAATTTCGCCAGGTTGAAAGCCAAGAAGCACTATTCGGATGTGTTTGTTGTTGGCGGTTTCAAATGGTACTGCGAAATTTGATTACTTATTGTAGTTGCTTGTAGTTAGAGGTGGTATGGGAATTTACTTATTGTGTAACTTTTGGTGCAGGCGGATACTTATTGGGGCTGTTTGTGTACTTTAAGTCTTGTGAATGAAGTCTTGTGAGTGAATAAGTGAGTAAAGGACTCCATGAATTGAATTGAGTGAATTATCCATGGTTTGGAATGTGAATGATTAGTTAATGATTCAAATCTTGAATGATTAATTACAAATAAAGAGAGTAATAGAGTATGCATGATGAAAGAATAAATAATTAGACTACATGATATAGTGAATGAATGAGTGATTGGTTGATTGATTGAAATGAGCAATGAAATGAAAGAATGAATGAGTGATTGGTTGATTGATTGGTTTTAGATTTTTGTTTAAATTTTTTATTTCAACTAAATCAGTTTTATTGTTGTTGTTTAATTAATTTCAGTTTTGTTTACTTGTTTGTTTAGATAATTTATTTACAAGTTTTATGGATTTGTTGTTTCCTTGATTTTTTTTCTTTAGATTTTCATATTAGTTAGTTTAGTTAAATTAGTCAGATTTACAAATTTAGAGTTTATTTGTTATGTTGTGTAGATTAGTTAGAATAATTGATTAAAAACAAAGTTTAGAAATCAGAGTAAGTATTTCAGATTTTGAAAATCAACTTTGCAGAAAAAGCTAGTAAGTCATATTATGAAAATCAGTTTAGAAATTAAATTTTGATTATGAATTTGTTAATTGGTCGTATTGCTTTGATTTTGTGCCATTTAAGTTGATTGTGTGAGTTTGATTATGGATGTGGTATGTATTGTGTGAGCAGGTTCGTGTTTGACATTGAAGTGAGGCATGACTTGATGACGGCGGGGTTTACACTTTAGAGGCTTGTAACATGGTTGAAGGTGAATTCATGCATTTTCCTTTTGATCCTCTTGCTATTGTTCATGCTTCTGAGGTATGAAATGTAACATATGATTGTTGTTCTTGGTTGCTCCTTCATTGGCTTGATTTCTGTTTTGCTGTTTAAATGTGAATAAAAGAATGAGTGTATTATAGAATAATTAAATGCATGAATGAATAACAAAATATAAGAATGAATGAATGCATGCGTCCTTGAATGAATGAATTAGAAAATGTAATTGCTTATGCCCAATTGTAATTGTTTCTTGGAATATCTTGTAATGTTCTAAATAGCTNATTCTAAATAGCTGAAAAATCCAACTGATGAATCTTCCTGCCCAGAGAATGAATGAATGTAACCAATAGTTTTATTGTTGATGAATCTTCCTGCCCTTTTTATTATTATTGATATGGTGAAAGTAGTTTTAAATTGCAATTTGCTGGGATGTAGAACTGGTAAGTATGTATGGTTAGCTGTATTGCCATGCTGTTTGGGGATTTGATGCTTCTCTCTGTATATTTCTCTGTAGTAAAATGTCGATCCTCTGAGATATATAATTATAAAAATTCACGGATATAATTGACTGTAGCAGTTCAGTTTCAGAGGATTATGCTACTAATGTTTATAATATATGCAGATCTTTGTCACACCTTGAAGAGATGATTCACAAGCAGGAACCTCTTTTTAGTGTCCTTTAGCTTCTCGTCATGCTTTCTGTTACAAATTCAGGATTGCCAAAAACGCAGTATGATTATTTAAGGTAGATAATCCTGATGCTTTCTGTTCCTTACCTTTTCTAACTCATTCTTACACTTTTTCTTGGATTTTCTCTTCTTGTAGAACCTGATCTTCAGGTTTCTTCAAAGTATAAGCCCCAAGCTCATTGTTATGCCAATTTTGATTATCATTATTTATTTCATTTTATTTTTTGCTCGGAGTTTTGACTTGTTTGTTTGAATTTCAGAAAGCATATGGCTGTTTGAGCAGAAGGATGCGAGGATTGAAGGGCGCATTATTTATCGTTCTACAAATAATAAGTTTAAGGATTAGGTTTTAAGAGTGGATGTTTTGTTGCTTAGGTTTTATTCTGTTTTTGTTTATGAATGGATGTTTTGTTGCTTAGGTTTTGTTTGTGAAACATTTGCTCTTTGTTGTTTATACTTTCTCTAAAACTCTTCACCTTTTCTTGTTAATTGCTCTCATAACTCTTCAATTATGCTTGTTAATTTTTGATTTCTGGGGTTTCTATTTTGGTATTGAATTCCTTGTTTTAATTTGTTTATGTCTGTGTTTGGTGTTGGTCTGCAGTGTCTGTAGCTCTGCAGTCTTTCAAATTGTTTTGCTGGTTGTTGACCTACAGACTGCAGAGACTATTTTTTGCAGGCTGTTGTAGGTGGGTTTGGAGGGTGTATTCCAGTGGCTGTTGTTTGTTTCTACTGAGACTGCAGGCTGGTTTGCATGCTATGGCTTGTAGTTTTTGAGTGTGTGGTTGGGTGAGTTTGGGGGTGGTGCAGGATGTTGGTGTGAGGCTGTTTTTAGGCTGTTTTTGGCAGTAGGCAGCAGTTTGTTGCTGCAGTTTGCTGGTGTTGTTCTGGTTTGGTTTAGCTGTTTTGGTGTTGGTCTTGGTAATGTTTTGTTTAGCTGCTGTTTGTTAGGCAGCAGGCTGTTTGCTGCAGGTTGCTTGTGGTGTCTTGTTTTGCTGGTTGGTTGAGGCTGTGCAAGGCCTGTGCAGTGGGGTAGAGAAAGGAAGTTTTAGTGTTTGTGAGTCTTTAAGACCGTGAGCTTATGTGCAGTTCTCCAGAACTGGTTTGCAGCTGGTTCTGGTATGCAGTTGGACTGCTATGGTGAGGTTGAATGTTGTGGAGGTGGGGGCTGGTTTCTGCAGAGGCTGTGGTCCTAGGTTTCTGCAGTTATGGGTTTGGCAGTTTTGGTTGCTGCAGTTTAGTTTTGAAGTACTGGCTCTGCAGGTTTAGTTCTGATTATGCAGTTTCTGATGATTATGGCTTGCAGTTGTGTTCTGCTTGCTCAGTTTTTGGGTCTGCAGGTTGGGGTCGTAATGACTCATTTTAGCATCAAAAAAGCGAATAAATTTTTTGTTTTTTTAGGGTACTTTTTGCTCCGGTTGTTTAAATGACTGGAGCAAAAAGTCACTTTTTTTTATGGGAAACACACTTTTTGCTCCGGTTATTTAATGAACAGGAGCAAAAAGTCGCTTTTTTTTGGTGGGAAACACACTTTTATCTCCGGTTGTTTAAACAACCGGAGCAAAAAGTCTTAACACTTATTGCTCCTCCTGGGTATACTCCGGTCCAAAACCGGAGCAAAAAGGGGGGTTTTGTCCGGAGCAAATGTCATTTTTTCCACTAGTGATGCAAAACTAGGGCCCAAGTTAATCATATAAGCACATAATATACAAATTGGCACGTTGTCACAGCTAGCATAAGGTCAAGTCCAAACCCAGCCAAGGTTCTAAGAGGCAACTAGAAGTAAAGCTTAGGGTGTCTGAAAGGTACCATGACTAGGATGTGTCCAAACTATCCACACCACAACTTAGTGGTGATCCAAGTAGGACATTCATTATGAACCACATAGGTCACATGATTCACGCATCATGGTTGGGATGGACTTCAATTAAGGAACGACCTTAGGTAGGTAACCTAACCATCCTTAACATCAGTCCCCTAGGGGTGTCTCAAGTATAGAACATACTTTAAGAGACGTGTATCTTAAACCAAGACCATCACATGGGAATTGCAAACATTATGCCTATCAAGTAGAATTCAATATTATAATTATAGAATTACGAGACTTTTCGAGTTTCGTCCACTCTTCTTTAAAATTAAAGGAATATCGCCAGTAGAGTCGCCAAACTGTGGACCTAGGGTTTTGGGGGCCCATGTGCCATTTCAACGGACATTGAATGTCTTTAGTTTGATTGCATAGTTTGAGTATGCTTGGCCTAGGGAATGAGGCTAGAAGCTCAAAAATCAAGTAGAGAAGTCACCACAGTCCTCCTTTCTGGAGCTAACGGAACCCCATTAGGACATAGCCCTAGGGAAAAAATCACAACCAATGATAAGAAGGTCTCATATATCTAGATTTGGGGACGAGGATAAATCACAACAGTAGGTCACAGTGTCCTCCCACGTATAGCGGCATCTACTTGGTCACATGTGTAATTTCATAATCTTAATATCGAATTATAACATACATATTTCCGGTTTGTACCTACAAACACATAGAAATAAGGCTAGGCGGGTTTTTAGTTAATGCACACATAATTTTCGGTTTATCATGCATGTGATCGCTTTAGGATTTAAGTTGATTTTAATCTTTATTTAGTTGAAACATGCCTTTTAGGTCTTTGAGCAAAACATGATTTTTAGGTGATTTAAAGCATTAAACACCTAGCATAAAGATCATATGAAGTCTAGAACATGTTTCTACCTAAAATTAAATTTATTTAAGAGTCGAATCATTAGTTAGTCAATATTGCATGAATTTAATTTTTAGACATTTCAATTATCAAGTAAAGCAAACAAATCATATATACATGCAAAACTAACTCTTTGAAGAACTCAAGATGAAGATTTTGATGTTATTGACATCATTTGAAGTACCTTTTGTGCAATCGTCGACAACTTCTTTGAACCGAATGCTTGAACAAATTTGATTAATAATGATAATAATATTAATAATATTAACATTAAGTTTAAAGTTTTGTGAAAGCAAGAAGTAGAATAGCACGATTTTCGTGGTAAGGCACGAAAATCAAGACAGAGACGTGAAGTAGAGAGAGAGTGTGTCAGTTGAGAATGAGAATTTATGATTTAATGTGATAAATGAAGGTCGTAGGAGGGGGTATTTATAGGGCCGGAAGTAACGTAAGCAAGCGTCAGGGCACCAGAGGAGCTTTAGAACGCACAGAGGTGAGCACAAGGGCGCCTCACCTACGCTTTGCGGTCAAGGTGAGCGCTAGGACGCTCAATGAATGCTATGACGTAGGTTCCTTGGACGTCTGGGTGCTGGCTGGGCACCAGGGCGCTGCCATTGCCTTGTGGCACTCGAGCGCCTAATTTCTGATTTTCGCGCGGGGAATCTCCGAAGCTTCCTTATTTCGTATATTCATTTCCAAAAACCAAAATATTTCGATATATGATGAAATAATACGAAATTCGCTTCCATAAATCTGTTTATTCACTTCCATAACCTAAATTTTCCATAAACCAAACAAACATGGCCTTCTAGAAGGTTTGTCGAATCCGGTCACATTCATAAACTTAAATTAATTTCTTTATTGAAATTAAAAAGTGAATTATGAAATAAAATGAAATAAATGAAAACTTTTTAAGCACATTTCGATGATCTTAACTCATCATTGGTAATTCCGGCAATGGTTTTTTCATTTTCAAAAAGTTCAGGGGGGCATTGCCCCCCTAACCCCTTAACCAGGGCATTTCACCCCAGGACCCAGACTCGCTTACCGGGCAGCGGGATCCCCGTATATATTCTGGAGTGGGGACCAAATAGGTGAAGGACTGACTTCCGACACAAAACTAGGCATTTTCAAGCATTCAATTTTTAGACGTTGGACTTGTAGCGACGTGGTACACTTTAATCATCGGCCATAAGGTGGGACCAAATACAGGTGTTTATACTTATTTTTTACTATCATGTCATCCACATACACCTCTACTTCTTTTTGTATAATGTCGTAGAGAAGTTTGGTGGCGGCACGTTGATGTGTGGTACCAACATTCTTCAAGCCAAACAACATAACCGTATAACAATTTAACCCCCATTGAGTAGTAAATGTTGTCTTCTCCATGTCTTCTTCTGCCATCTTAACTTGGTTATAGCAGGCATATCCGTCCATGAAGGAGAATAAGGTGTTACTAGCCGTGTTGTAAACAACAACATCAATATGGGATAGCGAAAAATCATTTTTCGGACTAGCCTTGTTCAGGTCTCGAAAGTCCAGGCACATTCTCACTCTCCTATCCTTTTTTGTTATAGTAATGATGTTGGCAACCCAATCAGAGTATTGGACCACCTTAATGAATTCAAACTGTAACTTTTGATGACTTCTTCTCTGATATTCAGTTGGAGGTCCGGTTTTATTCTTCTGAGCTTTTGTTGACGGGTTCGGCCCCTTGTTTAAAGGGTTCATGTGTCTAGCTATTTCTGGATATATTCCAGGCATGTCGTCATACGACCATGAGAATACATCTCGGAATTATGTGAGAGTTGCTATAAGCTCAGTCCTTTCTTGGAGATTGAGTACGAGGCCAATTTGCAATTCTCTTGGCATATCATTATCAGAAATGTTAACCTTTTCAGTTTATTCAATTATTGGATTTTTACTCTCATGTTCTTCTAGAGACTTTATTATTTCAGTATAATTTTGAATTTGGTTTGTGAAATAGAGCAATCATACAAGTTGGAAGGAAAATAAAGAGGTGAAGAGTAAGCAAATGAAGACATATTATCAATCTCAATAATCATGACATCGAAATTTTCCTTAAAGGCAGACTCTTGAGGCGAGATGGAACCTTTGATAGACTTATTAGTGATCTTAGGACTTGCTATGGCAATAGACTCGAACTTAGATTCAGACTCACACTCGGACTCGGACTCATCAAACATAGGACCTTCTCCTACGGTGAAATCCATGCTCTTACCTTCTGGTGTGGTGATCTTTACGGTCTTGCATCATCCTTTAATCACTTGACTTGCCAGCATGATGAGCTTGGTGAGATCGAAAGGTTCAGCATTCATAGCCATACAAACTTCTTGTTCGGAAGGTGGGGCACGTTCCAGTCCAAAGAGCAGCCCAAGTACTAGTGTGTTAGGGATATCCGATTGGAATTTTCCTTTTGTAATTGGGGGATTTTCTCCTTCCTTGAAGCAATAATTAGCAAAGACCTCCATGTCATGGTACCTCTTCCCATCGTTGTCACAAAAGGGTTCCAGAAACAAATATTAGGGGAAGTTCTCCCCTTCCTTCAGAAATTTGCCATATAAAGTAAGAGTCTAAGGGAGGATTTTAATGTCTCCATCCTTTTTTTTCCATGTTTTGCTTTTGGAGATCCTTGTAGTCCTCTCGAGTCGGGATTTATCCTAATCCAAATCTATTGCTTTTGGGTTGAAGATTGAAAAGGGTGGTCGCAAGGGCCCTTCTTTATTCCATGCTTATTCCCGAGAAAAAGCCTTGATCATGAAGAAGAGTGTTGACTACCAAACTCGAATGAGGATCAAAGTCAAAAGGAGCCTTGTCTCCTTCTTTAATTGTGGCAATGGAGAATCCCCATAAGTCTTCATCACTAGCATCATGTTCGATGTTGATGATGGGTTAGTTGGTAGCTTGGATTTTCACAGGAAAGGCATTAATGGCGATCACGGCTCCTTCTTGCATGAACTTGATCTTTTGATGGAGAGTGGAAGGGACCGTCCCAAAGTTATGTAGCCATGGCCTTCCTAAGAGGAGATTGAAGCTGGTTTTGATGTCCATTACATGGAATTTAACCTTCTTATCGATTGGCCCCGTAGTTAGGTTAAGCCACATGAATCCCATGGTTTTAAGCTTGAATGGCTTGATTGCTTGCGTGGAATTTCTTTTGGAGAACCCCAATTTTCTAAGAGGTTGTTACGGCCTGTTTACTTCAGCTTAAAATCCGTTCAGTTCAGTTCAGTCCAGCTCATTTCAATTCAGTTCAGCTCTTCCCTTATTTTGCTATTCATTAATCCTTTTTAAAAAAAATCTTCAGTTCAGTTCAGCTCCAATTAGTTCAATTCAGTTCAGTTCAGTTCAGCTATTTTCAATTGAAGTAAACAGGCCCTTAAGGGACACACATCAATAGCCGAACCATTGTCGATCAAAGTCATAGGTATATTAAGTTGTCTACTTATCACAGTGAAGTTGAGAGCTTTGTTGTGACTTGGCCCTTCTGTTGGGAGATCTTCATCAGAAAAAGTGATGGATGATTTGTGTTGCTTGGTATTATGATGTTAACCAACACTACAAGAAAATCAATTTATTGCAACGATCAAAGTCGTTGCAAAAGATCAAAAGTCGTTGCTGTAAATATCTTTAGCAACGACTTTTGTCGTTGCAAGGTCGTTGCTGGTATAGATGTAGCGAAAACATTGGCAACGACTTTTTTCGTTGCCAAAAAACACTATTTTTGCAACGACAAAAGTCGTTGCTATTAAAATGTCGTTGCAAAAAACACCTGTATCCCAATTTAATGTACTATTTATTGCAACGACATATATACGGTCTTACGCAACAACAATAGTTGTTGCAATACATCTTGTTTAGCAACGACAGTTTCCGTTGCAAAAGTTAACCTTTTCTTGCTAGTTTTCTTTTTGCAACGACTTTTGGTGTTGCAAAATGTTGTCATTTCTAATGGTACTTGTCTTTTGCAACAACTTTTGTCGTTACTAAACGTATCAAATATCATACCATACATTTTTTGCAACAACAATTTTTTGTTGCAAAAACTTATCCAAAGTCACAACATTCTTTGCAAAGAATCATCGATCTTTTAACCATATATACTACGGAAATATACCTTTTGGTTGCACATAATCCAACCACTTCCAAAAGTAGAATTTCAAATAATACATATATATATATATATATATATATTTAGAATATGTATATTACAAACCAAAAATATGTGATCATCTTTACATAAAGAGTCCAAAACATACATTATGTCAATTGATGTTAGAATGTTCTCACTTTCCTATTAATAGCAAAAGTTATAGCAATGTTACTACCCAAAAGCGCTACGCATACAATTAGCAATTAACCTTCAACGTCTTCATAACAAAATGCGATCACAATCTTGTTAACCCTGCATGTATTAGAATGGTAAGAGTTAATTCATAAGTAAGAGAATGCATAAGATAATATTTAAAAATTATGAAGATACTATCAATAAATGGAGCATAAATTTCGGCAGAGTCTCCTTTGTATTTTGAACTAAGCCACCATGTAAATGGTTTCAAAACCTGTTTACAACTGCAAATGACATCTCCAAAACCTGAAAATTTTTAATCCACAATCATTCTGTTCTATATTCATGCAAATCCCATCACCAAGCCTTATCACAATAATTTTCAACCACAAGGAAAACCACAATCATTCATGTGTAATACACTATCAACTCCAAATTACATCTCCATAACCTGAAATATAGATTATCCACTATCATTCATGTGTAATCCACAATCCTAAATATAATTCGTTCACCATCGACAAAACCACAAGCTGTATAATAACACTAGAAACTCACATGAGAAGAAGGGAAGTAACATAGGCATTAATCTCATAATTATTACGAGTCTCATATGCAGGAGGTTCATCACAATATAATATGTACACATATTTAGATTGCTTAGTGTAAATAGTATTACCTTGCACAAAGGCCACCAAAAAGGCAAAGTAGTCACTAGACACCTCTGTTTGCAATCTGGCGAAGTAAGTCTTGTTTGAGAGCTTCCATCTCAGCTGCTTGCTGCTTTCTATGTTCCTCAAATTCTTGTTGTTGTCTCTTTTGGCTTTCTTGCAGCTCCTTTATCCTTTCTTCTTGCTCTTGTATTTTTCCTTGTTGTTCTTCCACAAGTTTTCTTTGCTCAAGTTGTTGTTTTCCTTTAAGATAACCTCTTACAGCAGTACCTTTTCCCCGAATATATCCAGATCTTGGTTCTAAAACTTGAACCAAAATTTCATCTTGAGTCATTGTATCACCAACCTCAGCAACTACATGTTTTAGTTTGTCCTAAACAAAAAATTTCAACAAAGAAGTGATAAAAAAGATATTAGAGGTGGCTAAAACTGAAATATTCACACATATTTTAGTAAAATTATGACTTTAAAAACATACATGAATTGTTTTGGATTGTGTTGCATCTGCCCATTCTAAGTCACCTTTCTCATTTTTACGTGTGTGCTCAATTAGCCATATCACATCTGCAGATGGCTTCACATTGTTGTTTTCCTTGGTCTAGCATGTCAAAAAATATTAGTCGCGTACTATGATTTTGTATAACATAAATTTTATTCTTAACTCATGCAAATGACTAAGTACTTAGCATACCAATTCATCCTCAACTTCAGCAAAAGCCAAATTTCCAGTGGTATGGATAACTCTTTTGTCAGACTTCCTGTTTTTAGAGTTCCTTTGACTTACAATCTGCATAACAAAACTAAAAAAAGTTAGCCAACAAAGAATCAATCAAATGACTAAGAGAAACTATTGAGCACCTGTTTTTCAGAAACTACCTTAAAATCTTTTGATGCAAACCGTTTTATGCAATATTTCCATTGCTCCAAAGGAAGATCAGGAGGGGGATTTTTCTCACGTTCTTGGTCCGTTTTCCCACATTTTGGACTTTTGTAGTAGTAATGTAGTCGACACTTCCATAACCTATATAGGCGTTGCATGGTATCGACAACAAAGGCATACATCTTCAAGTATTGACTTGACTCAGCAATTTGAAACTTATCCTAGCCAACATAATTATGGAAAATGATGAATATTTAATGTCGTCGTAATAATTTTATGCACATGAGACCATATTAAACTTACAACTTATCCTACTATTACCTGGATCTCCTTCCACATACTATCACCCGCAACAGAAAAAGCTTCTTTCCAATTGTTTACATTCAATGGAGCTCTTGTCCTCACTATGCGACCACACTCATTAACCAAATGTCGTGCATTTTCCCCAATTGCTCGATCAATTTCTTCAGGTATGTAAACTGTTAGTTTTGATCCTTTCCCTTTAATTTTCATATCAACCACATAGCTCTTGTACTTCCCTCGATTACCTATTCCTCTAGTGTGACTTGTTGCTTCAAAATAAAGCAACGGAGGGAGATAAGAGTCTTACAAATATGCATATTAATTAATTTTGCAAAAAGGAAGAATGGAACAACCGGTTACCTTCATTTAAGCCTTCATTGTTTTCCTGATTACCCTCTTTAGTGTTGTCATTGTTTCGCACCTGTCGGGGTGTAGGGTTACCAGCTTCATTCACTTCGATTGCTTTAGCAATCCTACCAGCTAGGTTACTCATCCGTTTTCTCTTACCAAGTGCATCTACAAATATAGTAAAGAGTAACTTATGAACCACACTTTAGAACAGAAAAATAAAAAGTTATATATAGGATATCATACATACATTCAGTTCTTCCTGTGACTACACCTCCAGATTCACAATCATTCATTTCAAGATCTTCGTGTTGGAGTGAACCATTTGTGTCATGCACATCGTTGTTTTGATCATTTAATGTAGGAGACTGATTTCCTTGTTCAATTGTACATAATGCACGTTGTCTATTCAAATCTATAATATAAAAAACAAGTAGATTAAAACTTTTATTTTATAAAAAAAAGATGTCAAACAAACAAACTACCAGATGTGTCCTTACTATTAACAACTACATCAACAACATCTTTGGTCAACTGACGTCCTTGTGCTTGTGCTTGTCCTTCCTCATTGGATTTTTTCTTGGTTCCTATAATAACACACCAAACAAAATTGATTAATAAAGACATGTCATTTGAAAATATACGTTATTAACTTCATATCTCATTTGAACTCACCCTGTTGTGTAACAAACTTGTTATTCCAAGTTGCTTGACTCAAACTTTGTAGTCTTCCAGGAGCAATAATCCGATTACCTACAATTTTTCCAACGCCTCTTCCAACCATCTTTGGTTTACGAATAAGAAACTAAAATAATTTACACACCGTATTTGATAAAATAAAACTGTAAGCATTTCCCTTTAACACGTCTTATGTAGTCTTTTTAAAAAAAATGACTTAAAAAATTACAATAACTAATTTATTATACAGCAAATTTAGACAAACCAGGATAATTCAAATCAAAGAAGTAAATACAGCAACAACATATATAATAAACATACACATGTTTCTAGAGCTTTTCAAGTTGCCTAATAGTTAAGTTTCTAGAGCACAAGTCTCTAAAGAAGAAACTTAACTCAACTAAAGGCTCATACACATGTTTTGGCAAGAAGCCCCGTATTGCAAGGGGAAGCAATTGTTCAATAAACACGTGATGGTCATGGCTCTTCATACATGAAATTCTTTTCCCATTATCTTTGACACAACGAGAAATATTTGATAAATATCCATCTGGAGATTTCAATGTAGCAAACATGTCACATATGGCAGCCTTCGCTGTTGCGCTCAAAGAGTAGCATGCAACTGGCACACTAAGTTTATCTCCATCGACAATTGGATGCAACTCGCTCCTCACTCGCATTTTCATTAAATCCATGTGAACCTTTATAGTATCTTTAGTCTTATTTTTAATATTCATCAAGGTTCCTAAAATATTATCGGAGACATACTTTTCAATGTGCATAACATCCAAATTGTGACGGATTTTTAATTTGCTTCAATAAGGCAAATCAAAGAAAATGCTTTTTTTGTTCCAACCATACAAACAATTCTCACCCTCCCTTTTTCTTTTCTTTGATTCACTCTTTCCGAATTTCGCTTGTGTAAATCTAGAAAAATGCCCCAGCACATCATCCCCTGTAAGTGGTTGCGGTGCATGACCTTTCTCATGCTTATTATCAAAAGAAGATGCATCTTTTCTCCACTTATGATCAAGTGGCAGCCAACGACGATGTCGCATATAACCACCTTTGTGCTTGAGTGACGTGCGTTTCGTATCTTTATTACAACAAGGGCAAGCATAACCACCTTTAGTTGTCCATCCCGACAAATCTCCATATGCTGGAAAGTCATTGATAGTCCATAAAAGAGATGCACGCAATCTGAAATTTTCCTTCAAATAGGCATCATAAGTTTCAACCCCATTGTCCCAAAGATCCTTCAATTCATCAATTAATGGTCTGAGATACACATCTATATTCCTCCCTGGACTACTGGGTCCTGGTATGAGCAAAGTCAAAAAAAAGGAATGAGGTTTCATGCAAACCCATGGTGGTAAATTATAGGGAATAAGAACAACCGGCCATATACTGTGTTGTGAATTATTAAAAGGTTGGAACCCATCACATGCTAGTCCAAGCCTTACATTACGTGCTTCCTTTGCGAATTCACCATACTCGTCATCAAATGATTTCCAAGCATATGAGTCACGAGGATGCCTCATTATGTCATCATCCACAATTTGTTCTTTGTGCCACTGCATATCTTTAGCAGTTTTTCTAGACATGTACAACCTTTGCAATCTTGGCTTGCAAGGAAAGTATCGCAAAACCTTATGAGGCACTTTAGTTCCCTTTAAGGACCCTTTCTCATCATTTTTCCATCTCGATAAACCACAAGTGGGACACTCATTCAAATTCTCATTCTCTTTCCAATATAAAATACAATCATTTTGACAAGCATCAATCTTTATGTAATCAAGACCTAAATCCTTAATGAGTTTTTTAGCCTCGTAATAAGATTCTGGAAGATCAATTCCCCATGCCTAGCGTTCAAAATTGAGTAAACTGTCAAAAGAACTGTCACACCAATTATATAGAACCTTCATGTGTAAAAGTTTCACAATGTATTCCAGCTTAGTCATAGTCATTCCATTCACCTTTAACGGCTCCTGATATTCTTAAAGGAGTTGATAAAATTTTTTGGCATTTTCATTTGGTTCTTCGGTGACATGTTCAATATCATTCAACAACTCATCATCGCCCCCAATATTCATAGGACCCACACCACAAGCATCTTGGAGCATTGATATGCCAAAGTCATTATCAAGATCGATATGATTGTAATTTTCATCTTCCCTTCCACCTTGCGATACTTCTCCATGGAACTCCCACATGGTATACTTGTCATNCGGTATACTTGTCGTACATCCCCCACTTGAGCAAATCTTATCTCACATCACACTTTCTTTTGAATATTATGTTTCGACAATTGTTACAAGGACACCTAATATTGATAGTGTCCTTATCTTCTTGGCTAACATTTGAAAGAGCAAAGTTTAAAAAGTTGTCAACACCCTTCACATAGTCACAAGAGGAACGATTCTTTACTTTCATCCATGCCTTATCTATAGTCATCTCCTATTGTGACAAAATAAAAGCATAAGCATCACATTTGGGAGATGACAAAAATAAATGTCCAAAACACAAAACTCATTTAAAAAGCATTGTTGTTGCTTTTAACAACCCTTAATGAACAAAGCAGTAGCTCAAAACATATATATGGAGGTAACCATTGAAAAACATATACTGGCAAACGACTTCATAATCCATTGACTTCAAAAGCAGCACAACTTAACACCAGTGCACTTAACTATATAACATTGCCAATAACTTCAAAATCCATTGACATATAGTAGGGTCAAAGAATGAAAAGCAAGAGATAACAAGATAAACGAAGAGGAAGATAATGACTGTCAAGATACAACAATCTCAACTTCAATAGTAACAATCTCCAAGTTCTCACAATTTCTGAATAAATTTTATTCTCCTACCTCTNTACTACCTCTCCTCTTACATATACTACTCAAGTTCTAAAACTTAAGGTAAGCTGCACAACAGACGGCCATACAAATATGAAACTTAAGGTAAAATGCATACACCTAGAACACAAATAAATATACATCACCACCTAACTAAAATGCTTTAAAAGCATGCAATTAGATTATCATAATTTCAGCATCAATAAATTTAGAAGTATAGGTATACCATCACTGGGCAGTAAGCACGCATCAATAATAACATAAGCATCACATTTGGGAGAAGAAAAAATAAATGTCCAAATTGATCCTATGAGAAATTGATTATTCAACTAAGCTTCAAATTAGCACTGAAGCCATAAACATAGAATCAACTAAACTAGCTAAAGGAATGGCATTTAGACCTCACTGACAAATGGCAATGCATGTATAGGAAATAAAAACCAACATAAAACAACATAAGTTATAAGCTATACACGAACTACCCCAACGTCAATTAGTCCATAGACTTCTAAGAAAAGAAGGAAAGACTGAAAAGGCATAAAAAGGCATTNCAAAAGGCATTTTTAAAAATAAAAAAAAAAAAGATAATAGTTGGGGATTTAAGCAGCTCCCTAAAGGAATATCAATAGCACAACAACTAATACTAGTGCTAGTTTTAGGCCCCGAGGTTTAAATTACATTTAACCAAGCAATAATGCATGATGACCATCAACGCAAAAACCAAGTAAAGAAAAGACTTGGCTACATAGCCTATTCAACTTCTGATTATCACAGTAATTCTCTTCCCTCAAACATTTTTGGCAATCATACAACTTCAACCTTCTCACAAAAATAATTATGGTATTCACAAACATACACCNCCACAAACATACACCGTCGTAGAAATGACAAGTGAAAAGAAAATTATATAAAGACAGTGCCACACCACCCACCTGATGTGAACTTTATAACACACCCAAGGAAACTAGCAAGCATTGGGAATCTCCCATGTGATGCAATATTTCAGACCAACAAGTGCTAATTAAATAGCTTGTCCAGCTCACAGCCTTATTAGCAATTAAGNACCTTATTAGATTTCCAATGGATCAAGAAAAACCGTATTTGAGTATGGCATTATGTAACTTTCTGAACACTTTTGCTATAAATTGGAAAGAATAATGAACAATATTAATGTATAATAATTTCTTAACTTCATTCCACTTACAGGGTATCTGGTTAGTGTTGAAGGTTGTCACATGTCAAGCAATCACACAAAATATCAAACCATCATACCTAAGAGAATGGACTCCACTACATCCCATGCTTCCCATTACAGCTAACCTTATCACCTCCTGGCCAAGGCTATTCACCCACACCACCAAAGTCCAAAAACCCCATTGTCAAAGCCAAAACATCATAACCTATAGGTTATAGCTAGAATCCCAATCTGCTCTTCGACTCACTTGACTGCACAGATATCATTATACATTAAAAGAGGATCTCGAACAAATCAGCTTCAGAAGCTAATTTCAAAGTGTTGGATTGTTCGCCAATAAGGAAAAAAGAGGGTTAGTCTAGCTTCTTGGTGTACCCTCAGCAGTTTGACATGAGACACCATAAGACAGCTAATTATATTACTCTTTTATATTTAAATAAATTCAAATTCATAAAAAAAAAAAAAACAACAAATCAACAAAAACAAAAACACAAATTCAAAGAACACGAATTAGGAAAATTCACAAATTCATCCAATTAAACCCACAAATCAACAAAAACACAAAATGGGTATAATAAGAACATGTCGAAATTCATAAAAAAAAAAAATCAAAACACACGACTTTTTTTAATGACTTTTCAAATGATATTATGAATCAAAAAAATGTAAATTTCAATTTCGTTTCACCAACAACAAATTATAAAAAAAATTGAAAATTTAACAAATTAAATAAATTAATTACCCTTAATATTGTAAGATGAACTGGGGCGAGGGTTATGGGCAAATTGAAGGAGTTGAGGGCGACGGTTGAGTGAGGTGAGGGTGATGGTAGTCTTTGGTGCTGCTGGGGAAAGGTGGCTGAAGGTGGGGTGAAGGTGGGCTGGCGGGCGAAGCCGCGAAGAGGTTGTGACTCGTGAGAGGCTGCTGGTGTGAGAATTGAGTGAGGTGAGGGTGATGGTGGTCTTCGGTGGAGTTAAGGTGATCTTTGGTGGGATGCTGCTGCCGTGAGGGTGGGTGTCTTCCGTGGAGGGATATACGTAGGTGGGGTGGAGGAAAGGAGATAAATTTGGGAAGATATTCTTGTAGTGTGTTTGAGGAGATATGTCAGGATAATGTTGAGGTATTAGTTTTAGGTATACGTATAAGAAATTTGAGGTATTAGTACAATATATGTTTTGCAACGACATTCGTTGTTGCTAAAAGTACTGCTCATCTTTAGTAACAATATTTAGTGTTGCTGTACTCCAGTGAAATGTTTTTGCAACGACTTCTTTTGTTGCCATTTGTTGACCAAAATTTTTTCAACCCCGCGTTTTTTTTTGTTGGAGGGAAATGAAATTTTTGATTTTTTGCAACAACATTTGCAACGACTTTAGTTTATGGTTGCTAAAACTGATGTATTGCAACGACCATTTTTTGTCGTTGCAAAAGGTCGTTGCAATAAATGGATTTTCTTGTAGTGCAAATCATCCGTAGTGGTGTCGTTTTGCACGTTTGAATCGGTGAGATATTTTAGGAGAGCTTGTCTATGTGTTTCTGAGGAGACAAGGAGTTGTCGAACATTGACATCGGCCTTCGTTCTTTTTAGTTGTTTAATAATACTATCCTCCTCTTGAGGTGGAGGAAGTGGCGGAGTAATTTGGATGCTACTTTGGCCTTGGGCGGCATTGAGGCGTCCGGCTCGGGTGAGAACTTGAAACTTATTGTCTTTAGGAGGTGACAAGGGCCATAAAATTTCGCTGATGTCGTCATTTTCTTCTACGAGAGTGTGATAGGTGGGTTAGACCCCTTCCCGGCATAAACGTCTTCGTCATCGCTATCCCCTATTCCATTGATTTCCAAGGGAGTGATGGAGATGACTATTTGTGAGGGAGGTCGCCCAAAAGGAGTGATCAAATCTAGGGGGTTGAAAGATGGTTCATCTTTCTCGACCGCATTGATGGAGAAGACCATCTTTTCTGAAAATTCATGGCATAAATATTTTTATTCTTCCCATTCTTTGGGATAGAAACCCTCGGGTATTTTATAGCCAGGAGGATACTGAGGAATAGGTGTAAGCAACGAAAATGGTTCTTCAATGAGTCAATTGTACTTGATGCATCTTTCCCAAAACAGAGGGATTATGCACCATTTTATTGATGTTCATATTCCGCTATCTATTGACCATCAAACTCATTCCTAGGCTCTTAATATCAAGCCTCTCCTATATATCTTCTATGACCTCTATGGAAAGCTCGATGATAGGGCTAGGCAACTCAAGAATGTCGAGTTCGTTGAAATGCCGCTTACAAAGACGAAAATAGCATCTTGAATTGTTGATAGGTTTATCCCATCCTGTCTACATCTTTTCGATTTGAACCCTCTTCCAACAGTCACATGAAAATGGATCTTTGGAAGGAGGTAGATCGTTGGAAGTATTTTTCCCTTTTACAAAGATCTTTGGTGTAGCCCCATTGTTGGAAAGGATGTTTTGAGGGACACTTCATCTGGTAGATGTGATTAAAGTAATTGGATCAAAGAATAATTTATCTTCTTAGATCATGAGGATAGCCGGTGGGTTTGATTGAATGTTAAGCTTCTTTCCTCCTAGCGGGATTGGAAGTCTTCCATCTTCAACCATATCTTGGAAGAGATTCTTGAGGGTCCAGCATTCTTCGGTGGTGTGACCCATTCCTTATTGGTATTTGCAATATTTATTAGCGTCCCATCTTAAAGATATCTTTTCAGGAGCAAGATCCTTGGTGGGCCCTATGTAACTGATTTTGCCTTTAGATTGAAGCCTTTTAAATGCTTCAGTACAGGTCATACCCAAGGGAGTGTTTTCGATTCGATGATGGAAAGGAGCTCTCACTTCTTCCATGGCATTGACGTTGTTGGAGGTGGATGCCCCCTTTGAGTAGGGATGTTGCTGATTCGCATTCCATCTACCCTTTCCACCTTCTTTGTTGAGGTCATCTTTGATTTCAATCCCAATGTTATAGACCTTTTCAAATTTTTCTAGGCCTAAGTATTCGAGAAGCTTTTTGTATTTGGGGAGCAAGTTGGCAATGAAGATTTTGACTTGCTCTTTTTTCGATGGTGTGGTCACCATTTGTGTAGCAGTCTCCCTCCAGCGAGAGAGATAAGTAGTAAACTTTCCTTTTCCCCCTTGCTTGAGGATTTCGAGTTCCCCTTGAGAATTGCTAGCTTGAGCATTGCGTTTGTAGTGAGTTATGAAGGCATGAGCTATGTCTTCCCATGTTGCGGTATCCTTGTCCGGAAGCCAAAAGAACCACTTGTGGCACACTAGCTCGAGAGTCATAGGGAAGATCCTTGGTTAGATCTTTGGATTAATCTTCTACACATCCATGTAGAACTTAAAACACCTTAAGATATATTTAGGGTTTTTAGAGGGCTTGAACTTTAGAAGCTCAATGATGGAGAACTTTTTCGGTAAAATGTCGATCAAGTTCTGATTTAATTTGGGGGGTCAAAATACCTGAATAGGCTATCGCACACCTCTAAACAATAACCGAACAACTCTAACCAATATAGCTAGGGAAGTAGGGATCGAATCCTCAGGGAAGCTATTAAATTCTACTACTTCTGAAAAGCCTAAAGCGTGTAAGGGGCCTTAGTGGGAATTTCGTTAAATGGTTCCTAAAACTAAGAAGACTAAGAATGGAAACTAAGGAAATGACGGGAAATTAACGATTAAACTCTATTAGTGGAAACCTAGGGCTATCGGTTCACTATGATCAATCAACAAACTCAATTAACGTTCACTAATCAATTCATTTGCATTCATTGAACTAGGGCTCACTAATTCTCTCGAACTTACACTCCCTCAAAACTCCTTTACCGGCTCTCGCTCGCATAAATTCGTTTTTGCCTAATATTCGGTGGTCTAATTGTGGTAATCTTACCTCTCGGCATCGATTTCAACAATAACCTAACTTAAAACTAAATCTGGCCACAATTTAATTGCAATCACTAGAAATCAATAATAGGAATTCAATTAAAAGCCAAGAACTAATTAGAAAACATAAATAAAATTCAAATCATAATCATAGATCCCCTAACCCTAGAGAAAACGACTACTCACTCATAATTAAGGGAACAAAAGCAAAATTGAAATTAAACAACATTATCATGAACAAAGAATTAATTAAAACTAAATTAATTACTGATAAAACTAAATTAAGAGTCAAAATAGCAAAACTAATTAATCTAAACTAAAAACTAAGAAATTAAAGAGAATCATGAAATTAAAAGAATTAAACAGCATAAGGAAAGAAATTACCAAAATAAAGATTGAATTGCATTAATCGAAAGCTTGAATTGTTGAACAAAGTAATTAATCGTAAAATTCTAGAGAGAATAAGTAATTTTGGATTCCTAGGTCTAAAAGTATGATAAAAACTAGGTAAGGTCGTGCCCCCTTTACAATAAAGTATATATAGGAATTGGGTTTTATTAAAATAAAACCCACGAAGCAAAACCGCGAGGAAAAATCAATCGGACACCAAAACCTTGAACCTGCGCCCGTATAGGCCATTTTGGCCTTGTTCCCTGCGCCCGCAGCCTTCACGGTTTGGGACTTCTGATGCTGGTGATCTATGTTGTGGGCGCATAGATCAAAAGACGATTAAGGGCTGCGCCCGTATGGAATTTGCATGCCTATATTTTGACGATCTTCCTTAATTCTTCGCTCGATTCTTCGAATCTCGTTCGTGGCTTCTCGTAACTTGGCACGCATCCCGAGGCAAGCATATTTTGACTCGTTTTAGCCTCCAATGACTTCATAACTCTGTATTACGCTCCTGTAACATATAAACAAAATCGAAAACTACGTGTAATAACCGAAAAAATATAAAATATCCGTAAAAGGTTGTAAAAGTCAACTAAAGACGCTAAAACCGATCCAAAACATAACTTAACATCAAGGGACGATATTTAGTCAAAACAAAGCCACAAGCTTAACTTTTTAGCACAAGAATCAACCGAAAATGAGGGGAAACACAACATAAAACACGTATATCAAATTCCCCCAAACCGAACCTTTGCTCGTCCCGAGCAAAACACAACGAAATTGACTACACCCCATAAAAACAAAATAAGCATCATAACTCAAGAGAACATCCGAAGACACATGGATCAAGCCCAACCAATCCAGCACCCAATTACTGTCCTTCCTAAATACGGGTTAAACAAAACCAACCAAGCAAGTTTAATGAATCGATGACTAGAGTAGCTCATGGGTTGTCACTCCACACAATTAATGATGAGCTTATAACAATGAAGCTCTAACCCTCACCTCCCAACCAAATGTGGAATGCAATGCAAAATGTGTTTAAATGCAATTTTAAGAACCCGAAACCCACATCTCACACCTCATGCAAGTGTTTGAGGGTATCCGCTCATCTTAAATATCGACTCGGAATGCAATTAATACTCTAAGACTTTGATAAAGGATTCACTTCACAATAACCATAGCATGTGCACGAAGATCAAAAAGGACTTTAATAAGCTTGTAACGTGGCTAGAGTGATGGGTAGGATAAAAAATTTGGATAATGTGGTGGAACGCGGGGTATACGCATATAAAATCGAGGAAAGTCATCAACATTCTCCATCATCCAATTCAATCAACTCAAACCAAACTTTTCTTTATTTTTCACATCGACACCATAAATCTCATAATTCAATCATCAACCACTACTTCACAAACTTTAAACTTCTATTTTTCTTTTATTTCATCTCTTTTTTTTTTCAACTTTATTATGCTTTCATAAATTTTTTTTTCACTTTATTTTTCATGCGTAATAAAACATAGTTTCACGACACTTAATGATTTTTTTTGCTTAAAATTCAGTAAACAATAAACATAATCATCACACATACATAACTAGGCTATGAATAAAATATGAATTTGTAATTAACTACAATAGCCTAGACATTGGTATGCACAGCCTTATATGTGAAACTTTATAGTTTAACTTTCAACAACAGCATTTCCAACTATTTCACTATCAATCCTCCATAACACCCTTGGAAACTTTATTTTAACAACATCACAACTACCTCAACTCCCCCAAACCAAGTTTGGGCATATAATGCATTATGTAATAGGGCTAATAGGCTTGTAATGTGGCTAAAATACAAATGAAAGGGATAAAAGCTCAAAACATGGGATCAAGGGAAAATTTAAATGTGGGAAATGAAATTCTGAAGCTCCAAAGAAGAAATGAGAGCCTTTTATCATGCGCAACATACACAGAGTCCATAATTAAAGTTACTAGGATCCAAAGTCAAACCCAAGATCATAATTGCACCAGGAACTAAGAACACATGAAAAGAAAATATGAATGAATTTATATTCAAAAGTGGCTCAAATCCTCCCGTTAACACAGTTCAAGTCCAAGACCCAAGCAAGGTTGAGAAAAGTTGACCAATAAAAGAGAATCAAGCAATCAAATTCAAGTCATAGCCAACAAATCACACATGTGGATCCATCCGCAGTCAAGAGTCATAAAGTTTTCAAAATAAGCTCAGGGGTATAGAAGTAGTCAATTTCGACAATAAAACTCAATTGGGACACGAATAATCCATTAAGCCAATTCTCTCTAAAATTAAACCTAAGAAAAAAGTACAATTTTTTTGGTCACATATAAACTCCCATTTCTAATGAATGGTACAAACATGCAACAGTCCTAAGAAAGCAATAAAACTAAACTAAGAAAGTAGTTAAAACTAACTAAGCACACAAAAAAAACAAAACAAAACAAAACAAAAGAGAAGTTGGAATAATCTAACCAAGCCGGTATCAATTCCTAACAGGAGTCCAACTAAGTACTGAATCAATAATACATCCTGCTCGAATTAAATCCTGAAAAGGAAAAGAAACAAACCAATCTCCAAAGAAAAAGGTAAAAACAAAATAAGAGGAAAAAGAAAAAAGATATAAAGAAAACAAAGCAAAAATGAAAACAAAACTAAGCAAAAAGTACAGAAATACATAAATCCTCCCCCCAAACAAAATTTTTGTCCTATCCCGGGACAAATAACCATGCAAAACAGAGGAAGGAGGCAAAGACGAGCTCTACTGACCGGGTCCCCAGTACCTAGGATAATACTGGTCATAGAACGGCTGATAGGGGTAAGAGATGGGCTCAGTGCTAGGATCGTATGTAGGTGGCCAGTTAGGATGGTTCGGGAATCGCTGAACCGTCCCAGCTGCAACATTGCTCGTGTGCTCCCTCCACTGGACTCTCTGTAGCAAATCAACATCAAAACGAAGTCATCGAAGTGAATGATCTATCCTGTCGAACCGCTACTGGTTATAGAGATGCATGTCATCAAATCGGTTCATCAGGGGAGTCATGTCGAATGTGGAGGAGGAGTGACCAGCATAGCTATATCGTGGTGGCTCAGGTCGTGGTGGAGCTGGTGGACGCTGGGCCTGGCCGCCCGCTTGCTGAATTAGGTTGACCATTTGCACGACCCTCTTCTCTGAATCTGCCCTCTCCTATAGTGGGATGTTGTCAGGTAGGATCCTCCAAGTGTTCTGGCTGTCTGGGTGCTCCTGGTAGGTGAGGCTAACATAGGCATTAGGCAGGTAGCACCATGAAATTTCCCGAACACACCAAACAAACTCTCTCTATGCCCTCTCTGATAATGTCTAAGGAAGTTAACAGCTCTCAGGGCAGTCGTGTCGAGGTAGGGGTTTTCCTCGATCGGGTTTAGCTGGTGGATCTGCTTAGTATGACCTAAAGTGAGGGCCAACCATGTAATCATGCCACCGATATAGATAGTGCCGATGTTAGTGATCCCCTCTGCAATTTCAGCAAACCGGCGGGCTAGAAAGAACCCGAAGTTATAATGGAGAGGCTGTCTGGCGTACCCCTCTATCACCATCCATAATAGTCTGATCTCATCAGGGTAAACTTGCCCTAATTCTCCTCTAGAAAATAAGTAGTAAACCACGAACCGCAGCAAATACCGAAGGGCAGGGTGCTGTACCTCTTATGCTTTGGCGCTGGTAGAAGTGAAGGTGGAGCTGCCATCAGTGATTCTCTCCCACCAGGCTCCCTCAAAATACGGTCCCCACTCATGCTCAGCTGTAGACCAAACTGCATTTTCGGGGTTCCATAGAAACCTCTCATTTAGTTCATCAACATTCATCTCATAGTGCTGCCCGAAGATGGTGAAGCTGATGTGTGTTTTTCTTTCAGCACTAAGAGGTCTCCTTGGAAACATGGAAGTGGTAACTGGATAGGAACTCCAAGATGAGCTCCCGGTATGTGTGGGACCTGCTGGGTTTTTCCATCAGGACCGGGCATAATGGCGTTGATCCAGTTTCCCCATCCAATCCGATAAGCCATTCTCATCACTTGGTCAGTGATACCAAGCTTGTCACATGTTTCTTTGTGGAAGAACCGTGTGTACCTGATTGTTCTTTTGGAGAGATTATCAAGACGTTTCCGCCTGTCCTAACGGTTCCGAGGTGGTGCTCGAGAAGAGGATGGCTGCTTTCCCTTGGAAGCTGAAGAGGATGCCCCGGTTTTCTGAGACTTCTTGGGGCCTTCGCCAAGTAGTTTGCCAATTGATTTCCTCATGATCCTACAAAACATATGCAGGAAAGACAGAGATTAGCATTACATTAAAGCAAGTCTCGAAACTAAAATCATGTCAATCATGAAAGCATAAAGAATAATGAGATGTGAAAGCATGATCAAAGAAAACAATCAAGGCATTGTAGTCATCATACAATCAAAGTTACAAACAAGATTCTAGGGAAATTTCGGCATGACCCGTTTGTAAATGCAACTAAACCAATGAGAACTACAAAGTTCTAATCAACTAAAGCCAAGAGTGCAACCAAAAACATTCAAACTTAAGCATTAATTGTATACTATGCGTCCAAAACCAACATGTCCAAGCTCATACTCATAAAAAAGCATCAAGTGCAACACCAAAAACCAACTTACACCATTATATGAACTCAACCATTGAACAATTAATGCCTTATACACATCCAAACAACTTCAATGAGACTTTAAGAACAAGTAAGAATGACTAGTTAAGATAAGTAGCAAGTACTAACAATTTTATAAGCATAAAGTTCAATATGAAAGTTGCTATTAAAAAAATTCATGAGCAAAGCTATAATTCTAAGTAAGCAATGAAGTAATCCAAAGCATGATTTTAAGCATTCTAAAGACTTTAAACATGAATTTAACTAGTTAACACTCCTAATTAACAACAACTTCATGAGTGATCATTAAAAATTTCATGGAAATCTTACTCAACAATAAAGCACAAAAAACTTCCAATTACTTACAATTAACAACTCCAAACATGATAATGAAGCATAAAAATAGCTATTAAACACTCATGAACAACAACAATCAAGTTTAGAGCGATCAATTAAATTCGTAATAAAAATACCCAAAAATTGAAAATTCATGAAAACTTCATAAAACTTCATAAAAATTGGATAAAAAGGAAGTTATACCTTAGTAGATGATAATAGAGCAAGAGATCTGAAGAAGCAACCCAAAAATCAAACCCAAAATAGTGCGAATTTTCGAACCCCAGGTTATGCAATTCGTGATTTTTGCCAAATTTTAACTCCAAGATGTTGTTTAGAGTAGTGAGAGGAGTGTTGTGTTAGAACGTGAAGTGATTTGGAGTAGTATGGAGGGAGTTATGGTGATTTGAAGTTGAAGGTTTTTTTTGGGGGGTTTTAATGGTGTGAGAGAGGAAGAAGAAGATAGATTGAGTTTTTAGGAAATTAAAAAAATATTGATAATAAAAAGATATAATAATAATAATAATATAAGTATAGTAGTATTAGGGGGGTGGGGGGCCAAAAAAATAAGATACGGTTTGATTACTTAGCCCACGCGAAAAAAAAAAAAGAATTAAAAAGGACGAACGGGTGTCCGCAGGAGCCCCCTGCGCCCGCAGCGAAGAAAAACAAAGTAAGGGCTGCGCCCGCAGGTGAAGTCTGCAGAGAAATGCTGAGCTTCTATTTTAAAATGTGGGCGCATAGAAGAGTATGGGTTTTGACTGCTGCGCCCGCAGGTACTCTATGCAGGTTATTTTTGCTGATTTTTTTCTTTTTCTCCCTAATTAATGAAATAACTTATAAATTATTATTATTAATCATCACTTAAGCACGTTTTAACTCATGAACTCTCCTTAATTACCCCAATTAAACATTAAACACTTAGACCCTTATCTAGACTTCACAAAATCAAAACAAAAGCTAAACTAAGCTAAACTAAACTACGAAAACGCACAAAAACACGCAAAAACATGCAAAAAGTGAAAAGAAGGGATAGAAAGCTCGGGTTGCCTCCCGAGGAGCGCTCTTTTAAGGTCACTAGCTTGACCATGGCTGCATAAGTGATCAAGTCGTCTTAGGATCATCCAGTTGGATGACTTCAACCAAACCGATGACATCTCCTTCATAGTATGGCTTCAACCGTTGACCGTTAACTTTGAATATTTCACCCTTTTCACTTTGAACTTCAACATAGCCAAATTTGCTAACATTTATGACTGTAAAGGGGCCACTCCATCTAGATTTCAGATTTCCACGGAATAATCGAAGTCTTGTGTTAAACAATAGAACCTTATCACCGACTTGAAACTCCCTTTTCATGATTCGTTTATCGTGCCATTTTTTCGTCTTTTCTTTATAAATTTTGGCACTATCATATGCTCCTAGCCGAAATTCATATAATTCATTCAACTGTAGCAACCGTTTTTCACCCGCAAGCTTAACATCCATGTTTAATTCCTTGATTGCATAATAAGCTTTGTATTCAAGTTCTACTGGAAGATGGCACGCTTTTTCATAAACCAATCTATATGGGGAAGTGCAAATTGGAGTTTTAAACGCTGTTCTATACGCCCAGAAAGCATCATGAAGCTTGCTACTCCAATCCTTTCTCGATTTCGCAACCGTCTTCTCTAGATTGGACTTGATTTCTCGGTTTGAAACCTCGACTTAACCACTTGTTTGTGGGTGATATGTTAATCCCGTCCTGTGGTAAACATCGTATTTCTCTAGCAACTTATCCAACCTTTTCTCATGAAAGTGTGTTCCCCCATCACTGTTGATAGCTCTAGGGACTCCGAACCTATGAAAAATAAGCTGCTTAAACATTCTTAAAATGGTGTTAGCATCACTATGGGGAGAAGCAATTGCTTCCACCCACTTGGAAACATAATCCACAGCGACCAATATAAAACGATTACCGTTAGAAGAAGGGAATGAACCCATATAATCAATACCCCAAACATCGAAGATTTCAACTTCTAAAATACCTGTTTGAGGCATTTCATGCCTTTTTGAGATATTACCTATCCGTTGGCATGAATCGCAAGACATGACAAAGTCTCTAGCATCCTTGAGTATCGTAGGCCAATAGAAACCGCATTGCAATACCTTAAACACCGTTTTGGCGGGCCCAGCATGTCCTCCATAGGGTGATGAGTGGCAATGGTGCAGAACTCCATAGACATCCCAATCTGGTACACACCTGCGATATAAGCCATCTGCACACTCACGAAACAAGTTAGGGTCATCCCAAAAATAACGCCTAACATCATGTAAAAACTTTTTCCGTTGCTGACAAGTAAGATCAGGAGGTAACACTCCTCCAACTACATAATTAGCAAAATCAGCAAACCATGGAGTGTTAGAAATCACATCCATAAGATGGTCATCAGGAAAAGAGTCATCAATAGGAGTTGAAATCTCCCCATCTTCATATCGAATCCTAGATAGGTGGTGTGCAACCACATTCTCTGCACCTTTCTTGTCACGGATTTCTAGATCAAACTCCTGAAGGAGAAAAATCCACCTAATAAGCCTCGATTTTGCTTCTTTCTTGCCAAGTAAGTACTTTAAAGCTGCATGGTCAGTGTAAATAATAACTTTCGAACCTATAAGATAAGAGCGAAATTTATCGAGAGCATACACTATAGCAAGCAGTTCTTTTTCAGTTGTGGCATAGTTAATTTGAGCTGGATCTAAAGTCTTACTAGCATAGTAGATAGCATGCAAAATCTTGTCTTTCCTCTGACCTAACACGGCACCTACAACATAGTCACTAGCATCACACATAATTTCAAAAGGTAATTCCCGATCAGGTGATTGAATGATTGGTGCTGAGATTAGTGCTTGTTTGATCAAATTAAAAGATTCAAGGCTCTCATCGGTGAATTTAAACTCGACATCTTTTAATAGCAGTTGTGTTAAGGGTTTAGCAATTTTAGAGAAATCTTTGATAAATCTACGGTAAAACCCTGCATGACCTAGAAAGCTTCTAATACCTTTTACACTTACTGGTAGAGGTAATTGTTCAATAACTTGGATTTTAGATTTATCTACTTCAATACCTCTTTCCGAGGCTAGATGTCCCAGGACAATTCCTTTCGTCACCATAAAGTGACATTTCTCCCAATTGAGGACCAAATTCACCTGTTCACATCTTTTAAGCACTTTAATTAGGTTAGCCAAACATGAATCAAAATCAGTACCATAGACGCTAAAATCATCCATGAAGACTTCCATGCTAGACTCTATGAACTCAGAAAATATAGCCATCATACATCTTTGAAAGGTAGCAGGTGCATTACATAGACCAAAAGACATTCTATGGTAAGCAAAAGTGCCATAGGGGGCATGTAAATGTAGTTTTAGATTGATTATCAAGATGGATAGGTATTTGGAAGAAACCAGAATAACCATCTAGATAGCAAAAATATTTATTAGTTGCTAGCCTTTCTAACATTTGATCAATAAAAGGGAGAGGGAAATGATCCTTTTTGGTGGCAACATTTAATTTCCGGTAATCAATGCACATTTGCCAACCTGTAACAACCCTAGTGGGGATAAGTTCATTTTTATCATTTCGCACAACAGTTGTTCCCCCCTTCTTAGGGACTACCTGCACTGGACTTACCCATTGAGAATCTGGCACAACATAAATGATACCTACATCAAGAAGTTTGAGAACCTCTTTCTTCACCACTTCCTGCATGTTAGGGTTAAGTCTCCTTTGTCCCTGTATACAAGGCTTATGGCCTTCTTCTAGATGAATTCTATGCATGCAAAAATCAGGACTTATTCCAGTTAGATCATCAAGTGTATAACCAATAGCCTTTTTGTGAGTTTTAAGCACAGCAAGCAACTTTTCAAGTTTACTATCAGTAAGTTTAGAGTTAACTATGACTGGATACAACTCGGCATCATCTAGAAAAGCATATTTCAAATTAGGGGGAAGGGGTTTTATTTCGGGCTGTGTTACCTCTTTGATGGCATATGATTGTTGAAGCAATGATTGATACCTTTGGCTCTCCTCTAAAGTCATCTTCTCATTGTTCAAGTCATGGCCTATAGCATCAATTTCCGAATCTCCTTCACCTGCATTAGCATCTAAGCACAAAATGGCCTCTAGGGGATCCTTTGTAAGGGATTGAGGCATGCCATCCAAAACAATTTCACAAATAATATTGATCCTATAACACGACTGCTCTATCATGTGGGTTTTTACTGCATTATTAAGATTGAATGTCATTTTGTCATCCCCTATAGAAAGAGTTAAACTTCCATTTTTAACATCAATGACGGCACCTGCAGTATGTAAGAAAGGTCTACCTAGAATGATGGGGATATGAGCATCCTCATCAATATCAAGGACAACAAAGTCAACAGGAATAAAAAAATTTCCTACTCTAACAGGTACATCTTCTAAAACACCCTTAGGGTATTTTACAATTCTATCCGCCATCTGCAAAGTAGCATTAGTAAATTTAAGTTCTCCCATGTCAAGCTTCTTACAAATTGATAAGGGCATCACACTTACACTAGCTCCTAAATCACATAGAGCCTTATCAATAAATAGAGGACCTATATTGCATGGAATTGAAAAACTGCCAGGATCCTTCAACTTAGGAGGATATTTGTTTTGAAGGATCGCACTGCACTTCTCGGTGAGTGCAACTGTCTCTGTTACATTCAACTCACGTTTCCTGCTTAAAATATCTTTCAAAAATTTAGTATGAGTAGGCGCTTGAGTAATTAAATCAGTGAAAGGCACAGGAACTTGCAAATTTTTAACTATTTCAAGGAATTTACGAAAGTGATTATCATTCTTACTCCTGGTTACCCTATTCGGAAAGGGTAATGGCACCTTTGAGGGAGGAATCATATCGGTAACGGAATCTGCTGCTGGAGATTGCTTCTTTGATGCTTCCTTCTCCTTTTCTGCAGCTTCTTCCTCAAGGTCTTCAATAACAACCGAGTTAGTCTTCTTTGTTCCATCTGCAGCCTTGTTAGGATCATCATCAGGCATTCTAGGACCTTCATAGTAAGTACCGCTCCTTGTTGCAATAGAATTGCAATGATCACGAGGTGGATTGCTTGAAGAAGCATTTGATGGAGCAGGTTGAGGAGGAAGTTGGCCTTGTTGCCTTTGTGCTGATGATTGAGCAATTTGTGCTACTTGAGTCTCCAATTGTCGATTGTGGGCCTGCATAGCTTCCATGGCTTTCTGCATCTGCATCATCATGTTCTTCAGTTCTGAAATGTCATTGCTAGATGGCTGTGGAGGTGCTGGGAGTGGTGCTGGAGGTGGTGGTCTACTGAAACCCAGTGGTTGAGGTGGAACAAACCGTTGAACCTGCTATTGTTGCTGTGGTACAAAATATGGCTGCTGCTTCGGATTTTGAACATATCTAGTATTCTTGTAGGAGAAGTATGGATGATCTTTCCAACCAGGATTGTAGGTGTTGGAAAATGGGTTATTCTTGTAAGCTTGAAATGCACATACTTGCTCCATAGAACTATGACATGCTTGCATACTATGCCCAAAAGAACCACATAAATCACAAAAGACATATGTAGCTCCTGAATGTCCAGCCATTGCAGCTACTGTCATTTGGATTGGAGGATGGTGTGTTGATTTTATCTAGCTTCTCATGAATTGCATTGATTTGTGAAGCCAAACTCTCATATTTGTCATCTATCACATGTTTTCCTCCTCTCTTAGCATGTCCTCTAGGATTACCAAATTGAGAATTATGAATAGCAATCTCCTCAATTAAATCATAAGCACCATTGAGTTCTTGGTTCATAAATCGACCACTAGCAGCAGAATCAAGTAAAGTTCTACTCTCATTACCCAAGCCATTATAGAATGATTGCACTAAAAACCACTTCTCAAGTCCATGATGAGGGCACATTCTCAATAAATCCTTAAATCTCTCCCATGCATCATAAAGAGTTTCATCTGTTTCTTGGTTAAAATTCGTAATTTGACTCCTAAGTTGTGCAGTTCTCTCCGGGGGATAGTACTTCCTTTGAAAAGCAAGAGCCAAGTCATCCCAACTGTTAATAGTATCCATGTTTAGGCCATTCAACCAAGATCGAGCTTTCTCCTTTAATGAAAACGGAAATATCGTACGTCGTATGTAATCTTGAGATACACCAGCTTGCTTGATTGTATTGCAGTACCGAATGAAGTTATTCAAATGTAAGTTCGGATCTTCTTTCATTGTGCCTGCAAACNCTTTCATTGTTCCTGAAAATTGATTCCTTTCAACCATGTTCAGCAAAGCTGGCTTCAATTCGAAATTCAGGGCCTCTATATCAGGAACTCGGTATTCACTTCCCACTGTTGCAGAACTCGGCTGAGAATAGTCTTTTAAGGACCTTGCTTGTGGTGGTGGCGGCGGCGGCGGTGCATCATCCCGTGGTGGGTTATTTTCGTTGAATTGTGATTCTGACATCTCTTCTTCTTTATCTGAGCTATCGGAAATGTTCAACTCAGCAAATAATTGTGTGAAAACAACAAGTGTTCGTTTGGAAAGCATGCTTCTTCGTGATCTCCACTTCCTTCTACGACTCCTCTTATGCAACGATCTTTCCGGTTCAAGGTCAATTCAAATCGGCATACAACCTAATACCTGCACACAATCGAAACTCGAAACCGAAATGAGAACTACCTCAAAGAACGTGAAGGTTCCTTGAGGTAAGAAAAATAAAACCAAAAATAAAGATAAAAGAACACTTTAAACCCGACTAATAGAATTGAAAATTGCCTCCTCAGCAACGGCGCCAAAATTTGAACAGGCTATCACACACCTATCAAAAATAACCGAACAACTCTAACTAATATAGCAAGGGAAGTAGGGATTGAATCCTCAGGGAAACTATTAAATTCTACTAGTTCTAAAAAGCCTAAAGCGTGTAAGGGGCCTTAGTGGGAATTTCGGTAAATGGTTTCTAAAACTAAGAAGACTAAGAATTGAAACAAAGGAAATGACGGGAAATTAACGATTAAACTCTATTAATGGAAACCTAGGGCTATCGATTCACTATGATCAATCAACAAACTCAATTAACACTCACTAATCAATTCATTGGCATTCGTTGAACTAGGGCTCACTAATTCTCTCGAACTTAGACTCCCTCAAAACTCCTTTACCGGCTCTCACTCGCATAAATTTGTTTTTGCCTATTATTCAGTGGTCTAATTGTGGTAATCTTACCTCTCGGCCTCGATTTCAACAATAACCTAACTTACAACTAAATCTAACCACAATTTAATTACAATCACTAGAAATCAATAATAGGAATTCAATTAAAAGCCAAGAACTAATTAGAAAACATAAATTAAATTCAAATCATGATCATAGATCCCCTAACCCTAGAGAAAACGACTACTCACTCATAATTAAGGGAACAAAAGCAAAATTGAAATCAAACAACATGATCATGAACAAAGAATTAATTAAAACTAAATTAATTACTAATAAAACTAAATTAAGAATCAAAATAGCAAAACTAATTAATCTAAACTAAAAACTAAGAAATTAAAGAGAATCATGAAATTAAAAGAATTAAAAAGCATAAGGAAAGAAATTACCAAAATAAAGATTGAATTGCATTAATCGAAAGCTTGAATTGTTGAACAAAGTAATTAATCCTAAAATTCTAGAGCGAATAAGTAATTTTGGATTCCTAGGTCTAAAAGTATGATAAAACCTAGGTAAGGTCGTGCCCCCTTTACAATAGAGTATATATAGGAATTGGGTTTTATTAAAATAAAACCAACGAAGCAAAACCGCGCGAAAAAATCAATCGGACACCAAAACCTTGAACCTGCACCCGCATAGGCCATTTTGGCCTTGTTCCCTGCGCCCGCAGCCTTCACGGTTTGGGACTTTTGATGCTGCTGATCATAGATCAAAAGATGATTAAGGGTTGCGCCCGCATGGAATTTGCATGCCTATATTTTGACGATCTTCCTTAATTCTTCGCTCGATTCTTCGAATCTCGTTCGTGGCTTCTCGTAACTTTGCACGCATCCCAAGGCAAGCATATTTTGACTCCTTTTAGCCTCCAACGACTTCATAACTCTGTATTACGCTCCTGTAACGTATAAACAAAACCGAAAACCACGCGTAATAACCGAAAAAGCATAAAATAACTATAAAAGGTTCTAAAAGTCAACTAAAGACGCTAAAACCGATCCAAAACGTAACTTAACATCAAGGGACGATATTTAGTCAAAACAAAGCCACAAGCTTAACTTTTTAGCACAAGAATCAACCGAAAATGAGGGAAAAACACAGCATAAAACACGTATATCAATAACCAACTTGATCATTGACCCTTTTAGCCACATTTTCCATTTCTTGGAGGGTGTACTTAATGTGCTCGAGGTTATTCACCTTGTTTGTCATTGATCCAAAAGCTTGGGTCAATTGAGCCTAGTTATTTATCACTTCGTCAGCCTTGCTTGCAAGATCTTGGTAACCCATTGTTGATTCCTATTGATCATAAACCTATCCCTTCGAACTAGCCTTGTACCACGTTCTCAAGTCCAACCAAGAGGGTTTGTTTACCGGGTTTGTGCACGACCTATCTTGCGATATCAAACTTTTAGAATTTTCAATTGTTTTTAGACTCATATGCATGGCATTATGATGGTTGCTTTCTAACTTTATATGAATGTATGATGCATATCATCATTCCCTTTGTTTTTTTTTTTTGATTATGAGGATACTTTTTACAATATGAATGGGAGATGCAACCTACGAGGTTCTATACATAACTTTATTCTATATAACAAGCAACCATGTTCTATATGTGACTCTCTAAGTGAAAATGGTTAAGAGAAAGCTAGACTCCAAGCAAGCAAAACATGTGGCACGTCAAACATAAAACACCTATGCATAAGGTCAAGTCCTTACCTAGCCAAGGTTCCATGGAGGCAACTACAAGTAAAGCTTTAGGGGTCCAAAAAGTACCATGACTAGAGTGTGTCCAACTATCCGCACCACAACTTAGTGGTGATCCAAGTGGGACATCCATTATGAATCACATAGGTCATATGATTCACGTGTCATTTTTAGGATGGATTTCGATTGAGGAGTGGCCTTAGGTAGTGTAGACACCTATATTTGGTCCAACCTAATAGCCGATGATTAAAGTGTACCACGTCGCTACATGTCAAACGTCTAAAAATTGATTGATGAAAAACGCCTAGTTTTGTGTCGCAAGCCAGTCCTTCATCTATTTGGTCCCCACTCCAAAATCTAGGGGGGGGGGGGGGGGGGGGGGGGTGGGGGGGGGGGGGGGGGGAGGGTCTTGCTGCCCGGTCAGTGGCCAAGGGTCATGGTCGGAATAACCGATGATGAGTTATAATGGTTGAAATGCGCTTAAATTAATTTTCTTATGTTACATATTGCATTTTTATACTTCATGTTCCCATTTTTATTTTCATTTCATAATTCACTTTTTAATTTCATTTTCAAAAAATAAAGAAAATAATTTAAGCGTATGAATGTAACCGAATTCCACGAACCTTCTAGAAAGGTTTGTTCGGTTCATGGAAACCCTACATTATGGAAGTGAATAAACCGGATTATGGAAGTGAATTTCATATCTTACATTTCATAATAAGGAAGCTTTGGAAATTCACCGCATGAAAATTGAGAAAATCGGCGCTCGAGCGCAACGACATAGGACGAGCACCTAGGCGCCTAACTAGAGCCCAAGGCACCTACGCCCTAGTGCTCACTGAGCCCCCTGGTGCTCCCCAACGACACATTCATGCTAACATAACTTCTCATGCAAGTCAACTCAAAATCAACCAAGCAACAGCTTATATTCACAAGCATAGCAGACAAAATCAACAAATCTAGCATGAACTCTACTTATATAAATGCCTTTAGTACTTACATACCTTATGTTATAATGGTGATCCGCCACAACTTCTAAAAGTCTCCTAACTCAAATTCTCCTACATAGAGAAAATTGAAACTACATTAAAACCACATTGACTAACATCTACAACAACTCTAAACTAACTATTTACATTGGAAACTTGTCCAAAACCTTCCGTATATGGTCTTTATTCAATTCCATACTTTATTTTAATTTTTCTTTCACAAAACACTTGATTTTCGATAATTTTCCAAATATGGCAGCTTTGCAAAATTACTTCAAAACCCTTATAAATAATTTGGTCCTAAAACATTAGGTTCATGTCCTATGATCATCATATAATATTTTCATGTGTTAAAAACTATTATAACTTATTATTTCACGTGTTACTATTTTTATTGTGCATGAACACGTGTTAATAAAAATTCACATCATTTTATATCTATTCAAACTCATTAAAATCTCATTAAAACTTCATAAATCAAGCACAAAACACTTTTATAATCTCATACTATCATTATACATCTAATCTACGCTTTAAAATAATTGTTTATGCTTCAAAACACGTTCATAATATTTTTACTCTTAGTTTTCATAACTTTAAAAAAAATGACAGAAATATTAATTATCTTTAAAACCTTTAAAAAACAATCTAATCCTCATAAAATCATCACAATTTGATACTGCAACAATCTATTACCATAATATGAAAGCTTAGATTGTTAAGGATCATAAAACTATAAATTTAATAATTTAATAAACCCTAATTTTTATAATTTCATGAACAACTTTATAACATAAATTTTAAATTCTAAAACATGATCATAACTTTATAAAACATGATTAAAACCATGAAACATGCTTAAACTTAATTATGAACATCATGAATTTATGCAAGATTGAATTAAAAATAAGAGAGGAAGAAAAAGTTTTCTTTTATAAGGGTTCGAAATATACCAAAAAGAGGAGAAAGAAGGGCGGTGGCAGCCGGCCGTGCATACGGAGCGTGAAACCGCTGAGTGGGGACCCGCAAAGAAGGAGCAAACAAAGCTTTTTTTTCAAAAAATTTTCGCCCCTCTCTCTCTCTCTCTCTCTCTCTCTCTGAAATCCTAAACTCTCACAAATTGCATTATAAATCTGAAAATTCTGGTTTTGAAGGGTATTTAATTATTTATAGGCCCAAAGTAGGTTTTGGTGAAATTACATAAATACTTGTAGTGCTTGAAATTACTTTTGTACTCTTGTTTTCAAAATAATTTAGGAAACCTTGAATATTCTAATTTTAGAATTTTGTTAAAATATTTAATAAAATTCAATGTGACATAAAACATAATTTATAAACTTTGAAAACATAAAAATAATTATGTTAAATAACAATAATTTAAATTCTCTTTCTTTAATATATTTATTTATCTTAATTTTTCAATAAAAAATATTAAAATATTAACATAAAATATGAAATTAACTCCGTAAAATACCTAAAAATATGGGATATTACAAGCAAAATCCATTTTTTTCCACTAGTGTAAGCAATCCTATGAATTGTGAACATTTATGTAGCAACCATGTAATAATAATGTTGATTATAAACCAGGCCTAGCTTCTCTTTCATAAAGTGCTTACTTAGTTCCATTTAAGAAATTGATGGGAAAACTTATTAAAGCCCATGGCATTCACTTGTTTAACATACATTATTAATGTACTTATACCTGTTAATGTTTGCAATACTATCAACACAAATTTCACTAACTAACCATAGAGGCATGGATATATATAGACTTACGTGTGCCTTTCATTGAGTAAGAGTAACAGAGGAAGGAGAAAAGGTAGAAGAGTTGGCTACAAAAGCATCAAGCCTCTCTATATTTGAATGTAAAGCTCATCTCTCTCCTCACTTTGCCAGTTTTAGTATTTTTACACTATATCCTCTATAATATCCTCCATGTCACCTTTGTTTTAGTTTCATTATGGTTCCCCCAACTCAAGCATCGAGACTGGACTTGCTAATTATTTTTTTGAAAAACTATTCTTATATGGTCGGTGAAATTCATAATATCCTTGTTAGTGTTATACAAAGAGTGTTTTGCACCTAGAAATACATGTATGAATTAAAGGTCATTCTCCATATTACCACATACTACAACTATCCAACTTTAATATTTCTAAATATAGGATTATAGATTCAATGTATAATCCGTCTAATAATTCGAACAGACATTATTTATGTGCAACCAAATCGACTTGGTTTATTTGCGTGACTATCAATATTGGCGTTACAAATGTTGTACGTAAAAATGCATAGACATGTTGCACAATAAGTGTAATCATTGTGTTTTACTGCAAAACTTGCAGCTGGAGACAGCAAATATAACTCTACCTGGTATATCAAGGAAATAGATTGTGTTGGGTTTTAGTATGTATCATTACTAAGCTTTACTACATTAAGTTTTACAATAAGGCACTAACAAAGAGGAATTATAAATTAAGTCGTTGTCATCCTTCAGGTAGTGCAGAAAAAGTGAACCTGATGAGCAGGAGTACTTCCACAGATAACAATTATAATATACAAAACGTTTTGATCTTATATCTTGTTATTTAGCTTATATTAATTTGATCCTGTGATAATTGGTCACCAATCAAATATATATGTCATCTACCACCCTAATAGAGGTAGTTTTAAAGAGGAGAACAATCAGGAGATTACACAACGGACTTCAGTATTCTCCCCTTTATGTGAAAGACATACTTTTCACCTTTAATCATGTTCATGTATCTAATGGTTGTATTTTACAGGTGCATGATACACATTATCAAGAACGATTGACCCGGTGCTTTCTTACAAGACATGTGGAGGAGTTGCTTGAAATGTCACATGAAGATATACATCATGACATCGAACTATTATGCATCGTTTCTATTAGCCTAAAGCACATTATTATGATGCTTTTTAAGGAATCAGTTTGAATATATACATACCAGAGAGACACTGAAGACCTGATTGATAGATTTGAGCGTTGAAGTGGGGGCCGTGTCAATCATTAAATAGGCGAGCTACAAGGGATATGGCAAGCAAGAGTACTTTTATGCACCACAGTAACAACATAAAAAACACGTTCAACAAAAGCTTACTAATATTGTAGGGGCCTCGGATTTTGGGGTCCCAAATTTTTTTTGTCACCTTCCCCAAACTGTCAACAGGTCGAGTTAGACCAAAAAAAATGGCTTAAGAAAAGATGAATTAGACATTTTTAGAAGTATTTTGCAAAAGAAAAGGAGCGCAGGAATTTCAGTCCCACTAGTGTGGTAGCATCATAGCCTGTCGAAGTGGATACCAAAGATAAACCATACAAGGTTCACTAGGCTACTAGCAAGGGCAAGTAAGGATCGAATCCCATGAGAGAAAAGTTAGACACTAAGAAGCTCAAGTGTTGATTAAGCTAAGTCAGATATTCCAATGATTGGATAATCGTTATTGTCACTAATATTAACACAAGACTAACAAAACTAAAAGGTTATAAGGTACGGGATTCACCACTCACAACCACTATATGAAGGTGTGAATCCTACAATGAGCCAAGTCTAGGGGAAAACATCTAGGGGAAATCATTCTATGAGCCATGTCTACTCTCTCGAGTTAGCATGATGAACGAAACTATGAACACGACCTATTCTCATGGCGTGAACACAAAACGGCCCCTAAGCACAATCACGAAGACTAATAACGTCCCTTAACCCAAGGACCTATTCTCATGGTACTTGAATCAATCGAACAAGGGGAGTCCTCACTCAACTTCATCTCTCGATCCTTCGTTGAGGAACCTAGGTACAACATCTATGGTAGTTAGTCATAGAAATGTGAACAAGCACCCCTTAATCCAACACCAGTCACCCCCAAGCCAAGACTCTTGCAAGAAACACTAAAACATATAGGAGGTGAGGGTTTCACCCACACCTTAGCACTAAAAACTACTCACTACACATTTTACCATTTAAACGCATATTTTTATTCATGATTACAAATTATAACAACGAAATAAGTTATGACAATGGATTATAAACTAATCTAAACAAAAGTTATAAAAAAGGAAAGAGCTTGTTTAATTATCAATATTATTACAAAGAAATAAGTTATGCAAGTGATTTTAATCAAACTACAAAAGCAATAAAGAAAATGAAAGCAAGGACAAGGTTTAATCTTGAGAATAATTAAGACAAAAAGCAATAGTGCAAGGACAAGATTAACTTGAAAAGAAATCTTATGAACTTGAAATAATGTAAGCAAAAGAACAAGGACAAGTTTAACTTGATAAAGAAAGCTTATGAACTTGAAATAATGCAAATTAAGAACAAGGTCAGGTTTAACTTGATAAAGAGCTTTTATAAACAAAACTTCAAAGTAAGAAAATAGCTACAAGAATTATAATTGAAATGAGAATTGAAGATGAGTTAAGAATTGTACCATAAGCTTGAATACTTGTAATAAAAGAACCTTGAAGTCTTACTCTAATAATGCCTCGATACAAGATTATCAACCAAGAACAATGACTAAGAAGCTTGAAATTCAACCCAAGAAACAAAGAACATGAACACAAAATACTTGAATAACAACTTTGAATAGAAGTAAAAGAGATTTGTATTACAACTTATGAAATTGAATAAGAACTAATCACTAATCAAATTGAATACAATTAATCTAGAGGGAAAAATGAGAGTTCAATTATCTTCTACTTGTTCTAGCTATTTCTAACTATTTTCTATCTATGATTCCCTATCTATCATTCTCCATCTATGATTCTATATAGCACTTCAGGAGCTGCCTTTGGTTATATAGGCAAAAACATCAACAAGTTGGGGCACAAGTGGGAGAAAGTTGCAAAGAAGTAAAACAGAACACGTTGGAAAATAGAGGGCTAGCGACCGCTACTTCAACCAGCAACCGCTACGCTTCAGACTACACAAACTATTCTGTTTAAAAAGGGCATAACTTAGTCAATACTCATCGGAATCGAGCAAATGACCTACCGTTTCAAAGCTCACGACACGTACAATAACCTCCAATTGATAGAACATGAAAATATGAAGTATGCTGAGTGATATGTGTGAAATAAAAGGGCAGTTGAAGTTTTTACTCTTTCCTTGTGCTCATTATGAGGGTTGGTGCTTGCTTGTTTGAGCTAAGTCGCTAAGCTATGGTTTAGGATATCGTGAGTCAAGCTTGCGATATCATGGACCATCGAGTATGGTAACACATCGACTAGACCAAATGGCTTCAAAATAAGTAATATCCGACTCGAACCAACGCTAAATACTCTGTGTAGCTTCACTATATTTTGCCTTGGTTTCCATACCAAAATGGAGAAACCTACAAGAATGAGACAATACACAAAACGGAGCAAAATATGACAAAAATGCGAGGGAACTGGGTTAACTAAAAACTATGGGAAAAAAGGGAAAACTAAGGAAAAAGTAACTCAACTAACTAAGAAAAACTACGGAAAATAAAGACAAATAAACACTACATCATAGCGTCACAAACTTTGCCAAGCTGACAGTGCAGCGCAACAAAGTTTGTCACGCTGCAGCGGTATCGCTACAAAATTTGTGACGTTGCGACGTAAGCGTGAAGAAGTATGTCGCGCTACGCTATTTTAGTATTTTTTTTATTTGTAATTATCTTTTTTCGAGTGAGATAATATCAACGAAAACGGACGATGGTAGTAAGGACTCGCCAATGAGTTTTTGGAATCAAACTCATTTAAACCGTGTATTTAGATTGATTTACAAATGGAACACGAATACGGGATGATAACCTAAATTGTACGAATAAGCCTTTCGATCCCATGGGGATGACTCCAAGTTATAATCTTACAAACCAAAGGTTGGATTCGAGGGTGAAGGTACTAATATGGCGGAGTGCGTCATATTATCCCGTAGGCGGCCATTACTAGTTTTCTCTCAATTATACACAAGTTATATATAAAACCAAAAAATAATAATTTTACAACCTAACCCAAAATTACTACTATTATGGTGAAATCATATAAAACTAATTAATTTAGTCAAATCGTCGTTAAGATTAATTCAAGGTTCCTAGCATGATACAATTTGTCCAAAAATTATCTTAGTTTAATGTGATAAATTAATTCAAATTAAGTCCTTTAACAAAAACATTGTCAAAAACTGAAATAAATATACAAATATATAAATACAACAATCAATACATAAAATTTATTTTAACACTCACAAAAAACTTATACTTCTAGCTTGATTATTGTCTCTTCGAGTATTATTTCGGACAAAGTTTCGAATTTGATTCGTAATAATAAGAAATTAACCCATTGTATTATATATGAAATAAAAAAAATAATTTGATGGAGAAAAGTTTAAGTTGAAAGAGAAAAGAGAAAAGGAGAAAAAAGAGAGAGAAAGTAGGTTTAGGAGAATGACAGAATGTCGGTTTTGGAAGTGGGAGAATGGGTAGAAAAAATTAAAAAGGGTATTTATAAGGAAAACGTGTAGCGTGACAGGTTTTATCAATCTGGCAAGGTAGCGTTACAAGTTTAGTGACGCTGACCAGCCAGTGTGACATAAGCTGTCACGCTGCTGCATCAGCCCGACTTGCTGAGTTGCGCTACGCTAAAACTCTTTCTTTTAAAAAAAATCAAAAGTTGGGCTTATTTAAAAATCCAATAATATAAATGGGCTTTTTAAAAAATATTTTGTAATTTAAGAAAAATAGTAAAATTAAGTCCAATAACATCAATTGTCTAGTAATCTAGAGAAGTGGGTTCTACCGTTCATCATAGAGTCTTACCACGGAACCGGGGACTAAATTAGGTGTCTACAGTTAGCCCCCACTTTATTTGACTCTGAGTAAGACGAAAATCAAAGTATGCTCGAATTGCTTTTTGAGACTTCCATATTCGGAACCGAGGGCTCCTTATTAACCAATGGTTGTATCAAGATTTTAGAAAGCAATGGCTTCCAAACTTTTAAAAACTTTTTTGTTTTCGAAAATTGGAATAGTTATTTTCTAATTGGTCGACTTTCTTACTTTGAAATCGACATATTAAAAATAAGTTTTAATAAATTCGTTTGTTTATTAAAATGTTTTAAATTCAATTTTATAAGCAAAAGTAATAAATTAGTCTAGTTATTACTAATCTAGTAAATTCGCTTATTTACTAAAATATCTGAACACAAAAGGGTAATAATTCGCTTATTTATTCCTATTTTAGTAAATTTTGTTTATTTACTAAGAATATTTGAAGAAAAGATAATAAATTTGCTTATTTATTACTATTTTAGTAAATTAACTTATTTATCAAAGAAGTGTTTGAAGAAAATTTAATAAATACTCTTATTTATTACTATTTTAGTATATTCGCTTATTTACTAAAGAAGTGTTTAAAGAAAAGATAATAAATTTGCTTATTTATTACTATTTTGGTAAATTCGCTTATTTACTAAAAATATTTGAAGAAAAGGTAATAAATTCGCTTATTTACTAAAAACGTATTTGAAGAAAATGTAATAAATTCGCTTATTTATTACTATCTTTAGTAAATTTCCTTATTTAATAAGAAAATTTGAAGAAAACGTAATAAATTCGCTGATTTATTACTATTTTAGCAAATTTAGTTATTTACTAAAGAATATTTGAAAAAAAAAGGTAATAAATTCGCTTATTTATTACCTTTTGAGTGATTAAAAAAATTAATAAATTCCTTCATTATTACTATTTGGAGTAAATGCGCTTGTTTACCGAAATTATTGAAAAAAAATGTAATAAATTCGCTCATTTATTACTATTTTGAGTATATTCGCTTATTTACCGAAATTATTTAAAAAGTGTAATAAATTCGCTCATTTATTACCTTTGTGAGTAAATTCGCTCATTTATTACTATTTTGAGTAAATTCGCTTATCTACCGAAATTATTGAAAAATGCAATTTGTTCATTTATTACTATTTTGAGTAAATTCGCTTATTTACCGAAATTATTGAAAAATGTAATTTGCTCATTTATTACTATTTTGAGTATATTCGCTTATTTACTAGAATTGTTGACAAAAGCTAATGATGTTGTCAAAAAGGAGTATTTTGGATAAAGGAGTGAGAAAAAGGATTAACATCAAAAACAAACACAAATTTGCACTTGAAAATACAGCAAAGCATAGTCAAGAACGCTAGCCTTGTAGCGTCACAAAACCAACCACACTGATGCGTCAGTGCGATAGTAGAAAGTACGCTAAGACCTTCAGCGCTGTTGCTGCTATCATGCTCCCAAGTGAGCGTTTCTTCATTTGTTGTGTTTGAAATATTGCTCAAATTATAAAAGTTGACGTTCAATTGATAATACATGGTAGTGTTGTGTAAGGACATTGGCGTGGTTTCATTGCTGGGCTTGAGTGATGGCGCTGCATAATTAGTCGCGCAAGATGTTGTAGCGTGGTAGATTTAGTCGCGCTATTGAGGCAGCGTGTTTGGGTTTGTGACGCTGAGGTGTTAGCGTAGTACATTGTCTTGCGCTACTCTGCTCTTTCCTTTAAGTGCTTCTTCTTTTGTAATGTAAGTGCTTCTATCTCAAACATTCTTTAATTAAGTTAATTTTGAGAAATATGAGAGATTTGTGCTTACATGTTGATTTAGAGAATTATTTGGTATAACCTATTCAAATGTAGTCATACAAATGTTCAAGCATATGAAATAAATTTGTTTTATAATGATTATTGAAAAATGCTCCAAGCATTGTAAGAATAGTATGCTTTTGTTTTATTAAACAAAAGTGTTTTGGCAAATGATTCTCTAAATGATGTTATAGAATGAAGTATAATGCTCCATGAACTATTAAGAAGTGCTCTTGATTAGTATGACTCGTTAGCTTTTAAATGTCATGATTAATATATTTGACATTTTTAAGAGTGGTAGGTTCCTAATTTAATAATCAAAAGTGATAGTGCTATTGATTAATTTATTATAAGAGTAATGGACTCTTAATTAATAATCAAAAAGTGATAATGCTCTTGATTATTTTATTTTAATTATAAGAGTAATGAGCTCTCAATTTATAACAAAACATGGAAATGCTCTTAATATTTATGAAGCAAGGTGCTCCAAGAATAAGAAATCAATTATCCCATTATTTTGTATGATAAAAGTAACAATGCTCTTTATTTTTTCTCAAATGACATAGCGCAAGAAAATTAGTAGCGGTGCTACTGTAGCATGACAAATTTTGTTGTGCTACGCTATGGAGCGTTGCATAGTTTGTTGCGCTTGTTAAGTAGCGCTGAAAATGTTGTGGCGCTCCTCATTTAGAGCTACAAAGTGTATGATCGATGCTACGCTTTTTTTAATTTTCCGGCTCTTTTTTTTTGTAAAAGTTTTTCAAGTTTAACTTCATTAATTGTTCTTGTATTATTGATTAGACCTTTGGCCTTTTATTTTTAACATATAATTAATGAGCTATATTTTGAGACTGAGGGTCCGAGTAGGGAAAAATGGTAATATTTTGTTGAGGGTTATCCGATTTACTCCCAAAAAATAATCGCCAAAATGAAGTTTCAAGTGAGACAACTTCCATGTTTTTTTTTTTTCATATGGAGCAACAAGCAAATTAAATGCCATAAGCTTAATGAGATTTTGAAGCCAGTGGCTTCATAACTAATTTTGAAAAGAGAATGTAGCCCCAGGGTGTATATGGTGATGTAAGTATGGAGACTTGTAGCAACAAGAAAGGTCACAAATGTGTATGCAAAGTTAGCTTGAAGAGTATGTACAAGCTAGTTATAATGTAAGTATGCTCAAATTAGCTACAAATAAGCACGAGGAAAACAACCAAAAATATGCACAAATGAGCACGGAGGTGCCATAGCATGAGTTAGTAGGAAGCAAGGGACGGGGGTATCTCAACTTTCCCTAAAACGATTTTTTTTTTTGTAAAAAAATGATTATTTTTTTTTTGTACGAGGAGAATGAGGATGAAAGAATAGTAGAATTTAAGGATCCAAAATTGATTATAGTTGTTGTATAATGTGCTTGACAACGCTTATGATTCAAAGGGGAGTGATTTAGCTTGCTCATTTGATCTTAGATTATGAGCCATCATCTTATACTTTCGTGATTGTCTTGTTTGAGAAGTTTGTTTCAAATTCAACTATTGGCTACTAGTAATGTGAATCTCTTTAGAGAAATAAGAGATCAATATTATAAATGCTTGCTCAAGTTTTGAAGTGTTGAAGATGATAGTGCTTGAAGTAGATTAGTTGCCAAGTTTATGAAGACCAAAATTAGAAGAGATAGGAAAGATTTTGGTGATGAGAGGATGATATGGAGTCAAAGTGATGCCTCATGCTGCCATGGATAGGTATGAGTTAGCTATGAAAATTCATTCTTTAAGAGAAAATGAAGAAGTTGGATGATTTTGCGGAATAAAAAGGAACGAGTAAAGGAAGTATGTGAGTGTTCGAGTTAGAAGATGACACTACAAGAGTTGATGATGATGAGTATGAGAAAGGAAAGAAGCTTGATGAAGAAGAGTATGTGCGAAAAAAAGGAATGAAGGATGATATGTGTAGAAGAAAATGACTTGCTTTATGTGACATTAAGGCAATTTTCTTTTGAGGACAGTTGTGCGTCCTAAAATAAAATAGTATCCGAGACCTTAGGTGGGTCTTGTGTTCAAAGGACCTTTTTTTTCATGGGCCCTTTAAATTTTACTTCTGTTACATGTCCTAAAGATGTAGGACTATTAAGACCGCACTTTATGAAAGGCTGCATACATATCCAATTCGAGTTGGAATCAAGTCTTATGTAGCTCTTGCTTCTGAGTTATTGATGTGTTAAAGGTAAAGACACAAGTTTTTTGCATTTTTGTTACACCTCAAGGAGGGCTTTTTCAGGGTTTTATCGTGGCTAAGCTTAGGGTGTAAGATAGAAATGGAAAAGAAGGCTCAAATACCCATAATTAACCCAAAGTATGCTACAAATTTGTTCTTAGACTTGAGCAACTCTATTACTTAAAACTTTACTTGTTGAAAACTTTTCATGCATTTCTATTTGCTTGAATTGAAAATCAAAGATACTTTAACATTATTTGCTTTATGGAGTTGCATTTTAATTTATGTCCTCCTAGCATTCCATCCCCGGGCTATGTTTGATGTAGGTTGAAAAAAACAAGCTATATGTTTAGGCACAAACGAGCTACCAAGAAAGTGGATCATAATGTAGGTTATTCAAGATAAGGGAGACATTTTTAGGGTTTCAAAGGTGCCTCTTAAGTTGGCTGGGCCTAAATTGACCCTCAATTGAACTTTTAGGCTCGTGATGGCTGGGCCTATGGTTAATAAAGTAAAGTTTGTTGCCCAAAAGATAATTTATTTGAACCACTTTGCTTTAATAACTTAATTAAGGAATTAACACATTTAATTTAAAGGATGTAAAATATAGAGTAAGTTGTTTAAGGTGTGGATGCTTCAAATTGAGGATGCATATGTTTTGAACAACGTACTCTATATTATGCCAATTATGCTTTCACTTGTTCTTCATTGCCATGTTGATTAACTCAACTTGATGAGTTTATTCACTTGTAATTGTTTAAGAAAGACATGATAAGTAGACAGAGACTGTACAATTTGAAGAAGAAATGAATTTCATTTTATTGATAGTTGAGTTTAGTACATAAATGAAACTTGGCAGCATAAGTCTCAAACTGTGCCATAAAAGAAGAAGAAAAGAAAAGAGAGAAATTAAACTAGGGAAGTGAATGGAGTTCTAGTTTTGGTCCAAATCATGTTTCTTGTATGTATGCGTCTACATCGTCTTGAATAATGTTCTTCGGATTTTCTTGAGCTTGCATTCGAAGAATTTTAAATAATAACCATAATTGATTAAAACTTCATTATATTTCAGTCCAAACTATAGACCTCGGGTCTATTGATCTATAGATTCTAAATCAAACATTTAGGAGTAGGTTGAACCATGGGCTCATAAATTAAACACTTAGAATGATGTGTTTGATGCAAAGGTGGATGGAGTGTTTAGAAAAAAGTAGTAGCCAATATAGCACATATTATCACTTTCTAAAGCAAACAAATCTTCTTTTGTTTACGACAGGCATTTTTTCATCATTTTGTATGCCAATAATATGTAGCAACCCTTGCACTTTCATATTAATGATTGCACTTAAAATAATGTGTCCATTTAGTATGTGTTAATAGATAAAATGTTGAAAAAAAAAAACAAAGTGGTTTTTTATTGAACCATAACGGGCTCTAAAATAACTTAAAACCCTTTTAGTTGGGGTTAATTATGATTTAATTGTGTATAAGTAATTTCAAATAAATACTACATATTCATCAAAATTATTCAAATACATGACTTTTTAGTGCAAAAAAAGTTCTAGGGCTAACTTTGTAGCGTGACAAAAGAAGTAGCGCTAGCAAGGTAGCGTTATTAAACTTGTGGCGCTAACAGTGTACTGCAATCAGAAGAGTTGCGCTGTTTGTGTAGTGTTGTACAGTTAGTTACGCTGCAAGTTTCTATTGATTTTTGCTAAGTTATCATTAAATTTGTATTTAATGGGTTTGGATTCATGTCCATGTTGCCCATATTTAGGCCTAAATGGGCATATTATTAGACCGAATTTTTGAAAGATTGGTGATGATGTTACTTGTATGTGAGTCATTAAAAACATTGATCAAAATCGTGCATTGTCAAGCAATTAGTAAACTTCATATTATCATTATTGGATCCTTACAAAGAGATGATGAGGGAAGACAAAAAAAAAAAANAGAGAAAAAAAAAAAAAAAAAAAAAAAAAAAAAAAAAAAAAAAAAAAAAAAAAAAAAGATAGAAGGAAAAATAGAAGAAAAAAGAAACAAGACTCAACACTTAGAGTTATAACAATCAAGGTTAATTGATGGGAAGCTCTTAGAAAAAATAATAATTAATAAAATAAAAAAATATATAAATATCATGATTAACCTTGATGGGTTTTTTTCTTGAGTTTTTTTTTTTAAATTTTTTTAATTCTAAGTGTTTGATTTTTTGAATATAATACAATGGAAAGTGAGATAGTTAGATTTTTTAGAAATTTGGAATTAAACTAATAAAATCGTAAATGAAAGGAATTAATTAGTAAACTCACAAAAGATTCGAATTTTGTTAAAAATCTCAAAAAGGTAAAGTATTCTTGAAATTGTTATTATTATTTAAATTTTCTAATAATTGTTAAGTGTATAAGTTAGTTTCTATTTAATAAAAGATTCTATTGATCAAATCCTAAGAAGATCAAGGATTTGATTAATAATATCTTTTGCAATATTTTATTAACTAAAACAAATATATTGGTGTATTAAAAAAAACTTCCAAGTAATCAAATGATATCAAAAAATACAATTTCAAATTATGGAAAATATTTTATGTAATCATTTAATTTAGTTAGCTAATAAAATATTGTGATTGAAAAAATTTAAAAATCTCAGAAAATCTAAATATACACAAAATATAAAAAACCAAAACAAGCAACTATACAAAACAAAAAGGAAGCAATAATTACAAAATAATGCAGATAAACTCTGGTCAGTCATGGTCAGTCAAAAAGGTCCTACATCTAGGGAGTGTGCTCCAACACTTTAGATATGAAGTTTCTCCCATCTAAGTACCATGGGTGGCTTAAAAATTGATGTAGTTGGTAAAAGGTTCTATCTTGCTCGGTTACTTAGAGACCATGGGCCCACCAAGTCAATAGTTCCTCCCCGAAATGTAGAAGTATCAAGGTAATCCTAAGGCATGTTTTAAACACATGGAGGGCAAGTGTATGTTACATGTATCCAATATGACTAAAAAAATGCAAATGTTCTAAATATAACAAGTGTATGTTACATGTAAGGGCCCCGGATTTCAGGGTCCCAAATTTTTTTCATAACCTACCCCAAACCGTCATTAGGTCAAGTTAGACCTAAAAAATTGGCTTAAGGAAAGGTGAAATGAACTTTTTTAGAAGTATTTTGCAAAAAAAAGAGCGCAGGAATTTTAGTCGCGCTAGCGTGGTAGCATCACAAACTTTGTCACGCTGACAATGCAGCGCAACAAAGTTTGTCACGCTGCACCAGTAGCGAGCACTACAAACTTTGTGATGCTGCGACATTCGCATGACAAAGCCTGTCGCGCTACGCTATTTTAGTGTTTTTTTTTATTTGTAATTATCTTTTTCCGAGTGAAATAATATCAACGAAAAGGAATGATGCTAGTAAGGAGTCGCCAATGAGTTTTAGGAATCAAACTCATAAATCTTGTATTTAGATTGATTTACGAATGGGACACGAATACAAGACGATAATCTAAATTGCACGAATAACCCTTTTGATCCCATGGGAATGACTCCAATTTATAATCTTACGAACCAAAGGTTGGATTCGGGGGTGAAGGTACTAATATGGCGGAGTGCGTCATATTAGCCCATAGGCGGCCATTACTAGTTTTCTCTCAATTATACACAAGTTATATAAATAACCACAAAATAATAACTTACAACCTAACACAAAATTACTATTATTATGATAAAATCATATAATGCTAATTAATTTAATCAAATCGGCGTTAAGATTAATTCAAGGTTCCTAGAATGATACAATTTGTCCGAAAATTATCTTAGTTTAATGTGATAAATTAATTCAAATTAAGTCATTTAACAAAAACATTGTGAAAAATTGAAATAAATATACAAATAAATAAATACAATAGTCAATACATAAAGTTTAATTTAAGACTCTAAAAAAACTTACACTTTTCGCTTGATTATTGTTTCTTCGAGTATTAATTTGGACAAAGCTTCGAATTTAATTCGTAATAATAAGAAATTAACCCACTTCATTAGAAATTAAATAAAAAAAATAATTTGATGGACAAAAGTTTAAGTGTAAAGAGAAAAGAGAAAAGGAGAAAAAAGAGAGAGAAAGTAGGTTTAGGAGAATGAGAGAATGTCAGTTTTGGAAGTGGGAGAACGGGTAGAAAAAATCAAGAGAGTCCAGAGAAATCTTTTTAGAGGAGAAAAAAGGGTATTTGTAGGGAAAATGCGTACCACGAAAGGTTTTATCACGCTGGCCAAATAGTGTTACAAGTTTAGTGATGTTGACCAGCCAGCGTGACACAAGACAGCTAGCGCTAGCTTGCTTGTCACGTTGCTGCGTCAGTGCGACTTGCTGAGTCGCGCTACGCTAAAACTCTTTTTTTTTTGCTTTTTTTTTTTTTAAATACAAATATTTGGATTATATAAAAATCCAATAATATAAATGGGCTTTTTAAAAATATTTTGTAATTTAAGAAAAATAGTAAAATTAAGTCTAATAACATCAAGTCCAGTAATTTAGAGAAGTGGGTTTTATTGTTCATCATGTAGTCTTACCACGGGACCAGGTAATAAATTAGGTGCCTACAAATATATATGTGCATCTTTAAGTTGATTCATGTTGCAAGTATTCATCATATCATTATTAAGGAATTGTATCCTCGTCAGATGTGCAATTACTAAGCATGATATAGATCAAATTATGGAGATATTTTGTTCAATTAATTAGGTCGTCATTATACCGTTGCTAGACGATACTAATAGTCTTTGGACTTGAAGGTCAACCCAAAGCCCAATTAAATGGATCCTGTAAGGTCACACAAATTGGTATGGATTGATCATGGACAAAAGCCCATTGTTGGTTTATGTCATAAAACCAACCAATAGGAAAAGAGGAGATTTTATGGGCTTAACCTAATAATTAAAATGTGATTATAAATAAAGGGAATTAGGTGTTTTCTCTGATAGATGAAAAAAAAGCTGATAACTTAATTAATTACAAATTCAAAAATACCTCTCACTTCCTTTTGTACGTGGTTTTGTATTCCAATAAAGAGGAGTCTTTTGCTTCTTGTTCTAACTAGCATTGGTGGTAGATCAATCTGTACCCGTGGACTGAATAGAGGAGCAGCGCTTGAAGCTCTAATCTCTTGTGTTAGTAGTACTGATCCCTATTTTCCGTTGAAATCACGCTACAAAGATATAATCTAAACTATTATATGATCCTTTAATTGTTATGCATGATGATAGTTTAAATGTTAAGAATGTGATTCTTGAAATTACGCAAAGTGCATCTTAAACTTTAAACTTATACACCATGAGAAGAAAGACACCATCCCCGATCTTTTCCCCAGTAAACATTAAACGTAGGGTAACCAAAGTGCTACTTTTGACCAAATCTAAGATACCCAAAATGATTGTGTACATTAGTTAATTGGAATGTTCGAAATTAGTTTGAGTAGTCATCATTAAATAATGAGTAATATAATACTCTTAGACATTGATCTACCATAGTCTAGTTAATAAATATACAAAGTTGGACGCAGAAATTTAGTCCTTGTTTTTGGTGAGAAATATAGGCTGCTTAGTGCTTACCCTTTAGAAAATGAAAATTCAACACGGCAACTAACAGTTTTTATTTCAACCATGCATGACAGCAATTTCCCATATATAATAAATGCAACTAACTATTGATTTACTATATTTAAAATAAAACAGCAGATAAAGTCTACTGATCCTTCTTCTTTTTTAAATGATGATTAAAATTGATGTTGATGTATTAGGGAGCCAACTACTAGTATAATGTTCAAGTTCTCATTACAAATGAAGAAGTAACAAAGACTTGGTCGTGTACATCAAGTACATGTTGTATATTTGATTCATTAATTATTTGGACTTTCTTTTTTTTTTTTTTTTTTTTGGTTCCCACTAATGATAGCGATTGGAACAAAAAAAAATTTGTTGTTATTGTACCACTTATTTGCTACTATTTTTGATTGGTTGATCATTTTTGATGGATCCCTATTTTAAAATCAATTAATATGATTGATTGACACACAAATGGTACATAAAATGTAGGACAGCAGATTTAGACTCGTCTGGAACGCTGCCCTACTAGCAAGTTACTTCTAATCTAGTTATAAACCACACGCGCACCTTACATGGTGAATAATGAGAATTGACCGAATATCGAAAAGGAAGTTTTAATCACTTGAATCACACATCTCGCTATCAATCCCGAGCAGTTTTAGTAGTCTACTGGACAATTACACAAACTCGTACATTCTAGATAATTATGATGCTAATTAATCGTGTGTTACTCCCTTCATCTAATTTAGTTGCTACGTGTTAAGTTTTGCCTTTATTCACATTGCAATTTTAATTTGCTTTGGTGCCTTATACGTATAGAAATACATAGTTGTAAGAAATCTTGTTTAATTCGTTTTAAAAGTGTATATTTTTTAAATATATAATTTTTTTATTATATGATGAACTTGAAATATTAACATCATAAATTGCATCTTAAAATATGTGAAAACGTAAATATAGCAATTAATTTAAGATAGAGGGAATATTCATTTATATTCTGTATACATTTACCATGCTTCTAAACACAAAAATTAACTACGATACTATAGTACAACTTGTCCATGATACTAGTATTGGTAAGCCATAGCGACAGCCAAAGGGTCACATCACACACCGGCAATTTATTTTGTATGTATGGCTGTTGGGTTTAATTTGATTAATTAGTAGGGACACACAACATAGGAAATCTTTTTGGATATTCGTTTTTTCCTACTTCATTTGCATAAAATATTTACGTTGCATCTTTTCAAGTATAGCTAGGGATGGTCACGCCCCATTTATAAGTGTCTGGGTCTAATTTTTTTGAGATTGGGCATGGATCTCAACAATTTGGACCCAGACCCAACCCATGGATCCATCAATTGTTTTTAATTTATTGCAACAATTCAACATTTTATGTGAGACATGGAAGGAAAGGAAGGGGAAGGAAAGAGGGGATGCAATGTTGTCTATTTGGATTCCAAAAATGGGAGGTGAAAGATTTGGGAGGAAGAGAAATGGAAGGAAATTGTTTCCTTCCATCCTCAACAAAGAAATCCTTCCAAAATGTTAAAGATTGGAAAAGAAAACTCTCATACTTTTCCTCTGTAAGAACCACAAATCACCACCACCGCCATTCTTTCCCTTATTATTTTTTTTAAATTCAATATTAAGAACCTTTGATTTCCAACTTGATTTTCGAACTTTAAATACAAAATTATGTTTTGAATTTGAACATCGGTTATTCAATCAAGAAAAGATTTTAAATTTTTGATAAATTAAAATTATGAATTTTTGAAAAATAATTTTAAATTTTTCTTGATAAATTAAAATTATGAATTTTTGAAAAATATTTATGCTTATTGTTTAGTGTTAGATGGAATTATTAGCATGGATGTAAAATATAAGATAAATTCTTATCCTTTCTTCATAGTTTTTGATTGAAATACAAAAAATTCCAATCAATTTTCTGGAAAATTCATAAAATTTCCATTTATTTATTTTGAGGCCATTTCCAGAATTTGTAGAAATTTTGATTTTGAACTTTTCATGTGTGAAATTATTGATATTGAAAGTCAGAACTTCAATTCGCACTATCACTCTCTCTTGATCTTCTTTCCTATCCAAACAAAGGAAACTGTTTTCTTCTTCCCTCCCATTCCTTCACCTCCTATTCCTCCCTCTTCTTTCCCCTCCCTTTCCTTCCAAAATATGTATTTAAACAAGCTGTTAGGGTCAGAGAATAGAATCATGTACAACAAGTAAACAACAAAAGCCCACAAATCACATCCATCATGATGTGTCTAATTGTTTTGTTATTTTTCTCCTAATTTCGTAATGCTTTATGGAGTAACCGAGCTCATTTGAGCCAAATTTGATGCTAATGGTGTTCTTTTAGTCATTTGTGTAGTTTTACAATGCTTCGTAGAAAATAGGCAATTTTGGGTTATTTTCATTACCTAAATACGATAATTAAGGAGACACAAGTAATCATGAGCATCGAATAATGATTAGGGATTTTTCAACTTATTGGAACAAATTTGACGTCGTTGCAGACACCTACATTCGTCACGGCTCTCAGGCCGATGATAAACATATACCATGTCGCTGATTAGTCTGACCTTAAGAAGCACGCTGAACGGTCCAACTTGAGTTCACCCCGAAATTCCTAAAAGCCAAAAAACACAAGGAAATAAAAAAAATAGTTTAGTTCTATTTCATTCCGTCTTTATTCAAATTTCCAATTTTTTTCATATTTTTCTAAAAATTTTCATATTTAATCCACATTTTAGTAATAAATCGCTAATGACTCTCCAATGCTAAGAAACACCCATTTTCGGCAATAATAATAATAATAATAATAATAATAATAATAATAATAATAATAATAATAATAATAATAATAATAATAATAATAATAATAAAAAGCAATAACATACCCATGAAAGAAAAAACTTAGAGCCCAAGTCATGGGCCTAAGGGAATCCTCCCCTCTTCAAAGCCCATAAAGGAGGGAAAGAGGAAACTTTCTCCTTTCATCTCGTCATAGGATGAGGCAAGCTGTTGACTTATGAATTGAAAATAAAGTTTTAATGATGACTAACACAAACAAACTTAGCTAATATATACTTGAGTTCCTATGAGATTTCACAGGTTCAAAGTGTAAGGAACTTGGAGCTATGAACGTGACAAGTTCAAGGAGAAGTTCCTAGGCAGAATCATGCAAAGGAACACAAAAGATAGAAGTGAAGTTCCTGAGTAACACAGTTACGTAAGAACAAGCCACGAGAATAGATCTGTTCCTACAGGAACAGGCGAACAATGTCAAGGCATTTCAATGAAGTATCTTGATGAAGAGAAGAGAATTTCCAAGAAGATTATGAGAATAATTTTCTAGGATCTTTGTAAATACATTGGAGTCTCAAATCTGGTTGGAACATCATATCTAGAAGTAATAACGAATCTATCCCACAAATAGATCTAGGTTAATTTATTATATAATTTAGGTTATAATAATATTTTCCTTAATATAATTAGGAGATAAATATTGGGCTGATTTTACTGAAGAATAAAACGGAAGTTTAAGATTTTTAATAAGTCAAATAAATGTTGTTAGGAGTTATTGATTGTAGGAATAAAATCATGGGATCATGGGGAAGAATAAACAGTAAAATTAGTCAAGTCAAAATCCTATTCTATTGGTCTACATACATGGGATGATGAAAGAAGTCATGGAGATTATGGGCGATCAAAGAACGTGGTTGAAGGCTGAAGTTTACAAGGCAGAATCACTCTATAAATACTCCAAGAATTTCAGAAGAAGAAGTGAAGAACATCAGAGAACACACTTGAGCATTCATACGAGTCTAAGTTTTAATTGATGTTCTAGTCCAGTTTACAAGTTCTTTCAATGTATTAGAGTCTGTATTGAGTTGTAATCTGTGAGAAAAAGAGAAGTGTGAGAACTAGAGAAGAGTGGAGAAAAAGAGAAAGAGAAACGAGAGATAAAGAGTGAGAATTGAGAATCAAGTTCCTACAAGAACTGACGAGTGAAAATAGAGAATTTAGGTTGTAAAAGTTATTACAGGCCTACAATAGAAGTGGAGTTTTCTTCCTTTGGGCCAAGGAAGTTTTTCTCGTAGAAATTTTAATTCGCTCAAAATAACTTAAATTCTGCATTCAAGTTCCACACAACAATTCACCCCCCTCTTGCAGTGTTCCAGTAGAAATAACACAGGCCTTAAGGAATAAGGAAATGAGCATATGTGAGGTAGTATGAACTTTTAGGCCTAACCAATCAGAAATATCAGCGAATTGAAATTTTGGGAAGGTACACTTTGTACTGTACATTGGACTGCACGGTACGGTGCTTTTTCCAGAAATTTTCCCCATAACTACCCCCCCTCATTTCCCTCATTCAACGCATCTTGGAAATTCGTAACCTTGCATCTTCGCATTTCGTATTTTGCAATCTAGAGATAATTTAGCATTCATTATCATTCTCCCACAATATCTTTCATTTTTCTTTCGATCTTCATCACCGTCTTTGAATATTCATTTTCTCCACTTTTACAAACATAAAAAAAAAAAAACCAACCAAACAAACAAACATGAAAACAAAAAGATGTTATTTTTTTATTTTCCACTTTTATATTATTTTCACAATTTTTGTTTATTAGCTTTATCATTATCACCATCATCTTCATTTTAACCATCATCATCTTCGTATCGATCATCACATATTCATACTATTTTCAGGTCATATTTCAGGTTTTGGATTCTTGAATTCGTTCTCAAGATCATTTAGACACTAGCACGCAAGGTATCTAATATGAGGCTGACATAAATCTTCACCCTTAAGTTTATTATTTTCTTAAATATCATTCATCATCGTCTTCATCATGTTTTATCTTATTATTATTGTTGGCTGCATCCAACATAGCTCTATAAACCCCATTATCACCTTTATTTTATTTTAATCCAAGATATATTGATTAATAATGGCTTAAGATGTAATGAAACAAGTGAAATAAAAAGAATCATATTTAGGTCTTTACAACTTCTATGAGCATGGTTACATGATAATGTAACTTGTTTAATATCTTGCGTTTTGAGCCTGATTACATATTTTAAAAGTTTTATAAGCATGATGACACGAAATTTAAAGTTTCTTGCAAATGGCATGATGACATGCGCTTTGAAGCTTTTCCAACATGTTTACATAATTTTATAGCTTTCCCGTTTTTACATGATTGCGGATGTATGTAAACCATGATGACGACTTTTTATATAGATTTAGGGCCATAATAAAGACCGAGTTTGTGAATTCACATAAATTCACATGAGTCATAAAGGCTCGAATTTTGAATAGGTTAAACATGACATAAATAAAGTGATCACCAAATCTAGCTAATACCTGTGGTATTAAATAAACTCGACTAGTAAGCACTCAAGTGGTGCGCCCATTAGGTTAATATTATTTTAATGTTGCTTGATACACTATGATGAGAATTAAAAAAGAGAACTAGTAGAGGACAACTCGACTTGGAGGTACCTCTTCCCCGATCCCACTAATCTAGTACACGACCTAACCTTAGGAAAACCAACACTCCTCACTTTGGCTGGTGAGAACGTAGCTATTCAAGTCCATAGGACTCTATGAAATACGCTTGTTGGCCTTTACTAGAGTTTCTTTGTAAGCGAAGCGTACTCACCCTACGCGACGACCCTTCCCATGTTCTAAAGAACATTGACTTGTGGAAAACAGCATCGGTGGCACGTCTATGATTTTGGCAATAACTTCACTGGGGATGTCCTTTGTGGATTTTTCTAGTGATTAGAGGACAAAACTTGAAAAATCTCATAATTCTCATCATATTATATCAAGTACTTGTTTAGGCATATTGTTTACATTGCCAATTACCCGAAAGGGGACTTCGACTAAGACACGTCTTCGTGAGCGTGCTTCATGCTAGAGACTAATCCCGAGGGGGTTTCATGATAATGAGAGTGTAGAGCCCTATCTCGAAGATTTTAAATGGTATGAACATCTGACCTAGCCCATGGCATGTGGATCTCACCAAAAGACGGCTCGCATCTTAATCGTTACTACGTGGGTAGGTCCGACCGTTCTTGATTCATATGGTACCCTCCAGCCACCAAAAAGCCGACCTTTAGCAGAATGTAGAACCTGTGCCTAGGTGATAACGGCTCATACTAGGGTTTATTATGTTATTATATGCTTAAGGACTTAGTTACACTTATGTGTATGTGTGTGCAACGCATGCATTCCTTACATGTGGTTAAATTAGCCTTGTTGTGCTGAACCTTTGAACCTTAGAGTCCATGTAGGGTGCCTCGTGTAGACATAGTTCATCTTTTATAGTGTGCTCTCATGTGTTATATAGATACCCTAGGTTGAATTTACATCATATTTGTAAAAGTAATTCTATCACCTTCTTAGAAAAGGCAAAACAAATGAGAAAGGGGTGATAAATTACATTCATCCACACATTCATTTATGGCCAAGGAGTAATCATGACTAGGCCATGCAACAAATCAAATTCAAGGATGTAAACCAAGAGTCATTTTCAAAATCTAAGTCTGCTTCATTCTCGTACAAGATAGAGCTGTCACAATCCACCTCACCACAATAGGACCGACAATTGAATCTAACTCTTAGGTCATAAGACATGGTGCGAGTCTAGCTTAAAGCGGTCATCTAGAGTGCCCCTTTCAGATTCAAGTGAGGATCATTCATACGAAGACACCCTCTTGTAAATCACTAGTAATGTTACTCTTTTAGCCAAGATTGAAGAGTTGAAACAAGGTCTTGAGTCTCTTACCACCCAATTGAAAAGGCTCAAAAAAGAGAAAATCACCCCTTGAAGGCATTGTAAAGATTATCAAATAGATGACCAACAATAATGCCTACCATGATCTTCCTCCTCTTGACCAAAATGTGGTTGACTTTGGCTTTCCTCTACCTGTTGTTGCGTCTTTCCTTGCGTTTTTGCTCCTGTTAATGTAATTGCTATAGCTTTTTTAATATATGAAAAACCATTATTACAATTGTTTTTTCCTAGAAACAATACTAATAGCGGTTTTCTTTTATATGAAAAACAACTATTATTATCATTTTTTGAAACAAACGATACTAATAGCTGTTATTAGTATCGTTTTTTGAAAAACGATACTATGCTATTAGTAAAGCCTCCATTAGTATCTCCCTAGAAACGATACTAATAGCTCAATATAAACAATACTAATAGCCCTTATTCTACTAGTGATTCCCCAATGGAGTCAACTTGCATCATGAAGATTGACGTCTTTGAACATGCCCCAATGAAAGTATTGATTCACATCATCAATATTTTTCCCATCTTCCTTAGTGAAGATATTTTATTAAGTGAATCATCGGCATGCAGTTTAGTAATCTTCATGTCAAAATCATTCCCCAGTGTATGTGCCTGGTTAGAATATTATCAATTTGAAGTCTAGATATCATCGGAAATCCATCCCCAGTGAGTGCGTGGTTTGGTTCAATCATCAACATCGAATTCAAATTCCCTATTATTTCTTGTTGTCCTTATGGACTGTGATAGTCGACGATAAGGGCTCCTATATTACTTATTGTCTTTATGGACTGTGATAGCTGACGATACGGGCTCTCATATTTCTTGTCGTCCTTATGGACCGTGATAACCGACAATACGGGCTCCCATAATTCTTGTCGTCCTTATGGACCATGATAGCTGACGATATGGGCTCCCATAGTTCTTGTTGTCCTTATGGACCGTGATATCTGACGATATGGGCTCCCTATATTTGTCATCCCTTGTGGATCGCGTTAGTCGGAGATACTAGCTCCCCTATATTTGTTATCCCTCATGGATCAGGCGTTACTTGGTGACATTAGCTCCCTATATTTTTCATCCCTCTCAATTTGCGTTAGTTGGCGATACTGCTCCCCCATACATGTCATCCTTTGTGGATCGCGTTAATCAGTGATACTGACTCCCTTCATCTATCTGGAGTAGCCACCATTAGTTAGATAGTTAAGAGCCTTTGACGACAGGCAATTAAGGCTTCTTGATAACTCTTCATCTACTGTGCTTGCTGACACTATTAGCCTTATTTTAGTGCATTTGTTGTCGTGATATCCAACTGCTCCGAGGGATAACATATCTTTCCGAAGGGTACCCATAGGTCCTTGTGAAACTAACATTTTGTTTTGCAGGTACTTGGTACTTTGACTTTCGTCTTGTGGGACTAGTCGTCTCTTCAGACTTAGTCAAAGTGGGGGCTGTAGATACCTAAATTTGTCCTCTCCCTTACACTGATGATAAACATATACCACGTCGCTAATTAGGCCAATCTTGAGCACACTGAAAGGTCCAACTTGAGATCACCCCGAAATTCCTAAAAACACAAGAAAATCACAACAATAGATGAATTTTATTTAATTTTCCATATTTTTGCTTAATTTTCTAGAATTTTTCCATATTTTCCCACGTTTTTATAATAAGTCGCTAATGACTCTCTAATCCTCGGAAGCCTCCCTTTCCGTAAAAAACAAGCTAAAACATGCCCATGAAAGGTAAACCTTGGAAACCAAGTCATGGCCCATGGGAATACTCCCCTCCTCAAAGCCTACAAAGAAGGACGGAAGGAGGAAACTTCCTCCTTTTCTCTTTTCATGGGATGAAGCAAGCCTTAAGGAAAAAGGAAATTAGCACATGTGAGGTAGTACGAACTTTTAGGCCCAACCAATCAGGAATATCAGTGAAATTTCCGAGAAGGTGTACTTCGTACTGTGAGTTGGAGTGCACAGTACGACACTTTTTCCCTATAAATACCCCCCTCATTCAAGGCACCTTGTATTATCGTAATATTGCATGTTGGCATTTCGTATCTTGCAATCTAGAGAGAATTTATTATTCACCATCATTCCCGCACAAAATCTATCATTTTTCTTTTAATGTTAATCATCTTCTTTGAATCTTAATCTTCTCTACTTTTACCAAAAAAAAAAAAAAAACACACACACACACACAAAGATTTTATTTTCCATTTTTATATTATTTTAACCATTTTATTTTATTAATTTTATCGTTATCATCATAATCATCATACTCACCATCATCATCCTCATATTAATCTTCATCATCTTCATACTATTTTTGAAATATTTCGGGTTTTGGATTCTTGATGTTGCTTCCAAGATCGTTTTGACACTAGCACGCATGGTATATAATATGAGGCAGCATTAAATTTTCATCCTCAAGTTTATTATCATCTTCAATATCATTCATCATCGTCTTCATCAAGTTTTCTCTTATTATTCTCTATTATTATTGTTGTGATTGGCTCCATCCAAGTTAGCTTTCTAAACCCCCTTATTACCCATATTTTATTTTAATCCATGAATTATTGATTAATAATGGCTTCAAATGTAATAAAACAAGTGAAATAGAACGAGTCATGTTTAGGCCTTTAAAGCTTTTATGAGCATGCATACATGATAATGTAGCTTGCTTAATTTCTTGAGTTTTGAGCATGATTACATGTATAAAAGCATTATAAGCATGATGACATGAAATGTAAAGTTTCTTGCAAATGGCATGATGACATATGCTTTTAAGCTTTTCCAACACGTTTACATGATTTTATCGCTTTCCCTATTTTACATGATTGCGCATATATGTCAGCCATGATGACGGCTTTTTATATATATTTAGGACCATAATAAAGACCAAGTTTGTGAATTCACATAAATTCACATGAGTCGAATCTTGAATAGGTTAAACGTGACATAAATAAAGTGATCTTCAAATGTAGCTAATACATGTGAATTAGATAAACTCGCCTATTAAGCACACAAGTAGTGCACCCTTTAGGTTAATATTATTGTAATGTTGCCTAGTAAACTATGAAGAGAATTGCAAAAGAGATCTAATAAAGGACAACACGACTTGGAGGTACCTCGTCCCCGATCCAACAAATCTGGTGCATGACCTAACCTTGGGAAAACCGACTCACCTCACTTTGGCCGGTGAGAACGCTGCTATTCGGGTCAGTAAGACTTTACGAAGTGCACTGTTGACTTTTACTGGAGTTTCCTTCCAAGCCAAATATACTCCCCTTACACAATGACCCTTCCCATGGTTTAAAGAACATTAACTCATGGAAAACTGCCTCGTTGGCACTTTCACAGTCTCACATGACAAGTTAGAGGAAGAGGAGAAGTAAAAGTAAAGAATTAAGAAGTTCAAAAGCAAAGATTTTGAGCATCGTCCATTATTTTGATCATATCTCAAAATATATAAATTGGATTAATGTTACTCTTGTTGCATTGTAAAGAAGACTCAGTGTTCTTTCTAACGCTAGGTTGTACACCCCATGGATTATTAAAAAAGTTATACTGATTTAAAAATGACCCTAAAGTTTTTGGAGCTTTTATATGAAAATGTGGGAACATGACATTTGTGAGGTCCACCCTCACTAATTTTGTATGAGCAATTATTGTTGGGCTCAATTTTTTGTGTCCGTGTTTTTTATTAAAAAGCCCAGAGGGGATATATAAGAGGGGAGGTATTACGAGACGCGTACTATGTTTTTTATTATTTACTTTTTGAGTTTCATAAATAAGTTATAGGCTAGTTAATTACTTTCTCTTGCTAGATTAGCATTAGATAGGATTTAGTATTGAAGAATTCTTTGTTAATCAATCCAATTTCCTTTCATTCAATATTGGTAATTTATCAACTTTTTACTCTTAGCTAATTTATTTAATTTATGTTTATTAGCTTGATTAGTTCAATTTGGTTTTTAATTAGTTTATGTTTAGTTGTTTAATTGCTCTTGTCAATTTATTCATGAATTTTATATGTTTATTGTTTTTGTTTTCATTGTTATGAGTAAGTAATTTTCTTTCTAGGGTTTAGGCGGTCTATGAATTTGTTAATGGAGTAGCATTGTGTTAATGATTTTGTTTCATAATTAGTAGAAATATATATTCCTATTATTGAGTAAAATTATTTCTTACAATTGAATTGTGGCCAGATTCAATTGTGTTGTTTGGTAGTTGTCGAATTGATGCCGAGAGGTAAGAATACTACAACAGACCACGCAATAATAGGCGAAATGAATCTATGCAAGAGGGAGAGCCACTACAAATGTTTTGAGGGAGTCTATGTTCGAGAGAATTAGGATCCCTAATTTGATGAATTTTGTGGAACTTGCTGGTTTATATTTTGTGAATCTAATACTTGTTTGTGCTGAACCGAATGCCCTAGGTTTTCGTCAATTTGAGCTAATTCTTTGTTTAATTCTGTTGTTAGCTTTTCACTTAATAATTAATTATAACCAATATCGATCGTTTTCACAATTTAAACTTTTTAGTACTACTAATAGGGTTTCAATGCTTCCCTGTGGATTAGATATATGCTTCCCTAAGTATATCAGTTAGTGTTGTTTGGCTTGTTTTTAAGAGGTGTGCGATAGCCTAGTAACGTCACTCGCTCACTTATTTCTGCTTATCCTCTCTTCAACTTCCCTTTTCTTCTTCAACAATTCAATGTCTCAACTCTTCCATCGGTATATTTTTGCAATCTAATGTATTTGCTAGTTCGGTACTCTAATATGTCTCAACTTCTCCAGTCTAATTAAACTCGCAATTCATTCAAGATTTTTAGGAAATTTCTAATTTTTGATCTTTTTTGTTGTTGATTTCAATTACTTGATTTTTTTAATTTAGATCTTCATTTTTTACTTGGTATGAACTTGTGTGTAATAAATCAATAACTATCTTGTATGAACTTTTATGCACTCACATGTAATTAAACTAACCTCGTATACAATTAATCTAATTTATTCTAACTAGTGTTGGTTGTGGCTAATTTAATCTGAACTCGTCATTGTACTAAGATTTCAGCACGCAAGTTCGTTAGCGTAATATGATTTAGTTTTAAATACAATAATTAATATTACCTCCGTAAAAAATTAGTTGCAACAAAAGGGTAATATTTGTGAGTATTAAGAAATAGTTTGTTGCAGCTAATCGTTTACAGAGGTAGTATGTAACTTAGACCCATTTACACACCAGCCAAACCTAGAGGGTCTAGGAAGGGTCCAGATTTTATTTGATCCACTTAGAGGGTTACGATCCGTATCCCAAAATCAGGGTATAGGTCTACTCAGATATGCCCCAAACTTTCCCCCCATGATCATTCCTAGGTGTAGCTGTATATAAACCTTTTATCACAAAATAGGTAGAAAGAAAGAAACAAAAAGTTGCATTCCATAAAAATAGATATTCCGAAAAGTAAATGTTGAAGCCCACATGTGAGTGTTCCACATTGATTTGAGAGAGAATAAACACTTTATAAGTTTGGGGAGTTATTCCCCTTATTGCCATATGGTTGTAAGGTGGAACCTCCAATACCTTTTAAGATGGACTCTCTCTCGCTTAACATGGTATCAGAGCCAGCCCCATGACTTTGGGCCTTTAATGGCTACTACTCTAGGCCAACTTAATTAATTGACTCATTTTGGGTGGGTAGATGGGTGGGTGTTGATAAATCCGTTCCGACCAACGAAAAATCACATGTTGTATAAACTAGAAAGAGACCTCACATGTGCCGAGAAGTGCTGAAGCCCACATGTGAGTGTCCGTCATGGATTTGAGATAGAGTTAAACACTTTATAATGTTTAGGAGTTACTCCCCTTATTGTCATATTGTTTGAAGGTAAAATCTCGAAGACCTTTCAAGGTGGACTCTCTCTCTCTCTCGCTGACGAGTGCAGTCCAAACCCATATTTAACAGTATAGCCAAGAAAATCTCATAATTTAAAGTATAAAATGTAACAACCTCAAGGTGTAAGTTATGAATAATGACAAAGGTGAAAGTTTAAAGATCTTTACGAAATTGAGAGCATATGTGATTTTTAATACAAAACTACTTTTACCTGCCATCAAGTAAAATAACTACGGTAAGAGTGAGGGATATCTTAAGTGGTTAAAGCCTTTCTTTCAATTTTAGGTGATCCTGCGATAGGGCGGCTCCATAGCACCAAAAAAAAAAACTACGGTGTAACAAATTCATATTAGAGAAACAAAAGTAATGACAAAGTTTTACATAAATTTAGTGTACAGTATTTATTGAGAATAAACTGAAATTTACACTTTTTGAGTTTCAATTACCATAAAATAAGCTCAAGCTATATTTTTCTTGGGTTCAAGTTATACTTTTTTGAGTTTCAGTTTCTTTTAAGAGCATCAACATTTATGTAGCTCCTCATAATTTCTCTCTCTCCACCTCATTACTCCACATCATTTTTCACTAAATTTACTACATACCCTTCCCATTTCACAAGTTCTTTATACATACATTGATTTATCTCTCAATTTACCTTCTCTCTCCTATTTTTCCACACTTTACCACATTTTTTCCCTCTTACTTTCCATACACCACCAATATCAATAAAAAGTATTTAGTAACACTTACACAAAGTCCAATTTACCTCTCCATTTAAAATTAGAATAAGGGAAGTTTCCAACATTGGTAGGAAGGTCTCATTTTCTTTTTTCTTTTCAAATATAGACCCAAATGGGGCACTAATGTCGATGCTCTAAAATCAGGTTAAGTTACCATGCACATACTTATATTTTAATGTTAAAAAAACTCAATTTTTATGAATAAATATACCTCATTATACATACATACATACATACATACATACATACATACATACATACATACATACATACATACATACATACATACATACATACATACATACATACATACATACATACATACATACATACATACATACATACATACATACATACATACATACATACATACATACATACATACATACATACATACATACATACATACATACATACATACATACATACATACATATAGTTATTTAATTTGTTCAAAATATTCAATTAAATTTCAATGATTTTGAAGTTATTAAAAGATTAAAACTAATTACCAAAATTCTGCTTCAAAGTGGTTGTTCTACACTAATTTTTTCCTTTTAATTTTAAATCATTTCAAATGAAAAAGGGTTTAGTTCGGTATAAATTAATTTGTTCAATTTAGCAAAATAAGTTTAGTTCGAAATAAATCACATTCTATAATTTTTGATAAATTGTTAGTTATTTCGGGAAGAAAAGTTCACCTGAAAATAAAATCACTTAAGTAAAATTAGGTTCACAATAAATCAGCAGACAAGGTGGGGAGAAGTAGGGTCAAATTTTTTTAATAATTTAGTCGAGTAAAAATAATTAGATTCAATTATTCAAATAATAATATTATTTAAGATTTCAATAATTTTTATTTTAACCTTGGGTTGGATATAGTACACAACAACGACAATTTATATTACAACTGGTTGTATCTTGTAAGATACAACTAAGGGGAAAAAAATGTTTTTTATCTGATTTGAAATGAACTAAAAATTTAGTTTCAAATTAAATTAACAAAAAATTTGTTTACAAGGTACAATTGGTTGTACCATATAACACCTCCCCCAATTAACAATTCATTTTGTAAAAATTAATAATTTTAAGTTTAAGCAAAATGAGGTCAATTGAATAAAGGTATTCTAATTCATCAAAATTACAATCCGGGGACTGTGCTCCCAGGTGTATATCAAGAGATATACATCTGCTTTTTGCCAGAATAAAACATCAAGTATTTTTTATAGAACATTGATGATATTACAAAACAATAATGTTTTTATACAAAGCAGTATAGAAAACAAAACAATAAGTATAGTTTGTAGAACATTAACTACTACAAGAGATATTAACCTAGGATAAAAGAACATGACCAATATTTATATATATATATATATATATATATATATATATATATGAATCTGGTACAGAAAATTTGAAGTGTAGAACTTGGATTGCTTGAATGACGAATTGTTGCATCATCTGTTGCATTCATATATTCATGTTGAGAAAAATATAAATTTAATTAGTGAAAAAATATAATAAAACATTTATGTTATGAAATATAGCAATACATGTATATAAAAAAACACAATTATAAGATTTATGTTGTATTTTTATCAAACTATTATTATCAATTAAACAGTTGAATTAAACATCCTCAGCGAAAAATAAAACAATTAATAAATTCAAAAAAAACTAAAAGAACAAAATATTGAGTATAATGGAGCATAAGCTAAACCTAGCCAAACAAAAAATTTATAAAACACCATATCATATTTATAAAACATACAGTTGATTTCTACAAAACAAGTGTTCTATGATAAACTTGTATAGTTTAAGTAAAACATCTACTTTTTATAATAAAACAATTGAGAAATTCATAAAAAAACCTAATAGAACAAAAATATTGAGTATAATATGACATAAGCTAAACCTAACAAAACAAAATATTTGTAAAACATCATATCATATTTATAAAACATACAGTTAATCTCTAAAAAAAAATAAGTGTTCAATGTAAAACTTGTATAGTTTGAGTAAGACATCTGCATTTAATAATAAAACAATGGATAAAAAACATAAAACATAATAGAGCGTATGCTAAAGCTAACATAACAAAAAATTTATAAAGCATCGTATCATATTATAAAACATTTATGTTATGCAATAAAACAGTACATGTATATAAGAAAACACAATCTATAATATAGGATAATGAAACATTAAATAATATAATATTAATGTTGTATTTTATATGAAACTGTAAAACATCAATCGTACATTTTAGAACATATAATATAATAAAACAAACATGCTTTTAAAACATCAAATAGATATATTATAAAAATATAATTATTATTAAAACAAACACTAAAAAAGTTTAAAATATTATTTTGTTTTTGTAAAACATTAAAAGTATTACCTGTACAGATTTTTGTGCATTTGTCTTAGTTTTACTGGCACTTTTTGCAACTCTATTCTTTCAAGCTTTAAACTGTCCTTTCTTGATATTACTTATCTTCTCCAAAGTACTCTTTGGCCTTGCTCATTAGTAACCCTTCTTTGAGATTTCAGTAAATGTCTTTTATCCACAGGAACCATTGGATGATTGTAAACCCTTACATGCTTCACTACGATAATTTTTCCACTTACTAATTCAACATCAAACTAAATACGAGCTTGACAATCAGTCCTATAACGTAGCTTATTGTTATCCTCTAAAATAAAAAATAGAAAACAAAATATTACAAAATCTACAAAACAACTGTATTATAAAACGATACAACCTTTTGAACCTATTGAACACCTGTTATTATCAATTAAACAATTGAATTGAACATCTTTGGTTAAAAATAAAACTACGAAAAAGCTTAAAAACCTAATAAAACAAAATATTGAGTATAATAGAGCATCAATAAGCTAAACCTAAAATAACAAAAAATTTATAAAACATCTTTCTAATCTATAAATCATATAGTTGATTTCTAAAAAACAACTTTTCTATGTTAAATTTATAGAGTTTGAGTAAAACATCTTCAGTTTATAATAAAACAATCGATAAGAAACATAAAACATAACAGAACATAAATATTGAGAATAATAGAGCATAAGTTCAATCAAACTGAACAAATTTTCATAAACCATCATTTCATATTTATAAAATATATAGCTAATTTGTTACAAAAAATATAAGTTACAATTAAATATATAACACAAAAAACTAGTGATTATTATAAAACATTAGTTCATGAAACAAATTTATAAAATATTACTTGATAATTATAAATCATATAATTTTGTAGAAAAACAAGTATAGCAGTATTAAATTCAACATAAAAAGTAAATTTAACTATAGCGGTATTTTATAAAACATCGTTTCATATTTATAAAGCAGTATTTTAAACTTGCATAATTTAAGTAAAACATCTTCAGTTTATAATAAAACAATTTATAAAAAAAAATATAAAACATAACAGAACAAAAATATTGAGAATAATAGAGCATAAGTTCAATCTAACAGAACAAAATTTTCATAAAACATCATTTCATATTTAATTTATTAAACATTAATAAATTGAACAATAGATATAATATGTAAAACATACCTTAGTTGATGATCTCTTGTTGCTTTTCTTCAATCATTCACTATGACAAACAAAGAATTTTTGTCCAAGTGTAAAATTGTCACATCTGAAATAAGGCTTCCTTTTTCTAACTCTAAAATCGTGTTTGAAGCCATATTCATTGTAAATATATTATAGAAGAAAAAAAAAGTGCAAAGAGAGAGAGAGAGAGAGAGAGAGAATTAGAGAAAGAAAGGGAAATCAAACAGAAAAGAAATAGTGAAAGTTTTGAAACAAATGATGTTAATTTATATAAGCTGTGATTTATTAATACAAAATAGAAAAATTAAAATTGATAAAACATTTCAATAAAATTATAAAACATGCTAAATAAAAAAACATGTTGTCAATAATAATAAAACATTCGAACAACAAATTATCAATATTGAATAAAAATTATTTATAGAAAAATAAATTAACAACGAAATTTAAGTTGTAAATAAAAAAAATTGTCATTGAGTATATAATATTCTATTGCTATAGAACAAAGTATTTTGTAATTAAAATATTACATAGCATAACTTTATTTTAAAAAAAAAACCACAAAATGCTTTGATAAATTTTATTTGAAATAAAACGTTGAATAGTATTTATAAAACATAATCTTATTAAAAATAAAACATATCGAAAAAATTATACTCCCTCCATTCCCTATTTTTTTGTCCTTCACTATTCACCTCTTCGTTATGGTATATGATATAATAATAGTAGTGGGGTCAAATTGAGCTAATAATTGGTGAAAGAGAAACAACTTGCAACTAATCAAGTGGGTGATGGGTGGGGTCCATCTTAATAAAAAATATTATAAACCTAATAAAGTTGTTTGGTAAAGAAAAATATGGAACATCACAAAACAACATATGTAAAGAAAAATAGGGAACGGAGAGAGTATACTATTTGAGTGGAAACAATATGATAGTTTACAAATTATAAATATCATCTTAAAAATATTTGAAGTAATGTTTTATGAAATTCAGTAAGTGTTCCATAAGAAAAATATTTGAACCAATGTTTTATAGCATTAAGGAAATGTTTTATCCAAAATATATTTGAACCAATGTTTTATAATTTTGAACGAATGTTTTATCCGCGTAAATCCGGGTGTATATCTCTTGATATATACCCAGGAGCACCATCAAATCTTCATCAAAACTAAGTTGCATGAAAAAGAAATGATGAGAACATTCGGACAACATTTAAGTTTTCGTAAGACATTGTTTGTTGTTGATATTAGGTTATTGCACAAATATTTTTATGTTAAATCAAGTATAAGCACCATTGTTTTGTCCACTCTTTTCCAACTTCTTTCGACTATGAAGCACCAACTTAACAATGCTTTCATGCCCTTCACGAAATAAGCACTAGTGGTTATTGCTATATATATGAGAAAGCGACTACACTAAAGCGATGTATAATCACTCAACTCTTTTATTAACAAAAAATAATAATAATTGGCAGTGGCGGAGCCACGTGTGGTCCCAATAGTGCACGTGCACCACTTCTCCAAAAAAATGAAGTTAATTAAAATAAAAAAATTCAAACGCGTGTCTCGTCCTTTAAGATCTCATCTCTCACAAACAAACAAACAAACCCTAAAAACGCTCCTCTCTCTCTCTCTCTCTCTCTCTCATCTTTGTCTTCTTTGAATCTCTAACACGATGAGTCGGTGACAACAACGGTCGAGTGGTCGACTCGACGGTCTCTGAAATCTGAATCTCTCATCTTTCTCGTACGGTGGTGTCGTGGAGACGTGGTGGTCTGAGCATGTGAGGACTAAGGTATCTTCTTTTTCTTCTCTTCTTTCTCACCTTTGCAAATCGCAACTCGCAAAGTTATTGATATTTTTCAAACCTTTTCAAGTCACTCCAATTGAATATTTGAAGAGACGAAGCGACGAAGGCACAAGAAGTCGAGCACCACTCACACAATCGCACGACTGCTGGAGTGCTGGTGTGCTGCTTAGCTGCTCGCTGGAGACCCGAAGGCCGGAGTTGTTGGTTAATTCTATTTTTGTTTCAATTCAAGCCTTCAAGGTAATCAATTCTTCACTCAATTTTTGTTTCAATTTTTTTCTATTTTAGATTTTTACTTTTAGATCTTTAAAAAAAGTGTTTGATTTTAGATTTATGTTTAAATGTATGGTTTTAACTAAATTAGTTTTATTTTTTTTATTGAATTAGATATTTAGATTAGTTTAGCTAATTTCAGTTTTGTTTAATTGTGTTGTTGACTTGTTGTTTATTTAGATAATTTATTTACAGATTTCCTAATGAATTCATTTGTTGTGTACTTGATTTTTTCAGATTAGTGTTGTGTACTTGACCTTTTCTGATTAGTATCATTTGTTGATTAGTTGTTTTTATTTTTTCTTCAGATTAGTTAAATTAATTGTGTACTTGATTTGCTCATGAGTTTAGCTTTGTTTACAAGCTTAGGGTGTACTTGTTCAAATTTAATTTAACTGAGTATTTTGTGATTGATTTACATAATGAAGAGAAAACATACTTCCAACAAAATGCAAAATATTGCTACTTTCTTCAATTAAAAAAATCTTACTACTCAACAAAATTCTTCTCTAAACCAACAAATTCCTCCTCCACATTATGCTAGTGAACAACATTCCTCTCCCACACACAATTCACCTCAAATTTCCACTCACAACTCCCTTCAAGGTCCTCAAAACTCCACTCATAACTCACCTCAAAATGAAGGTGAAAAATCTTGTCCTCCTAATGCATCAGCTTATGGCGTAAGATTAAGTGACAATGATCTTGCCAATCTTCCTCATGACTCGGGGAGGAGGAGAAAAATGAGTGATTTCCACTGTGATGAAGGAGCCAAGTGAGGAGATTCACATTGAAAAAGGGCCTTTTCAACCCAAACAACATGTTTTTCCTCAAAGACCAATTGGTCCAAATATGCGTCGATTTTGTGTCAATTGTTTTAAAAATTAGAGTTCTTGGCTCGAATATAGTGTGGAAAAGGATGCTGCCTATTGTTTCATTTGTTACTTATTCAAGGAAGATAATGTTGGTGGAAGTGATGCATTTGTCATCGGTGGTTTCTGATCTTGGAATAGGTTAGACATAATTAAAAATCATGTAGGTAAACACATGAGTGCTCATAACAATGTTGTTGTTGCCATGGAATTATTCAAGCATCAAAAGTCGAGCATTACCACCGCTTTCTCTTAACAAACAAAAGAATCTATGAGTGCTTATAGGAAGAGATTAGAAGCATCGATTATTTCTATCAGATATTGTTTAGAGGGAGGATTGCCTTTTCGTGGTCATGATAAAAAAGAAACATCATGTAATAGAGGTAACTTCCTTAGACTATTAACTCTTCTTTCGATCCATGATCTTGAATATGAGAAAGTTTGTTTGAAAAAGGCCCCTCGTAATTGTCAACTTACATCACCAGATATCCAAAGAGATATCATAAATGCATGTGCAAAAGAGAATACTAAATGAATACTTGAAGATTTTAATGGTGGTTTCTTTTCTATTCTTGCTGATGAGTCAGCTGATGTTTCCGATAAGGAACAATTGGCTATTTGTTTGAGATATGTAAATAATAAAGGACAAGTGTGTGAGCGTTTCCTTGGTGTTGTGCATGTTGGGGATACAACTTCATTAACTCTTAAACTTGCTATTATGTCATTACTAATGGAGTATTCTTTGTCTTTTTCTCAAGTAAGGGGTCAGGGTTATGATGGGGTAAGTAGTATGTCAGGTTCAGTTAATGGCCTTAAGACTTTAATAGAGAAAGAATGTAAACAAGCATACTTTTTACATTGCTTTGCTCATCAACTTCAATTGACTCAAGTTGCACTTGCTAGAAAGAAAAGATTGTGCTTGGCTCTTTAGTGACATGCTTGTACCTCTGTTGAATTTTTTGGGATGCTCACCAAAGAGGAAAGAGTTTCTTCGTGAAAAACAAGCTCAAGTATTTGTTGATGGATTGTCCTTAGGTGAAATTGAAACTGGGAGGGGTTTAAATGAAGAAAAATGTCAGGTAGGCCTAGCGACACTCGTTGGGGTTCCCACTTTAAAACAATTGTAAATGTGCTTGATTTGTTTGCTACAATCCTTGGCTCACTTGATGAGATTGCTAAAGATGCTTAAAATATAGGTTATGTCGATGATTATAATAGGGCAAGAAATATAAATGGATGGTTAATGACTTTTTTTGTCTTTGTGGAACACTTGATGGTTGCTATATTTGCCATTACAAATGAGTTGAATGTTGCTTTACAAAAACATGATCAAGATATTGTTAACGCAATGGCCATGGTTAATGTAACCAAGACTAATTTGCAAGAGTTGAGAAACGAAGGATGGGATTCTTGTATGATAAAGGTCTCTTCTTTTTGCTTGAAGCATGTCATTGATATTCCAAATATGGATGAAAATTATGAGTACCCCGGTAGAAGGATGTTCAAAAGTAAGCAACCACAAGTGTCAAATATTCATAATTTTTGAGTTGAGGTGTTTATAAGTGTCATTGATCTTCAATTAAAAGAACATAATAGTCGATTTCCGGAGATGAGTAAAGATCTTCTTGTGTGTATGTCATGTCTTAGCCTGGCTAATTGGTTTTCTTCTTTTGATAAAGGAAAATTGGTCAAGCTTGCAAGTTTCTACCCAAATGAATTTCCAAGTTTGGATTTGATTTACGTTGAACACACACTTCCAAATTTCGTTGTTGTCGTTAGAGAAGATGAAAGATTTTGGAATATGAAGAGTCTTACTGAGTTGTCAATGAAACTTGTTGAAACGGGATTGTGTGAAACTCATAGAAGGGTATTCTTGCTTTTGAAGTTGGTGTTGGTTCTCCGCGTTGCAACTACAAGTGTAGAAAGAGTATTTTCTGGCATGACGTTCGTGAAAGATAAATTATGTAATAGTGTGGGAGATCAAATGTTGAATAATTGTTTAATTACTTTTCTTGAGAATAATTTGTTTCAAAATGTCAAGATGGATGGTATTATTGAACGATATCAAAACATGAAAACCCGTCGTGAACAATTTTAATAGTTTTAGAGCACTATTTATTTGTAACATGTATTTTAGTAGCAATTTTAGCTTGTAAGATGGATTTTAAGTACTATTTCATTTGATTATGGATTATCTTGTACTATTTGGTCGTAAAGTTTTTTTTAAGAAACTTTTGGTATTGAAATCAATTCAAAACTTGACCCATTTCAAAAAAAGAAAAAAAAATAAAAAAAATATAAAAAAAACTATGACAAGTGATGGTAACCCACCATGTGGCAAATCCTGGCTCCGCCACTAATAATTGTTCGCAGAAATTCTTTTGAAGGCACCGCGTGGATGTGGCGTCTGATTAATATTCCTGGTGTGTATAATCCAGTATATTTTTATCATTCCTTTATGGAGAACAAGGAGTCAAGGATGCTTCAGTTGGTTGGAAATCTTGGAATTTCTCTCCCGATTCTAGAATATCTTCGAATCGATTATCATTCATGCCCTTAGCTTGTAACTCCTTAACAAAAAAGAAAAATAATGAAGTCTTGATGTGAGGCCTCCAAAACTCAAATAAACTCCTCTTATTAACTCAATAATTTTTTTTTTTAATAAATTTTTTGTATGGAAGTTATTTTATTTACCTCAAAAAACTACCATTTTTAAAACGACTATTTCACAATATACCTTTAAACTATTGCAAAATACAACATATACCCTCAATGTTTTTAAAATGCATTGTGTGCCCTTGAACATTTACTATATTCACAACGTACCCTTATTTTCCTAAATTTAATTTAATGACCGTCTAATTAAGATATTAAATAAAATTAACCATTAATTATCTTAATTTCAACTAATTAATTTGATTATCTAAATTATTTTACCTACCACCACCTCACAACCCAAACCCACATCCAACAAGGCCCATGACCGCCAAACCCACGACGACCACCACAAAACTGATTCACCCACGACCACCAAACCCATGATGACCACCACCTAACCTAAAAACCAAATCCATCACCACGAAACCCAACAAATTCGAAACCTATCTACCCCAGGACAAGAACTTAGAAGTTTGACACCCACCTTAAAAATTTTCTAAAACCCAATTTGATATAGTGTACTTTAAATAATCAAACACTTTTTTAGCCTTTAAATTTACTATCACATTCATCAATGAGAATGGTTCAATTGAAGAGGATGAAGGTGAAGTGGGGTTTGTAGAAAAAGAGAGGAGGAAGAAGATGGAGAAGATGAGTTGGGGTGGTGAGTAGGTAGTAATGAAAGAGAGTGGTGGTTGTGGAAAAGTAATTTGAATTGGTTAATGTAATTAATTAATTAATTAATTAAATTTAATATAAATATAATTTAGTCAATTTAATATATTAATTTGGAAGTAATTAAGGGTAGATTAGCAAAATAAGGGTATATTGTGAATTAAGTTGAAAGTCCATGGGCGCATGGTGCATTTCTGAAACATTGATGGCATATGGTGCATTCTGCAATAGTTTGGAGGTATATGGTGAAGTAATTTTTTGGATGCTTCAATATCACTTTAACAGTTAAGAATGTGGATGAAAATAAAAATCATATTTTTGCATCTTAATGTTAATTAATCGTCGAATTCAATGTTTTTAAAGATTGAATTGTCGAAGTGAATTAAAAGGCTTATAATACACCGGTATTTTCCAAATTATTGTAATTGTAAGTTTGTAATACCAATTATTTATCCATTTTATCACCTTTTGATGTACATTTTGTTATCCCATTTACTAATACAGCCAAATTTATCTTCGTTTCTATTCAACCATACATAATAATAATAACCGTGCGAAGGGTACACTCTAGTACATACAAAAAATATTCCCTCCGTTTTTTGTAATATTTGTATATGGCACGGGGATTTATGCAGGTTTAAATTTACAAATTTACCATTAGGCAACTTTTGTAATTCCAACCACTACCATTTGGTTCATGTTGACAAACCCACCAGTCCACTACCAAATTCAAACTACCGTTCACCACCACTGGCCCAAAACCGCCACCACTGAATTAGACAATCACTCACCCTAAACCACCACCACCACATGAAATACCACCACCCAATGCCACCACCACTTCCCCCAAACCACCACCACATGAAAAACCTAAACCACCACAGTTCGACCACCATTTGCCCAAAAACACCACCACCCATTCATATTCGACAATCTTTCGCCCCAAACCACCACCACCACCTGATTCGAATAAATCTAAAACCAACCAACCAATTTGATTTTTTCAAAAACCCTAAAAATCTTATTCGTAAATCAAGATATGGACAAAGGTGGGGTTCGAACAACGGTGGTGAAGTTGGGATGGTCGTTGGTGAAGGAGAAGATATAGTGGTTGTTGGTGCGGTTGCAGTGAAGCTGTGACGGTGATCGTTAGTGTGGCTATGATGGTGGGTGGTCCATGGTATGGTCATTGGTATGGCTGTGTTGAAGGTGGTCGTTGGTATGGCTCTGTCAATGGGTGGTCATTGGTGTATGTGTGTAGTTGTGGTGGGAGTGGTCATTAGTATAGTGTTGCAGTGATGAAGGTGCGGCTATTTGTGGAGTTGGGGAGGAAGGTGGTGGCTGTTGGATAGAATAAAGAATGATACTTCAGCAATTTCACACTCAATCATATACTAGAAACGGAAAAAAAAAACACAACTGTTGCAACTAATTCAAAATTTCTCTAAAAGGAAATTGTTGCATTTAAAGCAACGGAGGGAGTACATCAACAATCATGCATAAAAATCGTGATAAAACTAACTTAGTTTGAAGATTGGTAAAACATTATACTAGCCAACACAAGACTAAACTTATAATAGACATATACTTGCGCGGTTGTTTCTAAAAAAGCTAAAAATTTGGAACCTTTATGTATTTGCTAATATATTCACAAGACAATAACATGGTGGCAAAAAGAATGTGTTTGGCCTAGTGGTCAAGGCCTTCCAATGCCAAGAACTAGTCTTGGGTTCAATCCTTACCATGAGCATAAAAGACGATCTCTTATCCTTCCCACCCTAGATGCTTGTGTTGGGTAATTTAGATTGGATGTTTATCAGGAAGTAGGGCTCCAGTTTAGGTCCACTGTCATTATTGTTGCAATTCTAGTATAGTCTATATTATTACGGATATAAGTAGTGGTGGTGATAATATTAGACGACTAGACGATTCCCGAGCAAATGCGTATTTTCACAAAAGATTCTAAAGAAGATCATGTGAAGACTATTTTCACCATAAAAACAACAAAAAAGGGTATATTAGAGGTAGGGTCTATGCAAAATCCAATCCAAACCTGAATTTGAACTGGACCAGACGTAAGATCCCGGTCCGGTCTTCTGTCCAACAAAAATATAGATTCTGGGTTTCTAGTCCGGTAAAGACTTAGACTTGAATTTTCAGGTCCGGACCGGATGAATTGGAATATTTATATATTTTAAAGGAAATTCGCAAGAAATAAGTAAAACAGGTCCAAGAATAGGTCTGACGAGTCCATCTAGTTAGTCCAACAATTCCAAAAAAAAAAAAGGTATGATAATCCAACAGGTCCAAAAAGGGGTCCAACAAGTCATTAGTTGCATTTTTACAAATAAAAACTATCAAATGAAAAGAACCAATCCGACAGGTCCAAGACCGGACATAACTTGAAAAATCATGTCCAGTCTGGACCAGACCTGATTTTTTTCAAGTCCGATCTTCGGTCCATAAAAATCTAACATTCCGGTTTTTCGGTCCAACCGGTCTCGGTCTAGGATCTGTGCACACCATTAATTATAGGTATAAAGGGGTACACATACTTCATTGATAGCATTTTCATAAATAATGAAATTTTATCGTCAAGGTACTTGTACCACTTTTGTCTTAATATGTACTGCTTCAAATCTTATATGTACCCCTATTTATGCAATTTTTGAGGTTTTTAGTGGATGCTCTCTCTCTCTCTCTCTCTAATGAGAATTTTCAAGTTAGCAAAAACTCATCAGGACAGAAAACTAAATTGTTGAATTTCTAAAGTCCTTGCCACCAAAATTCTCAAATTTAGGTTAATTAACTAGTCTTTGAATAAATCCTAACACCCTCAAAGCCAATAATTAAACTCCACAACAGTATAAAGGAAAACTCCACCAACTCACAAGAAAATTTGTAATTTTTGTTTTAAAGTAAACAAAAGAAAACTTTTCATTAAACCTAATATACCGATTTGTTACAATTCTAATTGAGACTATTTATAGCTATAGTCCTCAACTAAATCCTAACAAACTCCTAAACAAATCTTAATCCACCTAACAGCACAAAAAATTCCGACTCCTTAAAGAAAAACACACAAAAACAATCTTATCAACAAGTGGATATATAAGAACAACACATCAACTTGCACAACTTGATCTACCCTACAACTTGCATAAATCCTAACTAACCAAGATTTTATTCTAACAAACTAACTAAAAAAATAACAAACAAGATAACCATCAAATATCCCCTAAAATACACGTGATAATCCACTTGCCCAAGCCTTCAAAAATCACCAAAACTACTCGCCACACCTTCGTTCATTTTTGCGCAATTTTCAAGAACTTATTGCAATCTTCAAGAAACATTTCAAGATCCAAAATTTTAATCAAGAAACCTTAAAGAAGTCATTTCCTATGTCTTTTAGGTTGAAAACAATGATCAAGAATCAATAAGAAACAAAAGACATAATGCCTGGAATGAGAAAAAACCCTAGAAAATGCAGTGAGAAAAAACCCATAGGCAAAAACCAACTTTTTCCCATAATTCCACCCATCATTCCCTTGATTTGCATGCCACTCAAGTGTATGTGACCATGCACACACAAATCCCAACCTTTGATGCATCCATATGGCTTGATTCTCCATAAGCAATCAACTCACCCATGGTTGCACCTTTACAAGCATTGGCAAACAAACTTTCGAAGTTGTGATCCATATGAGTATTGCCATATATATATTACCAATTGTTTATATTTAATGCTTATTCTTATCCCTTACAGCTTTGTATAGCATTGTTGTTTGATATATATTTCTTTTTTCCACGCAACACATTTATCTATTTCTCACTCTATACAGGAAAATTCTTAAGTAACTAAATTATATATTTTTATTTTTCTCATACACCCTTAACCAACTAATAACTTTTAAGTACGAATAACAAGGTCTATAATAATAATTTTGTTTATTAACTAAATAATTCCAAAATAAAAGAAAAATTATAAATGAGAGTCTTCTTTTTCAAACATTTAAAATTATCTACTCCCTCCATTCCCTATTTTCCTTGTCTGTCACAATTCACCTCTTTATTATGGTATATGATATAGTAATAGTAGTGGGGTCAAATTGGGGTAATAATTCATGAAAGAGAAACAACTTGCAACTAATCAAGTGGGTGATTTGTAGGGTCCATCTTAATAAAAAATATTATAAACCTAAAAAAGTTGTTTGAAAATATAGAACATAGCAAAACAACATATGTAAAGAAAAATAGGAAACAAAGGGAGTAGTTTATATATATATATATATATATATATATATATTTACATATATAAATTGGAACTTAATCTTGTTTGAATGGAATTATTCGTAAATCAGATTTTTCTTATAATTGAAATAATCTTTTATTGTTACATATAATGTGTTGAATATTAAAACATTTAATTTCAAAATCCATTTATTAACTACACCAATATTCATTATATGTTTTTAATGCTATAAATTATTAAGGGTAGTCACGAGCAAAAAAATAACCATTGGTTGTTGCTTAAGTAGTTAAAGACTTCTATCAATTATAAAAAAATAATAATAACTAGATTAGCCTCTTCCGCGATGCACAATTAATATTGCAAAAAATTGAAGTTGTAGATGATTATATAAATAATATATATAACCACACCCATAGGAAATATATATGTAAGCACTATAAAATTTTAGTTTTGATGGTTACATAGTAAATAAAATGTAAGGAATTATTTAGAGAGATTTAAAGAAAGATTATATGTGAGAAAAATATGGAATGAAGTATAAGTGTAATGTTAAAATTTAAATTTTTAATTTAGGTAGCATTTATAGCAATTACCATTATTTTCAAGGTTTAATATATGTTTGTGTATATACAATTTAATAAATAATATTTAATATTCAAGGTTATATTTTACTATATAAGAAATAAAGGGTGATGTCATTTTTGTTTCTGGAGGGAAAACAATTGTTTAGAACACGCCAAATTTCCAATGATGACATCAGCATGTCCTGTTTTAGTACAGAGTATATAGATACAATGTTAAGTAATTTTAACTTTTGTGCAATGCGTTGATCCAATGTAATAGTAGGTTAAAACTTCTATTATTTATATAAATTTAATAATAACTAGAATAGTCTGTCGTTGAATGCCCATTTAATATAGGAAATAATTGAAGTTGCAAATTGATAATATATATATATAGAGGATTCACTAAATATCTCAAGTTTGCAAAAACTCGTGAAAACCACGAAAAAAAGGGTACACAGGGTTAAAGCGGTACATATTACGATCAAAGTGGTACGAATACAATTATAACAAAATTTTCATTATTTATGAAAACATCATCAATGAAGTACGTGTGCCCCTTTATGCCTCCAATGTACTTTTTGTAGTTTTCACATGATCTTTATTCTAGATATCTCCACACCTATAGGGAAAAAATATGTAGGCACTATAACATTTTATTTTTTATGGTTACATAGTTAATTAATTATAAGGAGTTATTTAGAGAAAATAAAAGAAAGATTATGTGTGAGAAAAATATGGAATGAAGAAAAAAGTGTAGAGTTTAAAATTAGAATTTTTTAATTAGGTAGCATTTATTGCAACAACAACAACAACAACAACAACAATAATAATAATAATAATGTTATAAAATATTGATATATTGTGGATGCTCATTATATTCCTTATGTATATAGAATATTCCAGAAAGTAGTATTAGTTTATAGGAAACCCGTATTGCTTGTATATGTATATATATCCCCTATTATTGAATAAAAAAGGAGATCTATTCTACTCCCTAACAAATACTTTCTACTGAAAAACCCTATTTTCATAACACGTTATCAGCACGAAACCCTAATCACTGAGGATACAAGATAACTACTATCAGATACGTTTTCCTTCTTTAATTATAATTATAGTTTGGTGGATTGAATTATGGTTTTAGATTCGTTTTTATTGTCTCCATAATTGTAAATATAGTTTTGGAATCTGGTACCGTGGTTGATAAAGTGGAAATCAATTATATTAATGTTTGTTTTGTCGTAGCGCTTGACACTTCGTATATACTTAGTATTAATGTCATTGTTGCACTTTATATTCACTTACTGATATTTTCTTATAGCACTTATCACTTCGTATTATGTATATAAAGTCAAATAAATTTTTCAATACTAATATACATAATTAACACTCAATTAATCAAATTAAAACACAATTAATCATCAAAATTCAAACTTTCTTCAACAAAAGAGTAGTTCCTGTAATTAACCCATTCACAAACATATCAAAAGTCCAAAGAGCACGCAATAGATGCTCAAGTAACAGTGATAAATATTTAACAGAAGTACAAATTAAAATCTCAAAATTTAGAATTTCATATAACCCATGAAAGAAAAGGAAACTACTTTAGCAATTTGCATTTGAATTTAAACTAAAGATATCAACTTTATCAAATTTTAATCGAATATACTAAATTGCATGCAATTGGCGATTAATTAAGAATTCAAAGTTAATCAAATTGATACAATTTAATCAAAAATAAATAAAAATTGTCAAATATAACAGAAGGGTATGAATCGAAAATACTGTGAAACAAAATTAGGTTTATAATCTATGAAATTACTGAAAATTGAAAAAACGATAAGTAGAGAAATTAACCTGATTTTGCCCCAATTTGCAAATTCATGAAGATTAAAAAAAAAGGTTGGATTGTAATGTGTGTGGGAATTTGATTGAATTCGAAGGTTTGATTATAAGTAGGATTTTTAGTTGAAATTGATTTGGAAAAAAAAATTGATATGGAAATTGAAGAATAACGGGAGAACTGGAGAAGGAAAAGAAATCACTTAATTTATTAGATTAATATACAAATTTCATAGTTAGAAAGTTTTGCTCAATTTAATTTTGTTCACTGTTTTGAGGAAGCGAGTTTTTGGCTGCAAAACGAATTAGTGGATTGATTAATAATAATAATAATAATAATAATAATAATAATAATAATAATAATAATAATAATAATAATAATAATAATAATAATAATAATAATAATAATAAATGGCTATTGACAGCATAAATCGGTTAACAACATACAATTAGCTAGTTTATCATTTATTATGTTGGTACATATGGAGTAAGGACTTTGGTCATTATCTTGTCTACTAGTATAATTAAGAGTTTATGCTTTATTATAATTTCGGTAGGATTATGATTTCCATCTTTATATAAATTAAGTGTTAGGCATTGATTTTTATTAATATGAATTATCAAACAATAATATTAGCGCAGACGAGTATTTTTAATGCAAAGCTTATCACCCACCATGGTTTATTTTATTTTATTTCATTATATATATAGTGTTTTGTGAATTTGTCTATACAGTATATATTTATTAAGTAAATTTTTCATTACTGATTACTTGACCCATTTCTCAGTAAATTCGTGGCATATATACATCTATTATATTATATAATAGTTCCTAATTTGCAATATTATTTTGATATAGTAAATTATGTCAAACCTAGTGAAACTTGAATTTGCGGCCCTTGATATTACTGGAAAGAATTATTTGCATGTCTTGGGTATTGGCGGATACTGAAATTCATCTAGAAGCAAAATTTCTTGGAAAAACTATCAAAGTAGGAAATCAAGAAAACAGTCAAGACAAAGCTAAAGCTATGATATTCCTTTGCCATCACCTTCATGAGGCCCTTAAGACTGAATATTTAACTGTGAAAGACCCAATGGTGCTTTGGTATAATTTAAAGGAAATGTACGACCACCAAAAAAATGTTATCCTCCCTTAAGCTCGTTATGAATGGCTAAATTTAAGATTACAAGATTTTAAATCAGTTAGTGAGTATAACTCGGCCATGTTCAGAATCACTTCTAAATTGAAATTATGTGGAGAAAAAATAACTGATGAGGATATGTTGGAAAAGACATATACTACTTTTCACACGGATAATCTCTTATTGAGTAAACAATATCGTGAAAAGGGTTTTAAAAAATATTCTGAATTGATATCTTGTCTCCTAGTGGCTGAACAAAATGATGAGTTTTTATTGAAAATTCATGAATTACGGTCAACTGGCTCTACTCCATTACCTGAAGTGAATGTTGCATCCCACAACGGGATACAAATTAACAGTAGAGACACTGCCGGCAGCAGTGGTCTTGGTTGTGGTGGAAGTCGTGGTCGCGGAAAAGGTCGAGGCTATTATAGAGGTAGAGGTGGTCATTTCAAAAACTATTTTTCTCACTGGATGTGGGATGATGAGGTTGGTGGTAAAAAGCATGAGAAGGCTAAAAGTGAGACTATGTGCTATCGTTGTGGAGGAAAGGGCCACTGGTCTTGTATATGTCGTACACCAAAGCATCTTGTTGACCTTTATCAGCAGTCTTTGAAAAATGAAGGAAAGAAAGTGGAGACTAACTTGGTATATGAAAATGGCGAAGGTGATTTTGATAATGGTAATACAACTCACCTGGAAGTTGCAGATTTCTTCACCACCCCTGAAGGGAATAATTAAGTTAGAGACAATTATGACTATTAGCAAATAAAGATTTAGTAGTTTACATTCATAATTTAGCTAGAATAATTCATGTTATTTACTTTGGTTTTGTCATTTTATGCATGAACTTGATGATAGTGGTTTGTTTTTGTGTTTTCAGACTTTGATACTTTAATCTTATTTTAGTTATTTGAATGTTTGGATATTTTAGGATATGTTATTTACTTTCTATTATTTTATTTAAAGAACATGAATTCTCTCCAAGCTCAATTAACAATAAATGGTGAAGAAATATGTCTAGCAGATAGCGCAACTACTCATACGATACTTAAAAATAAGAGATATTTTTCTCAATTGATGATGAATAATATAAGTGTGAATACTATATCCGGTAGTGCAAACATTATTGAAGGCTCCGGAAGAGCAACTATATTGATGCCTATGGGAACAAAATTCGAAATTGTTGATNAGGGAACAATATGTGAAATTATTGATGCTTTGTACTCCTCTAAGTCCCAAAGAAATTTATTGACTTTTAATGATATCCGTCAAAATGGATACCTATTGAGACAATAAGTGAAGGAAATAATGAATTCCTTCAAATTACGAGTATAACCCAAGGCACTAAGCATGTTTTGGAGAGATTATCTGCACTCTCCACTGGCTTGTACTACANGTTTTTGCATTCTCCACTGGTCTGTACTACACAAAGGTTAATGCTATTGATACATATGCTATTGTAAACCAGAAGTTTACAGATAATTTCACGGGTTGGCATAACCGGTTAGGCCATCCCCGTTCATCAATGATGTGAAAGACAATTGAAAATTCAGATGGACATTCTTTAAAGAGCCAACAGATTCTTCAAAATGATTATTCTTGTGCTGCTTGCTCCTAAGGTAAGTTGATCATTCGGCCATCACCAGCGAAAATAAATTATGAATCTATTTCTTTCCTTGAACGTATACAAGGAGACATATGTGGACCAATACATCCACCATGTGGACCATTTAGATATTTTATGGTTTTAATCGATGCATCGACTAGATGGTCACATGTGTCCTTACTATCAACCCGCAACCTGGCTTTTGCAAGGTTACTTGCTTAATTGATAAGGTTACGAGCACAATTTCCAGATTTTCCTATTAATTATATACATATGGATAATGCTGGCCTGGTGAATTTACTTCACAGGCTTTTAATGGTTACTGTATGGCTATTGGAATTAATGTTGAACATCTTGTAGCACATGTTCATACACAAAATGATTTTGCAAAATCACTAATTAAACGTCTTCAATTGATTGCTAGACCATTACTTATGAAGTCATATCTCCCAATTTCTGCTTGCGGACATGCTATTTTACATGCTGCAGCACTAATTCGCATCAGGCTAACCAATAATCATAAGTTCTCCCCATCACAATTGGTTTGTGGTCAAGAACCAGATATTTCCCATCTAAGAATTTTTGGATGTGCTGTCTATGTTCCAATTGCTCCACCACAACGCTCTACGATGGGTCCGCAAAGGAGGCTGGGCATATATGACGGGTTCGAATCCCCATCAATAATTAGATACCTAGAGCCATTAACAGGGGATTTATTTACTGCTCGTTTTGCCGATTGTCATTTTAACGAGTCAGTTTTCCCAGCATTAGGGGGAGACAACAGGCAGCTAGAAAAAGAAATTAGTTGGAATGAGTTATCATCAAATCATCTTGATCCTCGTCCTAAACAATGTGAATTGGAAGTTCAAAAGATAATTAATTTACAAAGCTTAGCAAATCAATTTCCAGACGCATTTATTGACCTAAGTAGAGTGACTAAGTCACATATACCAGAGGTAAATGCTCCTATCAAGATTGATGTCCCTGAAGGACAATCTCATCAGTCTAAGACACGCCTCAAGTGTGGTAGACCAGTAGGTTCCAAAGATAAGAATCCTCGGAAAAGAAAAGGAGCAATGATAAGTAATGGCCAGATTGAGGAAGCAATAAATGAAGGATATCTGATAGAGACTATAGACATGACAAATGATAGTGTTCTAGAAGAACCTCAGGTACCTGAAAATGAAGAGATCTCAACAGATTATGTCATGTCTGGAATAACTTGGAACCGAAATGAAATCGACGTCGATGATGCATTTGCATATAATGTAGCACTTGATGTTATGAATGAAAAAGAGGATCATCAGCCTAAGTCCATCGAAGAATGTAGGAAAAGAGATGATTGGCAAAAATGGAAAGAAGTAATTGATGCAGAGTTGAAATCACTTGCAAAGTGAGAAGTATTTGGGCTAGTAGTTCGTATACCTGAAGGTGTAAAACCAGTGGGATATATTGTGCGGAAAATAAATGAAAAGGGTGAAATTGTGAGACACAAAGCACATTTAGTTGCACAATGATTCTCACAATGGCCTGGTATTAATTTTGAGGAGACATATTCTCCTGTGGTGGATGCAACTACTTTCAGATTCTTAATTAGTCTGGCAGTAAGACATGGACTTGATTTACGACTAATGGATGTTGTAACAGCTTACTTATACGACCCACTTGATAGTGATATATACATGAAACTCCCGGAAGGTTTCAAGTTGCTTGAAGCAACTGGTTCGTGTTCTCGAGAACAACATTGTATTAAGTTAAATAGATCCCTTTATGGTTTAAAACAATTAGGGCGTATGTGGTACAATCGCCTTAGTGAATATTTGTTGAAAGAAAATTATAAAAATGACCCTATCAGCCCTTGTATTTTCAAAAGAAATTTGGGTCAGGTTTTGTGATTATTGCTGTTTATGTTGATGATTTGAATATCATTGGAACTCCAGAAGAGATTTCAATAACAGTGGAATACTTGAAAAAAGAGTTTGAAATGAAAGATCTTGGTAAGACAAAATTTTGTTTAGGGCTACAAAGTGAGCACCTAAAAGAAGGAATCCTCATGCATCAAACTACATAAACAGAGAAGGTGCTTAGAAGATACTATATGGATAAAGCACATATGTTAACTAGCCCTATGGTTGTAAGATCACTAGATATTGATGAAGATCCCTTTCGCCCTCGGTAAAATAATGAAGAGATTCTTGGTCATGAAGTACCATACCTAAGTGCAATAGGAGCATTGATGTATCTTGCTAGTCACACAAGACCCTACATATCATTCTCTATTAATCTATTAGCAAGGTTTAGCTCATGTCCTACCCGAAGGCATTGGAATGGGGTTAAGCATATATTTCGCTATCTACAAGGTACGAAAGATAAAGGTTTGTTCTTTTCTAACACCTCCAAAGAAAAATTAGTTGCTTTTGCAGATGCAGGGTATTTATCAAATCCTCATCATGTTGCTCGATCACAAACTGGATATGTATGGTGGTACCACAATCTCTTGGTGTTCCATGAAGCAAACCATTGCTGCTACTTCTTCTAATCATGCTGAATTTTTAGCAATTCATGAGGCTAGTCGAGAATGTGTATGGTTAAGGTCTCTAATTCAGCACATACAAGAAGATTGTGGTCTATTATTTGGAAAACAAGATCCGACTACGTTATATGAAGACAATGCAGCCTGTATTGCACAAGACGAAGCATATTTCGCCAAAGTTTTTCCTCACCCATGACCTTCAGAAGAATAGTGAGATTAGTGTCCAATAGATACGTTCAAGCGAAAATTTGGCTGATTTATTTACCAAGGCACTTCCGACTACTACATTTCAGAAATTAGTTCATCTAATCGGGTTGCGTCGTCTCAAGGATCTCAACGAATGACATCATGAGGGGGAGTTAATGCGCGCTGTACTCTTTTTCCCTTAGCCATGTTTTTTCCCACTAGGTTTTCCCGGTAAGGGTTTTAATGAGGCAGCATTGCACATGCGCATTATAAAATAGTGTATTTGTTCTATAATGGACATCCAAGGGGGAGTGTTATAAAATATTGATATATTGTGGATGCCCATTATATTCCTTATGTATCTAGAATATTCCATAAAGTAGGGTTAGTTTATAGGAAACTGTTATTGCTTTTGTATATATATATCCCCTATTATTGAATAAAAAAAGGAGATCTATTCTACTCCCTAAACAATACTCTCTACTGAAAACTCTAATTTCATAACAAATCATTGATAGTCGAAGATATTTGGGTTTTTCTAAGCTATGCCCTCGTAGGTTTCATTTTCCTCAGATTTGGCATAGACTTTTATTTTTTCTCAGCTGTACCCCTAAGTTAAACATTTTTTACTAGTAATAACCTTTGCATGTACTTTTAGTCTTTTACTAACCAGTTTAAAGCTGCCGTTTATTAGGGTCTTAAATCCTAATTTTTTTTCTACATTATACTATGCAACAACCTTATAATTTGATATCATTCATCATTTTTCTTGCAATACTATAAAGGGAATTATTTATTGCAAAATAAAATAAAAAATTCCAAAAATCAAGTAGTTAACGGCAAACTAATGGAGGATTAACGAATTGGTCAAGGTTAGGGTAAGACCTGAGAAAAATTGATTAGTTTAGGGGCATAGCTAAAAAAAAATAAAGTAAAAGTTTAGGAATAAAGTGAAACCCAAGGTATGTCAAGGTTAGAAGAGTGAAAACTACGATGGTATATCTTAGAAAAACCCAAGGTACTTTAAGGAATAAAGGGTGATATATTTTACGGAATCCAATTACATATTCTACTATTAATGTAATACCCCATCTTTTCACGTATTTTAAGGAGTAATTTTCATATTTTATACTTATGTTTTTCATATTTTTATTGTGGAAATTAAATTTAGTAAAAATATTAAAGAAAGGAAATTAAATAATTTTAATCAAGTAATTATTTTATATTTATAAATAATATTTTATGTTTTACTAAATATTTTGAAAAGTTTCTAAAAATAGAATTTTTAAAGTTTCCTAAATTGTTTTAAAACAAGGGCATAAAAGTAATCTCAAACATTAAGGGTATTTATGTAATTGCACCAAATCATACTTTGGGGCCTATAAATACCCCTTAAACCCCCAAAATTTCAGATTTAAATTTCTACTTGGTGATTTAGGATTCAAAAAATTTTGAGAGAAAAGAGAGAAAAAAAAGGATTTTCGAGCAAAAAAAAAAGGAAAGTCGGAAATTTCCGAAGAGGAAAAAAAACTGCAGCATTGCCGTCGGCCTCCCCTCCGTCGCGCCACCCTTTCCACGCCGCCCTCGCCGGCAGCCGCGCCGGCCACCACCCTCCTTCCCCCTTTCTTGGTATTTTTTGAAAATTTTATAAAAAAAAATATGCTCCTTTTCTTTTTGATTCAATCTTGCAAATTCATGTTTATACTTATGATTAATCATGTTTCTATAGTTTTAATTATGTTTTTATAAAGTTATGATTTAGATTAAAGCATGAATTTATTTGTTGATCATGAAATTTTAAATTAGGGTTTATGAAATTATGAAATTTATGATTTTATGGTTTTTAATGATTTAAACTTCAATATTATGATCATGAATTGTTGTTGGGTGAATTTATGATGATTCGATGAAGTTTAGATTGATTTTTGTAAGGTTTTAAACATAAATTATATTGCTGTCTAAGTTTTGCAATCATGAAAATCAAAGGAATAGATATTACGAACATGTTTTATTTTATGAAAAAATATCCTAAAGTATACATATGATTCATGATGTAGTTGGTGGATTGTAAAAGAGTTTTATGATGAATTCATGATGTTTTTATGAGTTTTAATGGAGTTTGATAAATAAATAAAGATGTAAATTTTTAGTAACACATATTTATGCCCAATAAAAATAGTAACATGTGACATATTAAGTTATAATTGTTTTTAATGCATCTAAGTATTGTATATTGATCTTAGGACATGACTATGGTGTTTTATGATCAAAATATGATATTTAGAAAGGTTTTAGAGTGTTTTTAAGAAAGTTTACAAAGCTGCCATTTTGTGAAAATGACCAAAAATCAAGTATTTTACAATGGAAAAATTAAAATAAAGTATGGAATTGAATAGAGGCCATATAGGGAATGTTTTGGACAAATATCCAACGTAGAAAGTTAGTTTAGAGTTGTTGTGGAACTTAGTCAACAAGGTTTTAATTTAGTTTCGGTTTTCTCTATGTAGAAAACTTCAACCTAGTTGTCTTTTAGAAGTTGTGGCGGACCACCACTACAGCACAAGGTACGTAAGTACTAAAGACAGACATAAAAATTAGAATTCATGCTTGGTTGCTCTCATATGATATGTGATTTTGCTTGATTGGATTGTGAATTAACATGTATGACATGTTTATGAAAGAATTAGAAGCACGATTTTATATTGTTTTGACATTCCGCATTTATAGCTACATAAATTCTTTAAGAGTGAATTGGGATGTTTAAAAGTTGGCCAATAGCTTATTGAAGAAGAAAGGAAGTTAGTTAAGTTGATTAGTTGCTTAATCAACGAGAAAGTACGTGAATTTTTATTCACATAGTTAATAGAAGTTGATGACCAAATATTTTTATACATGTTGCCACTCACAGTTTAATGTGTGGTCAAGGAAAAGGTAAATAGTTAGCCACTCATAGTTAATGTGTGGTAAATGAAGTTTAGTTTAATTAAAGGACACACAATATTATTTTTAGAATCACTTTAAATCAAAGATAGATAATATGGCTTGTTTGGTTTTATGCATGTATTTATGTGGTGTTATATGTGAGTCATAACATTGTTAAACCGGTCAATCACGTAAAGTGAAAGAGGATTTGCACCAAAACTCTTGGAACGTATATACCTTAAGTATGAACAATGGGGGGAGTCGTATGGAATAGTGATCTATGACTTCTAATTGGAGTACAAGACTTTGTACTCTTTTATATTTTTAATGCACTGGAATTCCGTCACTTTATGTGACATAGGTAATACCTTCTTGAAATTGCTCCCAAGTTGGTGCCCTATAGGGCGATTTTAAGGAAAGGAAACCCATTCGATGCGAAATCCAAAGTTTAAATATAATACTTAATTTGTTTAAGTTGAGTCTATGCACAGGTGAAGAGTTGTCAACGGTAAGATGTATGTATGTATGTTTTACTTTTATTTCATTTTAATCATGCTGCATAGTCTTTAGCAGTTATGTACTCAACTTTGCTGACAGTTTGTTTTGCGTGCATGGCTTTGTCTTGGACTTGGCCCTACGATGACCCACTTGTTTGCGAGTAGTTGTCTAGAATAAGAAAAGCTACAGGTAAAAGTCGGCATAAGTCATTCATGCTGGGCGGGAGTGAAAGTAGTGCTTGCATTGTAGCCTTCGTAGTTTCTTAATTTATTTGCTTATAGATTTATTTAACTATTGTTGGATGTTGTTTTATATCCAAAGTTTAAGGTTTTGGTTTTGAAGGGCCATTAATATGGTTCCGAAGTGTATTAAAGTTTTAAGTTAATTTTCTTTTGGTTTTTGTTAGGTTTTAGTTTGAGATTATTTTTGGAGGTTGAGTTTTAAAGTTTGGTTTTGGTTTTAAAGACTTACGTTGCAGTACTTTGATAAATGTCTTAGCCATTATCACGGTGGCAGTAATGCTTTGGTTTTTCCTAGTTGTTTAGGAGTTTTAATAATTATTATTCTTTATTATTTATTTATGTTTTCAGAAAAATCTAGAGAGGGAAGTTAGGAAATTTCAGGGTGTTACAATTAATACAAATGAAACTTTCTTGTTTCAATATTGATCTAGTAAAAGTTACAACTACTTTTATTATATGAGGTATAATTAACTCAAGTGAACTATTAAATTCGATCCAAAATTTATAACCACCGCCTAAATACAACACTAAATTCCTAAATTACCCTTGCGCTCACCTACCCACTCTATTTCCTTTTCCACCTGACTGTTTCTCTAATTTCTCTCATTTGACATTGTCACTACCTGACAGGAAATAGTTGCGTACCTATCAAAAATAACCTACAACCTAGGTTGCACGGACACACCTCCAACCTGCTGTACCCCGTGTCCGACACCGACACACGTACCCACTTTGACATAAATGAATAGCCTCACTCGAGTGCCACATAGCTTTTGAGTAATTTTTCCCGCTTTAATTGTTTATGAATTGTAGCTTTTGACTAAACGTTATGTTTCATAACCGTATTGTTATCATCAAATTTGATATTTGCCTTTATGTTCTATTGAAATTATGTCAAAATTTATTTATTTTCTTATTGTTTTCACATACCCGTATATATCCTTAGTTTTTTCAACGACGTTTTCTCATACCCGTTTTGTGTCAGTACCCGTACTCGTTTTTATGCAACATAGCCTACAACTCCAACTAATTCAGCTAGGGAAGCAGGGATTGAACCCATAAGGAAGCAGTGAATTTCTACTAATTCTAAAAAGCTATTCTATTGTAAAGGGCCTTTGAGAGTGAAATCAACTAAGACAATAATAGACACTAAAAACAGGAATTAAACACGAAAACAAATCAAATTAATTAAGCCTAGGACATTGTTTCACCATAAACCAATAATGAATTGATTAACAATCATTGACAAATAAACGACGCTCTGAATTAAGGCACACTAATACTCTCGAATCTAGACTCCTTCAAAACTCCTCTAACAACTCTCGCTCGCTTAGTCTCGTTTTGCTTATTATCCCTGTGATCTAATTGTGGTAATCTTACCTCTCGACATCAATTCCGACAATTATCAGACTTACAATTAAACCTGACCACAATTTATCTGCAAGCAATATAAGTTGATAATAGGAATTCAGAAACGACATAAATTACATCAATCATTCATCAATCAAATTCATTGGGGTGGCTCATGGATCCCCTAGCCCTAGAAGTTAAACTACTCACACATATCGAAAATCATAGGAATCAAATTAATATAAAAAACTAAAACTAAAAACATGATTAAATTAACAAAACCAAACAACATAAAATTAGCATAAAATGAATTTACCAATATTAAAAACAAAAACTAAAAGCATAACTAAATAAAAGAACCAAACTAAATAACTAGAATAATGAAGAATTGAATATAACTTGTATTCTATTGATTGAATGAGTGAACAAATAAATTGCACAAAAGTAAGAGAGAAAACTAAGTGAAAACTAGGCTCTAATAATAATAAAAAGTCGTACATAAGCCTAGGATAGAAACCCTATTTAGACAAAGCCAAAACAAGCCAGAAAATCTCGAAAAACGCGAAATACTTAGTGTGCCCGGGTACCTGGGCACAAATCACTCAAACCAGGCACGCTGCACATAACCCCGGCACACAGCACTTTGGCCCCCGCGTCTTTCGTGCTTACTCGTTTGCTTCGAAACTCGACTTGTTTGCTTCCCAAAGGCTTCTAACTCACATGCTAGCCCTCTTGTGGCTCCTTAAATTGGACAAGACTTCTACTAACTTGTCAAGTGCCCAAAATAATGAGAAAATGGATATGAATGCACTACACCAATTCCTGCAATGCATAACAAACCGAAACACAAAGCACTAGAAGCAACCAAATTAGTAGAATTAGGCTCAAAAGTGCCTTGTTAGAGCCAATAATAAATATAAAACGAGGGTAAATAATGAATATAAAATTCACTTATCACCACCTCTCACATCACAATAACTGCATCCACCACCACCACCACAACATACAAACACTACTACCTGCACTGTCAGAGTTGAAACCACCACCACCCCCAAAACATTTAGACGTTTCGTATCCACCCTTGCTCAGATGCTCTGGATTTATTCAAACCACCCAAATCCTTCAAAATTAGTTCTCTTCACTCGAATCATAGCATGAGATGACTTAATTTTTGTTACTCAAATTCGATTTATTTTCGATTTTACAATTATACTCAAAACACCAACCCATAAAATTTGCCCCGATTTTCATATAATGAGAAAAAAAATTGGTTTTTCTTTATCAAATTGTTCAAATTTTTTGATATCACTAATTTGATTTACCCCTTTCCCAATAACATATTCTGCAATTGTCGCAGCTTCATTGGGTGAAGCCGAAGTGGCCACCATCACTACAACTTCCATCCTCCCACCCTTTGATTCTAGTACGGCCAACCCCACCAGTCCACCACCGTAAAGGTTTAGTTTTGACGGGTTTTTTTGGTGATTTTGTTTTTAATTTTTCATCAAAATCAAAATATGTGAGCGTGTTGTTTTTGCTCCACCACAAAGGTGTTGGTGTGTTGAAAGTACGCTAAGGCCATGGTGGTGGCATATGTGTTTTTCGCCAAGCCATGAAAACGTTGTGTTGAATTTCTACCAAGTTCAAGGCTTTTGGCTTGTAATTTTTCCGCCACCACCTAGGATTCCGTGGAAATGCAACACACCACCACCAAGTTGGTAACAATTCTAAATTTCCCTTGCAGTTTGAAGCCGTATGAGTGCATGAATGTAACTTAATATCTCTTTTAGGTCATCACACCTAGTGGGCTAGTGGCTATGACGCACGAGTACCTTTGGGAACTTGGCGAATCCGTACTGGGGTTGTTTCAGGGACGGGGACGGTGAGGGGACGCCTGAAAAACGTCCCTGGGTCTGCACCAATTGGACGGGGACGAGTGTACTTTGGGGGCGTTTCGGGGTTGGCATCAATTGGGAGGGGATGGGTGTGCTACTTTGGGGACGTTTCGGGTCGGCTTAGATGCAAAAAAGAAGCCCCCAGCCTTTTAAAGACAAAAGTCCAAATGCGAATAAGAGCTCAAGGCCCAACATTATTAAAATACCACTCAAAACCAAAGTCTAGGGTTTATTGTTTGACAAACTACTTCACCGACCTTCTTACTCAGTTACTCCTCTAGTCCTCTTCAATTCTCCAACTCTTTCATTCCTTTTACTTCACTGAATCTTTTATTCCTCTAGTCTCTTTCAATTCTCTCTAATTGTTCACTCAACATCTATCTATTTTAATCTGACTTCTTCCCTCAACATTCATTATTTGCTTTTCTTTTCACTCGACATTCATCAAATCATCAAATAAAAAGTGTCAGGCGACAACGACTTGGACTGGATTTCAGGTGAAGTTTGAACGAACGACGACGAGTTTGAGGGAGACCACGACGACAACGAATCGATTAATGATAATGTTGTACTTTGACGTTTTATGAATTAACTATTATGTTACTATTACATTAAAAAATTAAAGACTATTGTATTTTAAATTATTTTGTGATTTTTTCAATTGTCGATTCCTTGTCGTCCCCATTTTTAGAAATCTTGATTTTGCCATTTTTCATCCCCGTCCCCGTTTTTGTCCCCGTTTTTGAACCCGTGCATCCTAGGCTAGTGGTTTCCTATGCATCCTATAAACAATAATAATTTTGACTTTTAAATTTGTGGATTCACAATTTTGACTATTAAATATTATATATAAAGTAAAACTTATGAAAAAAATTGACATGATCATTTCCATATTTTCTTATTACATAAACCACCTCCAATTGTCAAAGTGAAAACCTGTGAATTATTTGGTAGGATGTAATAGATAATAACAATGAGAGTAAGTTTTTGATTTGAATGGGTTAAGCAATTCCTAAATTAAACTTTCTAAGGCCCTGTTATTCTCAAACTTATTTTTGCTGATCTGAACTTATTTTTATTTAACTGAACTTATTTTTGCTGAGTTCATTTTCAATTTATTAAGGATTGAAACTGATTTTTGCTGAACTGAACTGATTTTGCTGATCTGAACTGATTTTTTCTAAACTGAACTTATTTTTGCTGAAAATAAATAAAAATAAGGCGAGCATTACATGACCTAAGTCATGCAAACTCATTCAATTCACAAGTTTGAATTTTTGTTTATTATACTTGCCATTATCATCTACGGAGTAATAAACAATCTGTTAATCATGTTTTAAAAATTGATTTTATCAACAAATTTATGTAAGCCGCTTCTACTTCGTAGTATGATTTGGCCATCATCTATTACCATCATTTATGTCGTCTACCAAATGAAGCGTCAAGCTACAGAGCTAATTGAATTGGGAAAAAAATAGACGATTTAATATGATATTGAATACATTGAAAAAGTGTTATGATGCTAGTCAACAACTACTCCTTTGCCACAAATCCCATCTCTATATAAATCCCACACAAGCAAACCAGTCTCTCAAAATACAAAACCATAATACAACATTATGGGAAATACTAGCCTTAACCGTATCTTTTTATCCCTCTTTATCACATTCATTCTTCTTTCCTTACCAACTTCAACACTTCAACAGGAACAACAATCGCCAAGTAACCCAAGACTCAAAAATGCCTACATAGCACTTCAAGCATGGAAGAAGGCAATAACCTCAGACCCCAACAATTACACTGCTAATTGGAAAGGCTACGACGTATGTGCCTACGATGGCGTGTACTGCGCACAAGCACTCGATGACCCCCACATCAAAACCGTGGCAGGAATCGACCTCAATCACGCTAACATAACCGGATCATTGCCGCACGAGCTCGGCCTCTTGACCGATCTCGCACTCTTTCACATCAACTCCAACCGATTCTCCGGAACGATTCCTTCCTCCTTTTCACACCTCCAACTCCTACACGAGATTGATGTTAGTAACAATTTGTTTTGTGGCCCTTTTCCGGAAGTCCTTTTATGCCTACAAAAAATCAAATTTATCGACATTCGTTACAATCACTTTGATGGGGAAATTCCTTCTAAAGTCTTCGACTTAAACCTTGATGCTTTTTTCATAAACAACAACAATTTCTCATCTTCACTACCTACTAACATTGGGAATTCCCCTGTTTCTGTTCTTGTTCTTGCTAACAACAATTTTAATGGGTGTTTTCCTTCTGAAATTATTAAAATGAGTCAAACTCTTGAAGAGATTATCCTCATGAATGCCGGATTAGAAGGATGTTTGCCTTCTAATATTGGTGACTTGAAACAAGCCACGGTTTTCGACGTCAGTTTCAACAATCTAACTGGTACTTTGCCTCACAGTATGGGCAAAATGGAGAGTTTGGAACAACTTAATGTGGCACATAACAAATTTTATGGCGAAATTCCAACAAGTATTTGTAGCTTACCAAAGATAGAGAATTTCACTTACTCCTATAATTATTTCTGTGTTGAAACAATACAATGCAAGAGGTTGAAGGATAAAGATGATGAGTATAATTGTATGCCTTACAAGCCGAATCAACGTTCACTTGAAGAGTGTAAGGCTTTCCTATCTCATCCTCCAAATTGTAATTCCTCTGGGTGTCCTGGAAGCCCGCCACAGCCTCCATCACCGTCTCCTCCACCACCACCACCACCACCACCACCACCACCACCACCACCACCACCACCACCACCATATCATCCACATGAGCAACAACCATATCACTAAACTAGAAAGTAATATTGGTACACCCACGTTTATATTGGCTGTTTTCAATAGTCTACTCAGAGGAGTGCCAATATCATTCTGAACAACGTACCATAGTACACACTATGGAAAATATTCAACGGCAAGCGATTGTACCTTGCACAACTTACAAGTGGTTGTAAATATTAAAAAAAAAAAAGGAAAAAGAAAATGTCATAGTCAATGATCTACTTGTTAGTCCGTACAAAATAATTGTTTTTACATAAATATTTTTAAATTTGAGGTGTAAACCTAAGCTGTAGCACAGGTTTTCTTAACGCTGATGGGAAAATTATGCTTACCTTAAGCTATTTGGTTTTCGATTAGTTTGACTAGCAAAACAAATAATTTTTTTAAGAAAAAAATACTATTTATGGTGGTGGCCTGGTTGGGGAATATACAATAAATAATATAGTCAATGTGTGAACGATGATGATGATTGTAGAACTATATGAATTTATTTTATTTGTTATACGTTTTGTACTGATAAGCTACATTTTATGTTAAGATTTTGAAGTTTTTCTGGAAGTACCAACCTATTCAAGACCTTTCCAGGTATTGTATACTTGCTATGACAAAAGTAATCATTTGAACTCTAGCAGATTGTTTCGTTGCCTTCGATTCCCACAAAATTTTACAAATTCAATGATTTGTTGTTAAGAATAGTTGTTTGATTGCCCAAAATATTTCAAAATGTAGGAATAGTAGAAATTTAAAAAAATTTTAACGCCTACTAAATGGTGGAATTCAAACAACGTCTTCGATAATTGAGAATTCTAATAAATTTACAATTTCCGTATGACAACCAAACGATTTACGGCCAATTCTTACGATCTGTATAGGTTTATTAAATTCACGTGTATTTTAAATGCCTATAGGAATCTAATTCCCATGGGAACCAGATGAACAGTAAGATAATCTTCATTTTGGAACTAAAGATTTTGTCAAATGATACAGTACAAATAATAATTGTTTTATATAGACCTGTAGATTTGTTGAACAAGTCGGGTTTGGGTCTAAGTGGTTCAAACTGTTTAAGTAAATAGGTCAGCACGGCAAGATGCGATACGAATTCACCTAATTTTTACTTTAGTATCTAAAAAAAAAGACATGACACGCTAACTTTACACGAAATCAACCTGTTATTAGCGGATTGGGGTAAAAGAGGTTGACCTTTTCAAATACATGGGTTGGCACAACACCACTCGTTTATTAAACAGGTCGGGTTAGGGTCAGAGTGATTAAACCCGTTATGTAACTAACACAACACTACATGATTTACCGATCTAATTTTATGCATATACATAATTACATTGAAGTTCAAGCATTAATAATTTGTCAATTTAAGCATTAATTACATGGATATTTATTTGATTTTTCTTTAGTTTTATAAAATATAACCAATTGTAAAAATATATTTAATGCTTATTCTTCTCTGTAAGGGTTAGGTTATGCATAACATTACCCAATTATAATTATAATTAGATAAAAGTGTAATGAATTGCAAAAAGTGAAATAATGCAATTAAAAACATGCACAAATACAAAACAAAAGTTTTATATGATTCTTATAGGAAGTACAATAATTATTGTTCAATGATTTTAGAGCTAAGCTAATTTGAGCAAGGGTCGTTTCAGAAAATATCTGAGGAGCCCCACCGCACAAGGCCTCAACATATATAGGGCCCCTTAATTTTAGATTTTCATTAATATTGTTGCCTACAATATATAATAATATCTAAATATTATTAATAAAAGGGCCTAATTTGTTTTCTTAGAACAGGGGTCCTAAAATTTTTACCACGGCGCTTGTTTGAGCTATATTTAGCATAGAATGAGTTTCAATTACTTATCTTTATCCCTCTATGTTTTTTTTTTTTTTGGAAAGGTCTATCTATATTGATGTGAATTTTCGTGTGAACCAAAACTCACAAGGGAATAGACTAAAATTTCGAATCTATAAAGACTTAGTCACCAAGATTCTTAATTTTAGGTTGATCAATTACTCATTTGATTAAAGTCTAAGCACCCTCAAAGCTACTAATTAAATCACAAGAGTATAAAGAATTTAATCACCAACCCTTAAATTTCGGATTTTTGTTTTCAAGTAAACAAACAACTCTTTTTATTCAACTCCAACTTAATTAATTACAAACTAATGTTGAGATTATTTATAGGTATAATCATCAACAAAATCCTACCCTAAATCCACTAAAATACATACACAAAGCATAGGAGTTTCGTCCCTCACACACTAACAAGATAAAGATAAGCATGCCACCTCATCATGCAACTTGCACTTGATCTTATCTTGTCTACAAACTCTAACTAACAAACAAATCAAGAAAATATCCTAACAACTTATCTAAATAACTAATTAACAAAATAAACATCAGATTTTAAGCTAAAAAAATACAAGAATACTTGCTGCCCAAGATCTTGGAAAAATCGCAAAAATCACGCCCAAGATTCGTCCCTTTTTGCGCAATTTTTCCAAGAACCTTCAAGAACTTCAAGAAATGCTTCAAGATCCAATCTTTTAATCAAGAAACCTTCAAGAATCTGTCCTCCATGCATTTTAGCATAATTATGATGACCAAAACTCTACAAGAAATTAAAGACTCAATGCCGAAAATGAGAAAAACCCTAAGGGAAAAAAACTCATAGGCAAAGACCATCTTGTTCCCCAAATCCACCATTCTTGCCTTGATTTGCGTACCATATTATTGACATGTGACCATGCACACGCAAATCCCTACCCTTGATGCACCCATATGGTTGATATTTCCATAAGCAACTATTTCACCTATGGTTGCATCCCTGCTATTGGCATCCTCACCTTCGAAGTTGATTGCACCATTACCAACCTTGCAACTTATATTTAATACTTGATCACTTTTTTCATTGTCACTTGTTGATGAGATTATCGCACACCTATCAAAAATAAACCAAACAACTCTAACTAATGTAGCTAGGGAAGTAAGGATCGAATCCTCATGGAAGCAATTAAACTCTATTAGTTCTAAAAAGCTTAAACTGTATAAAGGGCCTTGGTTGAGAATTATCGATTAACTAATTGACTACTGATTAACTGCTAATTAACTACGAGAAATGATAGTGATTAAAACTAATATCTAAGGTCTAGGGTTATTCGGGTCACCAAGAATCAACTAATGGATTTACCAACAAAGAACGTTCAATCTCATAATTATGTCAAATTGGGCTCACTAATTCTTTCGAACTTAGACTCCCTCAAAACTCATCTAGCGGCTCTCGCTCATGCCTAGACTAATTCCGCCTATTATTCAGTGGTTTAATTGTGGTATTTTTACCTCTCGGCATCAAATTCGACAATTACCAAAATTACAACTAAATCTGCGCATAATTCAATTGTAAACGAAAAAGCCAATAATAAGAATTTGACTACTAATTTTGGAATTGAAACAATCTAAGTTAATTAGTCCATTAATTAATCAAGGTTTCCCTAAACTCTAGAAAACTAACTACTCACTCATGATCATAAAAACTAAAGCAATTGTAGAAAACAAAACTAAAGACATGATCATAATTAATGAATTAATCAACAATTATAAAACTAGAAGTAAAACAAGAAATTAGGGTATAAAAGATTAAAGAAACTAAAACTAAAAACATAAACTAAAATTAAACATGAATTGAAGAGAATAGAATTAAGATTGAATTGGAACCTGAATTTGTATTGAATTGAATGATTGAAAAGATCCACAATAATCACCTCTTTTGAGAGAAAACTAAACTAAAACTAATGTTCTTGAATAATAAAGTGCGTGGGAATACCTACGGAAAAATTACATTAAGTACCAAGTCGAAAATAGGTGAAAACGAAGCAAAATCCTCATAGAATGCATTGTGCCTGGCCGGCCGGGCGTGATGCACCCGAACCGGGCACAATGCACATAGACCGGGCATGATGATCAAGGGGCCTTCGGGCTCCCGGCTTCGCTCGTAACTTCTAAAACTCGACTTCTAAACTTCCCAAAGGCTTCTAAATCATGTCCTAGCCTTCTCAAAGCTTCTCAAAGTGGTCAAGACTCTCACTAACTTGCTAAGTGCTCAAGATAAAGCGGAAACCGACCCGAAAGCATCAATTCATGCAATAAATGACAAAGCAAAGCAACCAACACTAAAAGCAATCGAAGTTAGTAGAATAGGCTCAAAAGAGCCTTATTAAAGACAAAAACCAATATAAAATGGGGGCAAATAATCAATATAAAATGAACTTATCAAACTCCCCCAAGCCAAGCCTTTGCTTGTCCTCAAGAAAACAACAAAACAAACAATGACTTTACCCCTAAAACTTTGAAAAACAAATCAACTCAAGCAATTTCGAGCAAGTAAGTTCCTTAACCAACCCATCAAAATCCCTTGACCGCTATCCACTTAAATCAAAATCAATAAGCTAACCATGTAAGAAATAGAAGTCGATGACTAGAGTAACTCACTCGGTGTCACTCGACACATAAAATTGAGCATAAACAATGATGCTCACCCTTAATCCTAAACAAGAATGCAAATGCAAAAAGTGTTTGAATGCAAATTTTGAGAACCCAAACCCACATCTCACAGCTCATGCACGTGTTTAAGGGTAGTCACTCTATCCTAATGCGCAAGTCGACTCGAAATGCAAATAATACTCAATAGCTTTGGCAATTGACTCACTTCACAAGAACTAAAAACATGTACCTGCCGATCAAAAAGGTCTTTATAAGCTTGTAACGTGACTAGGGTGATGGGTAGGATAAAATTTAGGATAATGTGGTGGCAAATGCGGGTTATACGCATATAACAATCAAGGAACATAATCAACAACTCCACATTCAACTCCAACATCAATTTCTTATAGAATCATATCACACCATAAAACTTTACACTTCAACAACTCCAAAAATCACAAGCTCTTTCTTTTTTTTGACATTTTTTTTTCAATTTTTCTCATTCATTCATTTTTTTTCTTTTCATTTCATTTCTTTTACCTTTTAATTTTTTTATTTCAAACTTAGATTCACGACTCTTAATGATATGTCAAAGACAAATCATCACACATAGATAACTAGGCCAATTATAAAATGTAACATTTCAAATCTTCATTAAAACTAGCCTAGACATTGGTATGCAGAGCCTTAATGTGAGACCTATTATTAAACTTTAACAGCAAATAGCATTCCATAATTTTCCAATCCTCCAAAACCTCTAACAAATGCAAAACATCAACAAAAAAACTCCACAACTCTCCCAAGCCAAGCTTGGGCATATATCAATAAAACAAGGCCAAATAGGGTTGTAATGTGGCTAAAATGCAAATGAAGGGTAAAAAGCTCAAAATAAGGACCAAGGGAAAATTTGTGAAGAAATGCCTAAAATCTGAAAGCTCCTAAAAGAAATGAATGCCTTTTATCATTCGCGACATGTAACACACCAAAGCCAAGCTACTAGAGTCAAAAGCCAAAACACGGACCATACAAGCACCAGGAACTAAGCACTCATGAAAAGAAATAAGCATATAATAATGTATGCGGCTCAAATCCTCCCGTTAACACAGTTCAAGCCTCTACTCTACACATAGCTATAATGGCAAGATTAGAAACTGTTTCAAGCTAAGTCAAGTTCAAGTCCAAGTTGGTAATTCCCAAAACATAGCTCATCACATGCCCGAATCAATCAGAAACATTTTTAAATAAAATGCGGGGCACAGGGAAGTCATTATTCATAAAGTTTACATTAATGCTTATTAATCAACAATTCAATTCATACAGTTCAACTACTAACTACTAAAAGCAAAATAAAAATCTAAACTATGAAAGCAGTACATTTTTTTGGTCATATGTAAACTCCTACTTCTAACAAGTAGTACAAACCATATGACTATCCTAAGAAAGCAATAAAAGGTAAACTAGAAAGTAGTAAAATCTAAACTAAGAAAGCAAATAAAACTTACCTCCCCCAAGCCGGACTCAGCAATGTCCTCAGTGCTGAAGGGAGTAGAGTGAGAGGGAAGGGAAAGTAGAGGGGTTTGAGGAGTTTAGGGAAGATGCTAAAAGTTTTTGTGGGGAATGAATGAAGTGGTGAAGGAAAGAAAGAGAGGTGTGGGAACTAGAGGTAAGCTTGAGTAGCATTCACGGATTAGAATTTGAATACTTCTCACTATTTCGACCATATCTCACAATATAAAAATCAGATGAGCCTGATTCTTGCTTCATTGGAAAGTAGACTGAAAGATCGTTCCAACGGTAGGTCGCACGTCCCATAAAACGTCTTAGGTTAAAAGTTATGACTGTTTCAAAAATGACGCTTCTGCACAGCGTAAACCCGAGCAGTTCGCCCGGCCTAGGTGCAACGCGCCCGGTTCGAGTGCATCTCGCTCGGGCAGCCGGGCCTAGTGACAAGTTTGGAATTTTTTCTAAGTGTTGAAATTGATGATGCGCACCCGGTTTACGTCTTTTCGCCCTGTTGGTGTGCAATACGCCCGGCTGGCCGGGCACAATGACAGCGGGCTTTTTTTTTTTTTTGCCTTCTTCCTCCAAATGTGATCCCTTAAGCCTATAAAATACTTAAAACTTCACAAAAAAACATTAGTCCCTCACACTATCTCACTATAATTATGAAAATAAAAACAAAATAAACTATGGAAAATTGCTAAACTACCTATGGGTTGCCTCCCGTAAAGCGCTCTTTTAAAGTCATTAGCTTGACTATGTTACCTCATAGCTCATGGAGGATCGAAGAGTGAACGTAAACCACATTTAGTTAGATAATCAAAGTAATGAGGAATTGTTGGTTGCTCAAATGCCTCACGTTCCTTGGTGAAGACCTCATTATTTGTCGTATTCGCATGGCAAACATGAGAAGATTGTTTTCGAGGTTTCCGACGTTTCTTGGGATGGGATTTCCTTTTCTTTTAATCCTGACATAGCTTGTAAGTAACACCATCTTCATCACCTGCAACAGTATCCAAACACATAGGAGCCTCCAGAAGATCCTTTTTAGGGGACTGAGGCAAGTCATCAAGAACAATTTCATTAAGAGTACAAATTGCATGACATGATTGTTCTATCATAGGATTTTTCAATGCACTATTAAGGTTAAAGGTAACCTTGTCATCACCTAAAGAAAGAGTGAAATTTCCATTCTTTACATCAATAATAGCTCCTGTAGTATTTAAGAATGGTCTACCTAGAATAATAGGGATGTGTGCATCCTCCCCCATATCCAACACTACAAAATCAACAGGAATAAAGAATTTTTCCCGACTCTCATTGGGACATCCTCTAAAATACCTTTAGGGTACTTTAGTGTCCTATCTGCCATCTGCAAAGTAATGTTAGTAACCTTTATAGCACCCATATCATGTTTTTTGCAAAGAGATAATGGCATGACACTAACACTGGCCCCTAAATCACATAAAGCTTTATCAATAAATAATGGGCCAATGTTACAAGGAATAGAAAAACTCCCCGGGTCTTTCAACTTAGGTGGTGACTTGTTTTGCAATATAGCACTGCACTCCTCCGTAAGTGCTACGGTCTCCACCACATTCAACTCACGTTTCCTGCTCAAAATATCTTTCAAAAATTTAGTGTAAGTAGGAATTTGAGTTATCAAATCAGTAAATGGGACAGTAATCTGCAGATTCTTCACAATATCTAAAAATTTACTGAAATGATTATCATTCTTACTCCTGGTCACCCTGTTCGGAAAGGGCAACCTAACCTGTGACCTCGGGATCGTATCAATCGATATGTCATCTACCTTCTCCTTAGGTGCTTCAGCCACCTTATCTGGAACTGTATCTAAATCTTCAATCACCACATCATTGGTCTTCTTATCTCCACCTGCAACATCAGAATTAGCATCATCAGTAGGCATTCTCGGACCCTCATAAGCAGTTCCACTCCTCAAAGTAATGGCATTGACATGGTCCTTCGGGGGATTTTGTGATGCCTGTGATACTGGAGGTGTAGGTTGTGATGGAAGGTGGCCTGGTTGCCTTTGAGCAGTTGATTGTGCAAACTGAGCTATCTGAGACACCAGGTGCTTGTTGTGAGCCTGCATTGCCTCCATATTTTTCTGCATCTGCAACATCATATTTTTCAGCTCTGAAATTTCACCACTAGGTTGAGGTGGCAGTGGTGGTGCTGATATTGGTGGCCTGCTGAAACCTGGTGGGTGTGGTGGTCCATATCTCTGCATCTGCTGCTGTGCCTGCTGAGGTGGCATAGCTTGCTGAGGATTTTGCACATTGCTATTGTTCTTGTAGGAAAAGTATGGATGATCCTTCCAGCCTGGATTATATGTATTGGAGAATGGATTATTCTTGTAGGCCTGAAAGGCACACACTTGCTCTACTGAACTAGTACATGACTTGGCACTATGACTGAATGAACCACAGGAATCACAGAAAGGGTCAGTGCATCCCGAAAGTGCAGCTACAGGTGATGGTGAAGGAGTTGTAGTACCAATCTTATCAAGCTTCTAACTTATGGATGGCATTGATCTGTGCAGCTAAACTCTCATACTTATCATTAATTACATGTTTTCCACCCTTCTTGGAATGCCCTCTAAGGTTACCAAACTGTGAATTATGAGTGGCAATTTCATCAATCAGTTCATATGCAGCATTGACCTCCTGGTTCATGTATCGACCATTAGCAGCAGAGTTTAACAAAGCTCTACTCTCATTACCCAAACTATTGTAAAATGGTTGAACTAAAAACCACTTCTCAAGCCCATGATGAGGACACATTCTCAATAGCTCCTTGAACCGTTCCCAAGCATCATAAAGTGACTCATCTGTTTCCTGATTAAAGTTAGTAATTTGGCTCCTCAATAAAGCAGTTCTCTGTGGTGGATAATACTTCCTCTGAAAAGCAAGAGCCAAGTCTTCCCAACAAGTAATTGTAGAAATATTAAGATCATTCAACCAGGTTCTAGCCTTGTCCTTCAATGAAAATGGGAACATTCTCCTCCTAATGTAGTCCTTAGAAACATTCATTTGCTTGATAGTATCGCAATATTGAAGGAAATTCTGCAAATGTAAATTCGAATCCTCCTTCAATGTCCTTGAAAACTGATTTCGTTCAACCATATTCACAAGAGCCGGTTTCAGTTCAAAATTAGCAGCATTGGTATCGGGTACTGAATAACCTCCAGCCATAGACTCCGTACTAGGCAAGGAATAGTCTCTCAATGAACGGGCCGCAGGTGGCGGTGGTGGAGGTGGTGGTCCTCTACCCTGTCTTCTCCTTCGGCAGCCATTTCGACCTCTAAATACCCTTGAAACAACGGGTTGATGATGAACTCGAAAAACTGAGACAAAACAGAAACGGTTTCCTCCACGGATTGGGGAAGAAAAATTCGGCGTCTACTACGTCTCAACCGCTTCAAAAATACTTGCTCGAGCTCAGGGAAAATGAAAGTATCAGGCTCGTGGTCGTTTTGCATAAACCTATGAACCTGCACACAATATGCAACTCCGAGCAAAGATGAGAAACTGCCTCAAAGAACCAAAAAGTTCTTTGAGACTAAGGAAAATAAAAAGGAAACAGTATAAACCCGACTAACAGAATTAAAAATTGCCTCCCCGGCAACGGCGCCAAAATTTGATGAGGCTATCGTACACCTATCAAAAATAAACCAAACAACTCTAACTAATGTAGCTAGGGAAGTAAGGATCGAATCCTCAGGTAAGCAATTAAATTCTATTAGTTCTAAAAAGCTTAAACTGTATAAAGGGCCTTGGTTGAGAATTATCGATTAACTAATTGACTACCGATTAACTAATTAACTACGGGAAATGATAGTGATTAAAACTAATATTTAACGTCTAGAGTTATTCGAGTCACCAAGAATCAACTAATGGATTTACCAACAAAGAACGTTCAATCTCACAATTATGTCAAATTAGGGCTCACTAATTCTCTCGAACTTAGACTCCCTCAAAACTCATCTAGCGGCTCTCGCTCATGCCTAGACTAATTCCGCCTATTATTCAGTGGTTTAATAGTGGTATTTTTACCTCTCGGCATCAAATTCGACAATTACCAAAATTACAACTAAATCTACGCACAATTCAATTGTAAACGAAAAAGCCAATAATAAGAATTTGACTACTAATTATGGAATTGAAACAATCTAAGTTAATTAGTCCATTAATTAATCAAGGTTTCCCTAAACCCTAGAAAACTAACTACTCACTCATGATCATAAAAACTAAAGCAATTGTAGAAAACAAAACTAAAGACATGATCATAATTAATGTATTAATCAACAATTATAAAACTAGATGTAAAACAAGAAATTAGGGCATAAAAGATTAAAGAAACTAAAACTAAAAACATAAACTAAAAATAAACATGAATTGAAGAGAATAGAATTAAGATTGAATTGGAACCTGAATTTGTATTGAATTGAATGATTGAAAAGATCCACAATAATCACCTCTTTTGAAAGAAAACTAAACTAAAACTAGTGTTCTTGAATAATAAAGTGCGTGGGAAAACCTACGGAAAAATTACATTAAGTACCAAGTCGAAAATACGTGAAAACGAAGCAAAATCCTCATAGAATGCATTGTGCCCGGCCGACCGGGCGTGATGCACCCGAACCGGGCACAATGCACATAGACCGGGCATGATGATCAAGGGGCCTTCGGGCTCCCGGCTTCGCTCGTAACTTCTAAAACTCGACTTCTAAACTTCCCAAAGGCTTCTAAATCATGTCCTAGCCTTCTCAAGGCTTCTCAAAGTGGTCAAGACTCTCACTAACTTGCCAAGTGCTCAAGATAAAGCGAAAACCGACCCGAAAGCATCAATTCCTGCAATAAATGACAAAGTAAAGCAACCAACACTAAAAGAAACCAAAGTTAGTAGAATAGGCTCAAAAGAGCCTTATTAAAGCCAAAAACCAATATAAAATGGGGGCAAATAATCAATATAAAATGAACTTATCACTGGTGCTTGCATCATCCTCTCCTTCTTCAAAAGAGTTTGATCTCAAATTTTGAAGTTGTTCATCAGGCACATATGGAGATAAATCACCAATATTAAAAGTAGCATGGACCCCATATTCACCTGCTAACTCAAGTTGATAAGCATTATCACCAACTTTTTTCAAAATCTTGAATGGTCCATCACATCTAGGCGTCAATTTATTTTTCCTGTGATTAGGAAACCTTTCCTTCCTGAGATGTAACCAAACCAAATCTCCTTCTCGAAATTTGCGTGGGTGCCTGTGCTTATTGGCTTGCTTCTTATATTGATCATTCACCTTTTCAATCCTTGCTTTGATCTGTGCATGTAATTTTTGCATATATTCAATTTTTTTCAAAGTAGTTTTATGAACCAACTCACCTTTAGGAACACATATGAAATCAATTGGTAATTTAGGGTTGATGCCATAAACCACTTCAAAAGGTGAATGTTTGGTTGCACAAGTAGGTGATCTGTTGTAGGCAAACTCAGCATGCGCCAGTTTCAAATCCCAATCCTTCTGAGTCTTGCTTACTAATCCACGCAACAATACCCCTAATGTTCTATTCGTCACTTCAGTCTGCCCATCAGTTTGTGGGTGATAGGAAGTACTAAAAAGTAACTTGGTTCCAACCAGTTTCCACAATGATTTCCAAAAGTAGCTCATGAATTTCGAATCCCTATCACTGACAATTGTGTTAGGAATACCATGCAATCGAATTATATCCCTAAAATACAGCTCTGCAACATTAACATCATCATCAGTTTTATTGCAAGGAGTGAAATGTGCCATCTTTGAAAACCTGTCCACCACCACCATAGTAGAATCCCTATGGCGAGCTGTTCTAGGTAGACCAACAATGAAATCCATTGATACATCTTCCCAGGGACCATCTGGAACTGGCAATGGTATGTATAACCCTTGATGAAAGGTTGCTTTGGCCTTCTGACATATAACACATTGAGAAATTACAGCTTCCACATCTCTAATCATCTTGGGCCAATAAAAATGTTCTTGCAGCATACTCAATGATTTAGCAATTCCAAAATGCCCTGCAAGACCCCCTCCATGCGCCTCTCTAACCAATAATTCTTTGATTGAACAATTAGGCACGCACAATTGATTCCCTTTAAACAGGAATCCATCATGTAAAATATATGATCCAACTACTCCACTTTTCAGTTGTTGCATCACAGGACCGAAATCAATGTCACCTTCATAATGTCTTAATATGGTCAAAACCCAACAGTTTGCAATTCAGAACACTAATCAACACATACCTTCTAGAAAGTGCATCTGGTACCACATTAGACTTGCCATCCTTGTATTTAGATGACAAATGAAAAGATTGAAGGAACTCAACCCACTTGGCATGTCTAGGATTCAGTTTCTGCTGACCATTAATATGCTTTAATGCTTCATGATCAGAATGCAGGATGAAGTGATTAGGCCTCAAATAATGACTCCAATGATCCAAAGCTCTAACAATGGCATAAAACTCTTTATCATAGGTGGAATAATTTAATCTGGTCCCATTCAATTTTTCGCTGAAATAAGCAATTGGCCTTTTACATGCACCAAAACTGCTCCAATCCCTACATTGCTTGCATCTGTTTCAATTTCAAAAGGATTTGTGAAATCAGGAAATGCAAGAATAGGTGTGTGGCATAACATATCCTTGATTTTTTTGAATGAAATCTGCACCTCTTTTGTCCATTCAAATTTCTTATCTTTTTTGAATGCATTCAGTCATAGGAGCAACAATGGATGAGAAATTTTTGACAAACCTTCTGTAGAAAGAAGCCAAACCATGGAAAGATCGTACTTCAGTCACGTTTGTGGGTGTTGGCCATGACTTAATTGCGTCAACTTTGGATTGATCAACTGAAACCCCATCTTTGGACACCACATAACCCAAAAAGTCACACTTTGCACCATAAAATAACACTTCTCCAATTTTCTGTACAGTTTTTGTTGCCTCAAAATCTCAAAAACTTGTCTTAGATGCTGCAGATGATCTCCATTATTTCTGCTATAAACCAATATATCATCTAAGTATACAATAACAAACTTACCCAAATATGGCTTCAAAACTTCATTCATAAGTCTCATAAACGTGCTAGGGGCGTTGGTGTGTCCAAAAGGCATGACTAACCACTCATAGAAACCTAATTTATTTTTGAAAATTGTTTTCCATTAATCCCCTTTCCTCATACGAATCTGATGGTACCCACTTCTCAAATCAATCTTTGAAAACACCTGGGAGCCATATAATTCGTCCAAAAGATCGTCCAGTCTAGGAATTGGGAATTTGTACTTGATTGTGATGTTGTTTACAGCCCTAGAATAAATGCACATGCGCCAAGACCCATCTTTTTTTGGAACAACCAGTGTTGGTACAGCACAAGGACTCATGCTCTCCCTCACGTATCCTCTCTACATCAATTCTTCAATTTGCCTTTGTATTTCCTTAGTCTCCTCAGGATTACATCTATATGCTGGTTTATTAGGAATCTGAGCACCTAGGATTAAGTCAATCTGGTGTTCAATGCCCCTATTGGGTGGTAAACCTGGTGATAAGTCATCTGGAAATACATCTTCAAATTCCTTCACTAGTGGTTGAAGAGTTTTAGGGATTGCAGATGTTTCAACTCTCACATCTTTGGCCATCAATAGAAATACTTGCTGGCAATCAGTCAATTCCCTCTCCAATTCCTTAGGATTAGTAAAAAAACACTCCCTTTTTATTCTCCACATTCAATTGATTCTTGTTTTGCGCCACTTTTAGAGGTTTCAAAGCAATTGGCTTGTCAGTTTCCTGTTTCCTGATGATGTAGACATTGGTTCTTCCATCATACTTCACAAATCGATCATATTGCCAGGGTCTACCAAACAATATATGACAAGCATCCATTGGACAAACATCACACATCACAAAATCCTCAAATTTACCAATCTTGAAATTGATCAGGGCTTGCTTAGTCACTTTGACATCACTGGTGTTGCTTAGCCAATGTAACTTGTAAGGTTGAGGATGATTGTATGTGGGGTGATTCAATTTCTGAATCAATAGGGTAGAGACCACATTAGTACAGCTGCCACTGTCAATTATCACATCACACAGCCTGCCATGTACATTACACCTGGTCACGAAAATTTTGTCCCTCGGGTTCTCTTCAATTGGCGCAGGCTTAGACTGAAGAACCCTCCTGAGGACCAATGCTTGACCCTGTGTTTCTGCCTCCACTTCTTCCATATCATTGCTGCTTTATTCTTCTTGGGAATCAATATCTTCGTCCTCCCCTTCTTCAAGAAGAACATCTAAGTAATTACCTTCGATTTCCTTTGCTTCCCTAGCAGTGATTACTCTGGAGTTTGGGCAATTTTTTTGTATGTGTCCTACTCCTTGACATTTAAAATACTTCCTGCTGTCTTCAGGGATTGCCAGTGGTTTGATTGGAGTGGCTGCCCTTTTATCATTGTCGAGTTTAGGTTTAGCACTAGCTGGTTGGGAATACACCACTTCCATCTTGGACTCATAGGATTTAAAGAATGCTTTTGGCTTCTTTGAATTCCCATGTTTTTCCACCCTGAGTGCCACTTTACACATATCATCATATGTCCAATAGGGTTGCAATTCTACTTTTTCCCTAATGGATCCATCCAGCCTTGCCATAAGCCGAGCAACTTTGTGATATTCCTTCTCTTCTAGATCACACAATATCATTAACTTTTCGAAAGCATTGATATACTCCTCAACACTTTTCTGTCCTTGTTTCAGGGTATGCATCTTTAGGAAATTGTTCTGTTCGTACTCATGTGGTACAAATATTTTCCTCAATTCTCTCTTCAATCTGCGCCATGAACAGATTTTTAATCTTCCTTTCTTTTTGCGTTTTCTTTGTAATCCTTCATACCACAAGCTAGCATAAGATGTTAGTTTTAATTCTGCCACTCTGAAGGCCTTATGATCATTATACTCCTTGTAGTTGAAGATCCTTTCGGTTCTCCTTAGCCAATCAAGGAAAATTTCTAGAACTAAACTGCCGTTGAACTCAGGAACGTCCAACTTTAAACTACGATCATCATCCTTTTGTTTGTCACACCTCTTATGCCTGTTTCGGTCATCTTCTTCACTGGAACTTGTGTCATAGTCACGCCTAGGTTTGCGTGCACTTCTGCTTGTATTTTCATCACTAGAACTTGATTCAATTTCATCAATTACGTGATTTTTCTTCTTGGTTTTCGAACTTCCTGACACAAAATTCATCACTTCTTCTAGCATGGTGCGCAATTCCCTAATTTCATTGTCTCTTCTGATTTCTCTAGCTTGTACTAAGGACAATCCTCTTTCAAAATTTGCAGGAACTTCGTCACCACCACTTGCCATAGCAATGTTGTTTCAAGTGTTTTGATTAATTAATGAGCACTTGATTATAAAAGACCTCTCAACGAGAGCACCAAATTTGATGTGAATTTTCGTGTGAACAAAAACTCACAAGGGAATAGACTAAAATTTCGAATCTATAAAGACCTACTCACCAAGATTCTTAATTTTAGGTTGATCAATTAGTCCTTTGATTAAAGCCTAAGCACCCTCAAAGCTACTAATTAAACCATAAGAGTATAAAGAATTTAATCACCAACTCCTAAATTTCGGATTTTTGTTTTCAAGTAAACAAACAACTCTTTTTATTCAAATCCAACTTAATTAATTACAAACTAATGTTGAGATTATTTATAGGTATAATAATCAACAAAATCCTACCGGCCCTAAATCAACTAAAATACTCATACAAAGCATACGAATTTCGTCCCTCACACACTAAGAAGATAAAGATAAGCATGCCACCTCATCATGCAACTTGCACTTGATCTTATCTTGTCTAACAAATTCTAACTAACTAACAAATCAAGAAAATATCCTAACAAATTATCTAAATAACTAATTAACAAGATAATCATAAGAGTTTAAGCTAAAAATTTATAAAAATACTTGCTGCCCAAGATCTTGGAAAAATCGCAAAAATCATGCCCAAGATTTGTCCCTTTTTGCGCAATTTTTTCAAGAACCTTTAAGAACTTCAAGAAATGTTTCAAGATCCAATCTTTTCATCAAGAAACCTTCAAGAATCTATCCTCCATGCATTTTAGCATAATTATGATGACCAAAACTCTACAAGAAATAAAAGACTCAATGCCAAAAATGAGAAAAACCCTAAGGGAAAAAAACTCATAGGCAAAGACCATCTTGTTCCCCAAATCCACCATTCTTGTCTTGATTTGCGTGCCATATTATTGACATGTGACCATGCACACGCAAATCCCTACCCTTGATGCACCCTTATGGTTGATATTTCCATAAGCTACTATTCCACCTATGGTTACATCCCTGCTATTGGCATCCTCACCTTCGAAGTTGATTGCACCATTACCAACCTTGTAACATATATTTAATACTAGATCACTTTTGCTATTGTCACTAGTGTTTCCATCATATGTTAGCATACAAAACTAACTCCTTTTTTTTATTGCCAAATAAGATTTAGTGACCATTTTTTAGCTTTTATTGTACCCTCCTTGCTAGGTTTAACTCGTTGCATTCAGAAAATTACCGCAGCTGAAGGGGTAGTATTTATTGGCAATATGATTGTCTTAAGGGAGTGGGCGTTACAAAGGTAGTTGACTCATCTTTATGCCCTGTACATCAAATATAGTCTTAAATTCGTTCTGAATTCACTCCCTTGATGACATCAGTGACACGACACACATACTCTCTCCTCTCTCCCTTCCTTTTTGTTTGATACGTTTTGACTTGCATATGCTAATGCAGTTACTTGACCTTAAATATCTCTTGTTATATATATGTAAAAATTATAATATTTGGATATTAATAATGTATTATTGAGACGAATCATACAAGACCTCATATGATTAAATTATATTTTATATATTGAAAGTAATATAAAAGATTCTTCCACCTTATAAATAGTGTCAATATTCCAAACATATTATAAATAAAAGAACGGAAGGAGTATTACGTATCATGATTAAGAATGTACCAATGATTTATGAATTAGGTTAATATGTTTCACTTAAGTTAGTTTCATTTACGTGCAAAGAGTGATAGTTAGCTCAAGTGGTTAAAACTTCCCTCCTGTTTCAAGACATTTTGGGACCGATTCTCACATCAGCTTTATGGCTCCTTAAAACCAAAAAAAAGAAGTTCATTTAAGTGCACTAGTAGTTATCACTTATATATATATTAAAATTAACATTTATGAAAATATATTTGTTTTAAAAGTAATTTCAATTTTTTTTGTAATTATATTTTATATTAAAATTTAACATTAAAAATAAATATAAAATTTAAATTAAAAAATAGAAATAAAAAATAAAATTTTTACAAAAATAAAACATAAGAAAAATTAATAAATCGTAAAATAAAATTAATAAATAAAAATAAGTTATGTTTAATTGTTTTTTCATTATATTCAATTCACTATATTTTATTTCAGTTGAATTTAATATAGTCAAGATGAGTGCCTTATTGGTATATCTTCGAAATGAAGAGGTTATTCTAAATATATAAAAATATAATGGTTGCTTATAAAGTTGTAATAATTCTTCGTACATTGTTTTCGTTAGTAACGTGACATATTCTTCAAGTTTGTCACGTACACTTTTCTTTGTGAATAAAGAATTAAACTTTGTTAAAGAGAAAAGGGAGGCAAGCTGATTCAAATGCTCCGCATTTTAGCATGAAAGTATTTTAAGGATGACCTTCTTGAAGTGATAGGGTCATTCCAACTACTAGCTTCATTTAAATTGTTATTATTTATTTTAAAAAAATCTTTCATTTGTCACCGTATGAAAAGGAGGGATAACATACCTTTCCATGTACGAATGTTAGCTTGTTTTACAAATTGAAACAGTCAATCCCTCAAAACGATATGATGTGTTTCGGCAAGGATTAATTACCAATATTGATTTGTGATTTATGTTCTTACTCTTCAAGAAGGCTTTGTTGTTTTGGATTAATACTAAGCTAAATAGATATCAACAAAAGTGACCTGAATGGATTTTAGGATGAAAATTCATCCAAAAGTAATTTAAGATATAGTGTATTGATTTGGTCATGGGAATAATCAGTCTAATATTTAGCTCCTAAAGAACAGCAATCGTCCATAATCTTATGCAAATACTTTTCGGAAGCGTCGATCATTAGACTACATGTGCACAACTTAAGAGTTATGAACAACTTAATTTTTAAATAGGTGATCGCTAACCTATTAAAACAAAATCTACTACTCTCCCTATGTAACTAGAGAAGAAGGGATCGAATCTATAAGGAAACACTGAATTTCTATTAATACTAAAATGTTAAATTGCTGTAAGAAGCCATTGAAATTATTCAACGACTACAACGCTAAAACGACACTAAAACAAGAATTGAATGATAATTTATGTATGAAACTAAACTTGGGGAACCGGTTCATTGCGAAGTGGCAACTAACTGTATGACAATTGATTAACAAAACAAATGGCGTCCTAAATTAGGGCACACTAATCCTCTCAAATCTAAACTCTCTCAAAACTCCTTTAGCGGCTCTCGCTCCCCTAGGCGCGTTTCGCCTATTATATATCCCCATGATCTATTGTGGGTTTTTTTAACTTTCGGCATCAAATCGACAATGTCGTACTAACAATGAAATATGGTCATACTTTAATTGCAAGTGATATAAACTGATAATACGTGTAGACATCTACATTTGTCTCCGCCTTTAGACCAATAACAAATATATACCATGTTGTTAATAATCCAACCTTTGGAAATGTGCAAAGGTCCTGTATGAGAGTGTCCCTAAACGGCCGAAAATCACTAAAAATCCCAAAAATACATCAAAAACATTTTTTTCATTTTTCCCTTAGTTTTCTAGAATATTCAACATTTTTTTCCATATTTTGCACATTTTTCTAATAAAAGGTGCAACTTTCCAACACATAGAAGCGCCCTTTTTGCAAAACAAAATGAAGCCTTAAGGAATAAGGAAAGTCCTTGGATAAGAAGGAAAGCATCTGTACACACTTACATTTGTCCTGCCTAAAGGCCAATGATTAAAGCGTAACTTCACAACAGGTTGAACTTCTGAAGTTGATTGCTTAAAAAGAATACCCATATTCGAAGTTTGTTTTAAAGTCAATAGTTCACCTATTTGGACCCTACTCCATAATTTAATCAAAATGGGGGACTCGTTGCCCGTTTAGCGAGTCGAGGTCTAAGGGTGAAACACCCTGGTGGGGGTCTAGGCGGCAACGCGCCGAACTTTTTGGAATTAAAATCCATTGTCAAAATATGCAGATGTCAATTTTCGAAAGCCATATGATAAGGGCATTATGTGTTTGATTTTTGCCCCTCTTTCATGTCGGTTTCGTATCTAACGAAGCTCTTTTGAGGTTATTCTACTAACTTTGGTTGCTTTTAATGTTTTGTTTATTGGTTTGTTGTGTTTTGCAGGAATCGTTATGATTGATATGTGCGGTTTTTATAGTGTTTTTCCCCTTGTCTCGAGTCAATTTTATGCCTAGTGATTGTTATTCTGGCTCGTTTTTGGTTCATTTGATGTTCTTTAGCTAATTTGAAGTGTCTCGCTAAGTTTGGTTGATTTCCGGCAGTTTTAGAGCTTTTTAGTTTGATTTTTATCATCCGCGGTTGTTATGCTCGGTTTTGGTATGTTTTGTAATTTCAGGCACGGAAACCGAGGCTCGGAATGAAGCCGGAAAGCTTAGACGGGATAAGAGTGAGGATACATCGAAATGCGTGTCAAGAAGTATGAAAACAAGTCTTAAAGAACTCATGAAGAAATAAGAAGAAAAGAAAAGAAAATAGTTTCTGAGGTATCTATGCGGGCGCACAAATTCCCTATGCACCCGCATTCAAGGAGGATTTCAGCTTTGGAGGGCGTTCTGGGAGGTTGATGCGGGCGCATGGGCATCAGCCGAATTTCCGGAATTTTATTTCTATTTTATTTTCTTCGTAGTTAGGCTTTGTAAGCCCAACTTTGGGTACATTAGGCACGACTTTCTAGGCAAAAAGAACTTATGCTTTCATAATGGAGAATTACTCTCTTAGGTTTTAGAATTAAGTACTTTTCTCTCTCAAAATTAATTTTGGGAAATTAGGGTTTTGTCTACAACATTAATTTTCAATTCAATTCAAGTCTTCGATTCGTTCTTCAATTTTGGTAATTCTTCTGTTTTTGTTCTTTATTTTAGTTAATTTATGCCTTTTAGTTTCTTTAGTTTAGTTAATTTAGTTATTTTTTTATGTTAATTAGTTTAATTGTCAATTACTTCATGAATTCAATTAGGAATTTTACAATTGTTCTTGCTTTAATTTTCATAATCATGAGTGAGTAGTCTAATTTCTAGGGTTAGGGAAACCTTGATTAATCAATGGACTAATTAAATTAGGTTGTTTCAATCCCATAATTAGTAGTCTATTTCCTATTATTGGTTTCTTTGTTTAAAATTGAATTGTGCGCAGGTTTAGTTGTAATTTTGGTAATTGTTGAATTCGATGCCGAGAGGTAAAAATACCACAATAAGACCACTGAATAATAGGCGGAATTAGTCTAGGCATGAGCGAGAGCCGCTAGATGAGTTTCGAGGGAGTCTAGATTCGAGAGAATTAGTGAGCCCTAATTTGACGATAGTTGTGAGATTGAACGATCTTTGTTAGTGAATCCATTAGTTGTTCTTGGTGACCCGAATGACCCTAGGCTTAATTTATAGGTTTAATTCTTCGTCATTTCCCGTAATTAGTTAGTAATTAGTCAGTAGTCAGTTAATTAGTCAATATTTCTCGACCAAGGCCCTTTTCACGGTTTAAGCTTTTTAGAACTAATAGGGTTCAATTGCTTCCCTGAGGATTCGATCCTTACTTCCCTAGCTACATTATTATGCTGTTGGTTTTACTTTTGATAGGTGTGCGATAGCCCTCGTCAAATTTTGGCGCCGTTGCCGGGGAGGCAATTTTTAATTCTATAGTCGGGTTTTTTACTGTTTATTTCATTTTCTAGTCTCAAAGAACTATTCAGTTCTTTGGGTGTTCTATCTTTGCTCGGAGTTTCTATTGTGTGCAGGTTTCATCGTTAGGCAAAACGACCACGAGCCTGATACTTTCATCTTCCCTGAGCCCGAGCGAGTGTTTCTGAAACGGTTGAGACGTAGTAGACGCCGTATTTTTCTTCCCCAATCTGTGGAGGAAACAGTTTCTGACTTGTCTCAGTTTTTCGAGTTCACCTTTAATCCGCTGTTTAAAGGGTATTTAGAGGTTGAAATGGCTGCCGAAGGAGAAGGACAGGGTAGAGGACCACCACCTCCACCACCACCACCGCCACTGCGGCCCGTTCATTGAGATACTATTCTTGCTATACGGAGTTATGGGCTTTTGAGGTTAGTCAGTACCTGATACCGATGCTGCTAATTTTGAACTGAAAACCGGCTCTTTTGTGAATGAGGTGAAAGAAATCAGTTTTCAGGACATTGATGGAGATCCGAATTTACATTACAAAATTTCCTTCATATGGATACTATCAAGCAAATGAACGTTTCTAAGGATTCATTAGGAGGAGAATGTTCCCATTTTTCGTTGAAAGACAAGGAGGCTAGAACCTGTGTTAAAACGATCTTAATATGGCACAATTAATTGTTGGGAGGATTTGTGCTCTTGCTTTTCAGAGGAAGTACATCCACCACAGAGAACACGCTTTATTGAGGAGTCAAATTACTACTTTATCAGGAGACAGATGAGTCATATAGATGCTTGGGAACTTTTAAGGAGTTATTGAGAATGTGTCCTCATCTGGGCTTGAGAAATGGTTTCCTAGGTTCCCATCAGTCATTCTACAATGGGTTGGGTAATGAGATAGTAGGCTTTGTTGTAGATTCTGCTTGCTAATGGTCAATTTTATGAACCAGAGTCAACGCTGCATACGAACTGATTGTTAAATTGCCACTCATAATTCCAAGTTTGGTAACCTTAGAGGGCATTCCAAGAAGGGTGGGAAAACATGTTGATTGATGATAAGTATGAAATGAGTTTTAGCTTGCACAGATCAATGCTAATAAGTCAGAAGCTTGACAAGATTGGTACTACACAGCTTCCTCCACCATCACCTGAGCTGCTCTTCGGATCACTGATCCTTTCTTTCTTGATTCATGTGGTTCTTGTTCGGTCATAATCCCAGTCTTGTACTAGTCAGTTAGAGCAAAAGCATGTGCCTTTCAGCCTACAAGAACAATCCCATATTCTAATACATACAATCCGGGCGTGGAAGGATCACCCATAATTTTCTTATCAAGAACACAGCAATGTCCAGAATCCTCAGAAAGCCATGCCACCTCAGCAGCACACCCAGCATAGCAGAGATATACGTGCACCGCACCCCTTAGAGGGAAGCGCCCCCCCGTTCCACCACTACCCAGCACTGCCAATGCCACCTCAACTAGTGGAGAAATCTCGGCGGATTTGAAGAATATGATGTTGCCAATGCAGAAAAATATGAGGCGATGCAGGCTCATAACAAGCACTTGGAAACTCAGATAGCTCAGATTGCGCAATCAACTCTCAAGGCAACCAGGCCACTCCATCACAACCCAACACCCATCCAGACATCACATAGGCACAATAATCCCCAAGCGTCCTGGGTACATGTCATGCATGAACCTTGAGGATGGAGCTCATAG